>VWZV01017174.1:592591-917933 GCA_013397155.1 Irena cyanogastra | reverse complement strand
CCCCCCCCCCCCCGCCGCTCCCTGAGGGCCCCGCACTCACCGGCCCTCGCTCCGCGCCCCACCGGAAGTGTCGCCAGGCCCCGCCCCCGGACAGGTGTGGCGAGCCCGGGCCCTGCCCACCGTCCAGGAACGGCCCCGCGCCGGGGAACGGCCGGCCCCCGACACCCCGGACACCATCACCACCCACCTCTGCACCCCCAACACCCCGACATCCCCAACACCATCACCCACCCCTGTACTCCCAACACCCCCACATCGACACCCTCGACCACCCAACACNCAGCCGCTGGTTCCTTGGAAATGGCCCGGAGCGAGCCCTGGCACCCTGAGGAATTGTTTTAAAGTCACTTTTGGCCATTTTGGGTACCAGTGGGCCGTCGCCTACCTGCGCACAGAGTGTCATAGCCACCTCGCGTCCTGTGGCGCCGGCTCGGGGGACAGGTGGAGGCCAGCGGTCGGGAAGGATGGGCGGTGGCAGGATGGAGACGGCAGGACGGCGATGGCAGGAAAAATGCCGTGTGGGGGAAACGCGCGGCGCAGCCCGCACTGAGGTCACGGCGAGGTGCTTTTCGCAGAGGAACTTGTTCCGCAAAAGGTCACAGCAGCAGGATTTGTCACCCGGGGTCCCCAGCCTGCCTGCCCCCCTAGCCCGGCTCCGGGGCGGGGGCTCCGGGGTTTTACCGCCTGTTGCGCCGGCGGGGCGGGGATGGGCGGGTTCTCACTGCGGGGAATTCACCCGGTGCCGGGGAAATCCTCGCCGTCGGAGCCGGGCGCAGTGACGGAGCAGTGACACAGCGGCCAAGGTTACTCTCCCGCGACCCTGGCTGCGAAGAGGAGAGGAGCGGGTCGAAGTGAAGGGCGCGGCAGGGCCGTGGGGGGCTCGGGGACACCGACCCCTTGGCGAGGGGCCAGGTGCTGCTCAGGCAACGTCAGGGCGGGATGCTCTCTGTCAGGGAGCCGGGGACAGTGCATCCCTGCATGTGTCGGCACCGGGAATGGCACGGGCACAGCTCCCCTGGGATGGGCACCGCTTCACCCACTGCACTGCAACAGCCCTTTTCCCAGCACAGCCACACTGGTCTGGGAACACCGGCACGGAAAACTTGGTGATGTCATCCAGCGAAGAAAAATCCTGTCTGCATTGCCTGGAATGACCGTGACCTGGCAGCAGTGCCTGAGGCAGGACATGCTGTTCCCAAAGGGACAGGAAACCTGCACCAAAGGCTTTCTTGGAACGCCCGCCGCGGGATGGGACCATGGGGCTGCTTCCAGATCGGCTGTTGCGACACCCCGGCTCTACCGCACGGCCCAAGGAGACAGTCTTGCACCCTGCTAATGTCCCACCTCCGGAGCTGCTTTCTCCTGTTCCCTAGGAGGCGGGAGCGTGTTGCGGTGACAGATGACAAATGACAGATGACAAATCCCCGGGCTCTCCCGGCACCTGATTTCCCAGCAATGCCCGGATCACCACCATGGCCGGGATCTGGCCGCTCCTCCTGCGCTTTGTCTTGGGAAGACCCCACAAAAATCCGCTTGGGGAGCGTTAACTCCGTGCCCTCTCGCTTCAGAAATGACACGATCAGGAGCAGTTTTTCATGCCTTTACTGCGACTGCGAAACTTTCTGGGTGATTCTGATGTAGTTTAGGGATTTTCATCGATGGGACCCACCAGGATCATCCAGCCCAGCCCCTGGCCCTACACAGACCCCCCACCAACCCCACCCTGTCCATCCCTGGCAGCGCTGTCCAAACGCTCCTGGAGCTCTGGCAGCCTCGGGGCCGTGCCCATTCCCTGGGGAGCCTGGGCAGTGCCAGCACCCTCTGGGGGAAGAACCTTTCCCTGAGCTCCAGCCTGAGCTGCCCTGGCCCAGCTCCAGCCGTGCCCTGGCTCCTGTTCCTGCCACAGCCAGCAGAGATCAGAGCTGCCCCGCGGGAGGAACCGCAGCCCCCGGTGAGGTTTGACCTCAGTATCGCCTTCTCTAGGCTGAACCAACCCAGTGCCCTCAGCCGCTCCTCCCTTGCCCCCTCCGGTCCGTCCCCATGCTCGTGTCCGTCCTGCGGACGCTCTGCCGGGCTCCTCGGAGCAGGAAGGCCCCCCCGACACCGGCCCTGCCGGTGGCCGCAGGCGAGTCCGGCGCCAAAGGGCCGGGGGAAACCGACGCGGCGAACCGCCGCACTGCGCATGCTCGGCTCGGCTCCGCTCAGCCGAGCCGGTCAATGGGTCTGACAGCGTCGCAGAACAAACCAATCCCTGCCGGGTTCCGGGTGACTNCATGCCGGAACCTAGGCCCCGCCCGCTGCGCTCTCCCCTATCTCTACCTATGAGCGACCGTCTTTTCTGACGGGCGTGCGCCTCACCCTATCAGCGGACGCCGCGCGGCCACGCCCCCGAAGGCGGGCACGGGGCGTTGCCCGGCGGCGGGCGCGGCCCGGGCGGGGTCGGAGCGATGGCGGAGAGCGACTGGGACACGGTCACGGTGCTGCGCAAGAAGGGCCCGAGCGCGGCCCAGGCCAAGTCCAAGCAGGTCAGCGGAGGGAGCGGTGGGGGGTCGGATGCGGGGCCGGGCAGGCGGCCGGCCGTCCTGGGCTGGGCGTGGTCGACGCCACCGCTCCGAGTAGCGCCGTGCTTACCGCGCACCTTCGCTTTTTCCGCAGGCGATCTTGGCGGCCCAGCGGCGCGGGGAGGACGTGGAGACTTCCAAGAAGTGTGGGTATCCCGCGGGGGGGAACCGGTCCGGTTTGGGGCGGCTGCGTGAGATAGGGAGGGGGAGCAGAAGGCGGTACCGCCCGGCCGAGCCAACCATCCCGAACTAGGCCGTAACGCGCAGCTCTGGCAGCCGCCGGGATGAGCCCCCTGGAGCTGCCCCTTAGCTTCTGGCTGCCCAGGGCAGAGCTCTCTCTGGTCTCTACAGAGATCTTGGAAGAGCTTTTGTGATCACAAAACTTAAGCTCCCCGTTTTGGCAGCTTTTTTTTTTGCGAATTTGGATGGCTGCTGATCTTCCTATGGCGCTGCTCTTTAAAAATTCCTTGATTCCTCTCTGATGTAAATTGCTGGATTCTCTCACTGTACGGAGGCGATTCTGATGGTTGGAAATAAATAGAGAGATGATCCTTGAAGAAGGTTAATCAGCTTTATTGTGACACCAAAAGTCAGAGACTAATGTCAGAGAAACGATTCAAACTAGGTTTTAAATACTATATGTAACATAAGAGAAAACTATGTTTTTGAAGCTATCTTTTAGCAAAGCTAAGTACAATTAGACTTTACTCATAAAAGATGTCAAAGTTGCTTAAAAGCTACTTACTTGTGCTGCCTCATACCTGAGCAAGCACAATTCAAGTTGAAGTATTGACCCCTCTGTTCTGCAGCACAAATATGTGTCTGCAGCAAAGTTTGAGCCTTAAATCCCCAATGAAAAGCAAGACTTGCTCTGTCTGGAGTGAAGTTCAGGTGTGAAGTTGGGAAAGGGAACGGCTCTGCATGGCTAGGTGTGCACAGCACCATCAACAGGGCTAAGGTAATGTTCCCTGATGGGCAGGAGAATTGGGTGGGATCAATGTTGATGTTGGTATGTGAAATCCTGACAGCAGCCTGGGATCCTGGGCAGCTGAGGGCTTGGAAAAAGTCCTTTGCTACTTTTTGGCACAGCTCTGAGCCATATTTTGTTTGTCCTTGGTTGTTTTTTTGTTCTTGCTTCGAATGACAGGGGCAGCAGGCCAGAACAAACAACACTTCATTACAAAGAACACGGCCAAGCTTGACCGTGAAACAGAGGAGCTGCACCATGACAGAGTTTCCCTGGAGGTGGGCAAAGTGATCCAGCAGGGCCGACAGAGTAAGGGCCTCACGCAGAAGGACCTGGCCACGGTGAGTGTAGCCCCTCCAGGTGAGAGTGGGCACTTTTCCTGTTCCCTCATGGGCAGCTGCAGTGGCATGGTGTCATGCGCTGGAAGTTTGAGGAATGCAGCATCTCTGGTGTCTGATGTCCTGGCAGCTTCAGTTGTCTGGGATAAGTTTTGAGGTTCGTCTGTGCAGTCCTTGATACCCAGGCTGGAGGCAGAGCCTGTCTGTAGCTGCTGAGCTGGTGGGAGGCTGCTCTCTGTTTCCTCCCAGCAGCTCACACCAACCCGAGAGGTTTGTAGCATCTGGGCTGAGCAGTGTCAGCAAGTCTCTGCTGTCCAGAGGAACAGCAGTTCCTGGTGTTCCTATTCCTCCTGAAAAGTAGAGAGGTCAAAGTCCGTTCAGGATGGATGTCACCAGCACTGGGACACTGCAGGGAGGTGCCAGTGGGGATGGAGTTAGCCTGGGAGCAGCTGTCATCTGTCCTGACGTAATGAGGGGGCGTTCCTTATCTGTATGAGTCCTGGGGGGCTGTTGCTGAGCATTGCTGTGTTTGAGACTTATCCTCTCTTTTCAGAAAATCAATGAAAAACCACAAGTTATCGCTGACTACGAATCAGGACGAGCAATCCCCAATAACCAGGTCATGGGCAAGATCGAAAGAGCCATCGGTGAGTTAAGAGAGACTTCAGGAATACTGCCAGTGTTTGGATGGGTGGTTTGGGGGAAGATGTTTACCTTTTTCCTGTGAGGAACGTTGCTGGCTGGAGTTTTATTGTGGGTGTAGTGCCATTAAGTCGTGTTCTGATAAAACCTGGATCTGCTGACTGAACCAGAACTGGGAGCTCTTGATCTTTGTCTGCACCTTCGTGCCTGCGGCTGTGCCCTCAGACCATCCTTGTGTGCTTGCCCCAAAACCTGTGAGATGCTGAGACTCATGGAAGCCTGATTGCACTTGTGGAAGGATTTAGTGTTGGTTTTACTCTCCTGGGCTGGTTCAGATCCCATCTGATCGGTTTTTGTTTGAAGTTGGTCTGGTGCTCCTAGAAACTAAAGTAGGATTCTCCTGAACTCTGGTTCCCCTGCTCTCTTTCTGGATGTTCTCTTCCTTAAGGCTGAATTTGGTGGAAATAAAAGTTATTGGGTAAATGATTGAGTGCTGATGGTGGTGGTCTCCTTTGTCTTACTCCAGGCCTCAAACTGCGTGGAAAGGACATTGGAAAACCGCTGGAAACTGGCCCCAAAGGGAAATGACAACAAAGCCTCGAAATCAGTTTTCTCTGACTGATCTGGTTCTCCTCAACCACTCTGCATATTGCCAAGCTGAACAAGAGGGTTTCAGACTTGCTTTGGGGGGAAATCTGCTGAATCTGTACCTGCTGTAAAAAGGCAACCTTAAAGAAGCAATTTTCCTGGTGTTTGTTTTTCCTTGCTCCTTTTCAGAGATTGAGGATCTAAACCCCAAGAAAAAACCCAAACCCTGCCTGTGATTTGCCAGAAAACATGTACATTGTGGTGTTAGCAGCAGCTGATGTTAAGACCCTTAGGGTGGTCTGAAATGTGATGATTTAATTGAAACAATTTGGGGGATGGGTGAGATATATTATATATAAATAATTTGGGAGAGTTGGGGCTTGATCGGAAATGATGACTCAGGCACTGTATCTCAGTGAGTTTGGTTTGTTCTTTCCAGCCTGTTTAAAGAGATCTATAATAAAGTTTGATACCCTTCAATTGCCCAGGGGAGCTGCTGCATGTGACCAGCAGGCGGTAAATGTTGTGGCTGGGTGGGACTGAAGCTGCATCACCTCTTCTGGGGTTGTAATTAAAGAGACACCTGAGGTGCCTGGGATGAGGGCCAGCACTGTCACAGCCTTCCTGGCTGTGTCACCTCTCCCTGTGTCTGAGATGGTGCAGCTTGGCCAGCAGCTTGGGGCTGGAATCAGTGCTGTGGAGTTGAGGAGATGCTGTGGGGATCTGCAGAGCCAGGCAGGTGCAGAGACATGAGGTGAAGCCTGAGCCCTCCTTGCCCTTCCCCAGCTCTCAGCTCTCTTGGGCCCTCATTTCTGCAAGCAGGACAGGGCTGTGGGGACAGTGCTTGGCATGACTGAGGCATCACCTAAGGGGGACACAGCTGGGTGAGAGGGAGACAGGCTCTGGTCATAATCTGGGAAAGCAGAATGTCCTTTCAGCTGGACATGGGGGCTGGGGGTAGCAGGATACTGATGGGCTCCTTGTTGTGCAGGGGCTGAACTGGGCTGTGTGTGGGGCTGGGTTTGGCGTTCACAGTGTTAAGGTGTGAAAGCTGGGGGTGAGAGAGGGGTCCTGGGCTTGGGTGTGCTGGGTGCAGGGTGGGGGTCCAGGTCCTGAGCCCAGCCTGCACTTCAGGAACATTTTTAGGTTTCTCAGTGTCATTTATCAAGTGCATTCACAAGGTGTGTGGGCACCTATACACCAGAGCAGCAACTGCCTGGTTGCCCTCAGGGGTGCTGTGTGATGCCTCCCTCTGCTCCTTGTCCTCCCCCCGACCACTCATCCTCCCCAAAACCAGCAGAGGCACTTAGTTTCCTCCCCCTGGGGTCTCTGTGCCCTGGGAGTTCTTGTGCTTTGTCCTGGGCGTGGGAAGTAACTCACACCCTCTGCAGCACCCACTGCTCTTCCCAGCTCTGCAGGCCAGGACCCCACACTTCAACCCCCTCCCACGGCCAGAACTCTGGATGAGGACAGCCACTATGGGAACTCCCACTCATCCCCCCTGCCAAAGCACAGGCACACTGCTGTCTTGGAAGCAGAAAGTTCATATTACAAACAACAAAAACGCTTTTCCTGAGCACTTGGAGGTAGAGATGCCAGTGGCGTGGCCCTAGGCAGGGCAGGCTCCCCAGGTCGCCAGCTACCCAGGGCTAGGGGCAGAGAGCAGGCAGCTGATGGAGTGTGGGTTCCTGTCAAGGAGTGGTCTGCTCAGGGCGAGGGGGGGAGAAGGCAATTCCTGCTGCTTGCTGCTAATTTCAAGACTCGTCCCCCTCCTTTGGAGATATAATGACCTTGTCCTGCCAAGAAAGGTGAGTGGGAAGTGGTGACAAATGTGGGCTGTCTGCTGTGAAACACCAGGATTTCCTCCAGGCTGCAGCAAGGACAATCTCTGCGCCAGCCTCCTGTGACCCCAGCAGAAGCACCAAACCGCCAGTGCGCCCAGGGGGCTCCACGTCTGTTGTTGGAGTCCATGCTGGGGCTGGTGGCTCTGCTGCAGATGTCATGGCACCAAATCTGCAGCTTGAGCCACCTTGCACTAGTTTGAGTGCAAGGCTGAGCGAGGATGAGCCAGGTTTGCCAGACCTCCTTCCCACAAGACTCTGGGGTGGGAGCACACTCAGCTCTTTCTGGAGCAGCTGCCTGGTGGCAGCAGCACTTTTAGGTTAGTCTTACAGCTCGGGGTCACTTGTTTGTCAACATGCAGATAAGAGGCAGAGCCCTTTGCTCCCTGTCATGTTGGCAGAACGCGTGGTCAGGGAGAACCTGCTGGCATTTGCTGAGCTTTTAGGAAAACACTGTTTTAGCACAGCTGGGGTAATCAGGGAAGTCCTTCACCCTGTCCTTACATCTCGGAAGGTGATGTTGTCGAAGCCCTGGGGACTGTTGCTCTCTGTCGGTGTCCTGCTCGCCAGCCTTCGCTGTTTCAGCCAGTACCAGCCCCCAGCAGCCACCAGCACCACGATGACAAGGGCCAGGAGCACACTGAGCACCACCTCCGCCACAAAACTGCCGGAGGGTTTCTCTGTGGGGGGAAAAAATGCTGTCAGGCTCGACCCACTGCCCAGAGAGCTGCTCCTAGCTTCAGCCAAGCACCCTGGGCAGCTCTGGGTTGACCTTTCACAGCCAGAACTGCACTCCCCCCCCCTCCCCCACCTTCCACTGGACTCTCTGGGCTGGAATGGCAGCCCACCCTGGCGCTGTACATGATGTCATCCAGTGCCACTGTCCCCTCCATCGGCCACCTCCGTGTGGTGATCTCAAAGCTGATCTGCGGGGGAAGGTAGGGTCTGGGGGGCTGATGCACCCCTGGAGACACCCTGCACCCCAGGGTGGCCCCACTTACCTGGAACTCGCTGGGGCTCTGCACCGGCACCACGGTGCCCTGCCAGCCCCGGCTGCGGTGCCCCGCCACGCTCCACACCGTCCGCTGCCCCGCCGTGCTGTGCAGTGTCACCCGCAGCTCCCCGCTGGCTGCACGGAGGGGGCACAGGCGTCCCGGCATTACCAGCTGCCCCAAGCCCACAGGAGCCACCGAGCCCTCCCAGCCACGCCATCCTCTGCTGGGATGGCAGCACCCAGAGGGAATGGGCCATCGCCACTGCCCAGCTGGAACTGAGCAAAGTGTCCCTGGTCCCCTGGGTGGGGAGAACTGAGGCTCTCACTCCCATACATGAGACCCAGAGATGGCACCTCCTCCCTGCCCCTGCTGTGCTCACAGAGGTGCTCCGGGATGTCCATGTGGTACCAGAAGCGCAGGCAGGAGTCAGTGGCTGTGGGCAGGGGTGGGCTCTCCAGCAGGGCACTGGTGCCCCTGGCACCCAGCACGCTGGTGTCGAAGTGCATGTAGTGACCTGGGCAGGCAGAGACAGAGCACAGGGTGTCCCCCAGTCCTGCACCCATTTGTCCCACCCTGCTTGTCCCACTCTTCCCCCAAATGCCCAGAGTGATGCTTGGAGGATGACACAAACCAGCCCTGCACCTCACTGCCCTTGGGGCTGAGCTGCCCCTCCCGGGTGATGAGGAGACAGAGATGCTGTGAGGCCAGGCCTCACAAGGTGTACTGGACTACCCCATTCATCTCCACCTCCTCTTCCTTGCTCTGGCCATGCCAGGGTGCCGGGGCAGGGATGGGTGTTTCCTACCATTCCTTGTACCCAGGGTGTGATCCTGCTCAGGGCCGGGGTACTTGGCCAGGGTGATCCCACTCTTCCAGCTCCAGGCAAAGCTGTGCAAGCGGGGGTCCGAGGGGCTGCTCCAGCCACAAGTGTCCTGCTCAAAGTCACAGGATGCTGGGAGGAAAGCACGGCTGTGAGACACTCAGAACTACCTGGCACAAGATGGGGCACCTGGATGGTACACATCACTCCCAGCTTTGGGCCAGGCCAAGCTCAGGGCAGGAACAGGTCTGTCCCCATCTCTACGGCTCACATGCTCCCACAGGATGTCCCAACACCCCCCACCCCCGCATCCACAGTGCCCCTGTGCGGTGAGGTCTCACCCGGCTTGGGGCAGGCTCCCTCTGACACCTGCAGGTCATCCAGTGCGATGTATCCGTGGTCACCTCCAGCTCCCACTGCCTCAAACACCACCTGGGCAGGGTGACATGCTGAGGCTGGCAGCCTCCATGCATCCCTCATCATCTCCAGCTGCCCCCAGCATCCTGCCCTGTCTCACCTGCCAGTCACCATCAGGCTGGACAGTGACATGGCTGCGGTGCCAGTTCCTCCCTTCTATGGTGCTCATGCTCAGAACCTTCCTCCTCACTCTGCTCTGCTCCACGAACACCCTGAGGGAGCCTGTCCAGGCACCCAACATGGAGGAGGGATCCAGGGCTGTGCTGTGTGGGGCCCCCATCCATCTGGAGGTGCCCCCAGGGGTCTCAGGGCAGGTGGTGCTCACCTGGGGTCCCAGCACTCAGCTGGTACCAGAAGGTCAGGCACTGGGCAGACACAGAGGGCTGGTAGGGCTGGGAGGTGAGGGCAGCTGTGTGCCCTGCAGGCAGGGAGACCCTGCCCGTGTTCACCACCATGTAATGGCCTGGAGGAGAGAAGCCCCTGTGCTGTGACCCCTGCCCAGCCTTGCTGGGGAGCACTAGGCAACAACTGGGGCTGGGTTTTCCTCTCAGGTCAAGGAGTCTCCCCAGCTTGGGAACCTCCCCAGGATTAGGGAGTCCTGGGGCTGCGAGACTCTGCATTTGGAGAGTGCCAGTGCCAGGATTGGGACGCCCTGTGCAGTATTGCCTTCTGCTCATCCTGGGGAGGGCAGGGAGGGCAGGGCAGGCATGACACAGGGAGTGCAGGCAGGGCTGGTGCAGGGTACAGGCAGGACACTCAGTGCTGCAGGGAAGCAACAGGGCTGCCATGGTCCCGGTACCTGTGGCGGTGCCGGTGGTGTGGTCGGCCACAGGGCCAGCGATGGTGCCGGTGCCGTTGCTCTGTCGCTGCCAGGTGCCCTTTCCACTGCCTGCCAGCCCACAGCCGTCCACCTCAAAGGAGCAGGAGAGCTCGGCCCCACAGGATCCCGCTGTTTGCGTGATGTCGTCCAGCCCCACGTCCCCCAGGAAACCGTCATGCAGCACCTCGAAAGCCACCTGCCCCCAGGCAGCCGTGTCAGACACCCTGTGCCTTGCTGGTGCCAGGGACGAGGGGGCCTGGTCCTCACCTGGTACCGCTGCTGGCCTGTGGCAGGCAGTGTTGCCCATGCCTGGTGCCAGATGCTGCCCTGGGTTCCTCGGCGGGTCCACAGCACCACCTCCTCTCCTCCCTCTGGCCACAGCTTGAGGTTCAGGGTACCTGGGCAGAGGTGGTGTTGGGGTGGCCATCCCACAGCCCTTAGGGACCCCACTGTCCTCAGAGTGGAGCCAGGCTGGGGCAGCCCTGGGAGGATGCCATGAGGCACATACCAATTTGTGGGCCGGCCAGGCGGTACCAGAAGGAGAGACAGCGTGGTGCAGTGGCTGGCTCCTGGAGGGAGGTGAGGAGCTGGGCCCGCTGCCCATGGCTCCATGGCACAGAGGGGTCCACAGACAAGAAGTAGCCTGAGTGTTGGGGACAGCCAGGGTGGAGGGGTCATGATGTGAGTGTTCCGCATCACCCACAGCCCAGATCTGGGTGCTCCCAGGCGACCTTGCTGCTGGGAGTGTCACTTCAGCCCTGGGGATTGAAGGCTATGGGATGCCCTTGGCTCCTGGGTTCTCCCAAAGAGCAACCAGTCCCTTACCTGAGCCGGTGGTGTGGTCAGAACCCTGTCCCTGCCCTGTGCTGTGGATCCATTTGAAGTCACTGGACAGATCCTGGTACCAGCCACACATGCCCCTCTCAAAGTTGCAGGACAGCTCTGGCCATAGAGAGGTGACAATATGGAGATGGAAAGGGGCAAGGTGTCACAAAAGCAAATGGGTCCCCCAAACATCCCTCTCCCCCTGCTCTCCTGCCCCATTCCCCAAGTTTACCCCATGCAGGGGTCCCAGGCCAAGGCAGGGTATGTGCTTGGCTCTGGCCCTCAGACTTCTGCACCATGGTCCTGCTCTTGGACAGAGTGACAGCCACCAGGCAGCCCCCATGGAAAGGATTACCCTCCTGGAAAGGGTTACCCTCCCTGCCCATACACCCCTGGCCGTACCCGCAGCTGTGGGTGACACCACATCGAGGTAGCACTGCTCGAATGTCACATTGTCAACGCTGACACTCGCCGAGCCCTGGAGAACCACCAGTGCCAGCAGCTCGACCTGGGGGCAGAAGCCATGAGCCCAGGATGCCCCAGCAGCACTGGCACTATCCCACTGAAAGCCCCCCAGGCTGGTCCCTGTGCACCCAGCACACCTGAAAGGGCCGCCTTCTCTCTCCTAGCGGGACACGGACACGACCCCCAGTTGTGCTGCCACGACATTGTGTCTGCCAGGCCAGCTGGGAGGTGTCAGTGCTGTGATCTGTGACACTGACAGCAAGGAAGCCTGGAACAAGAGGTGGTGCAGAGGCTGTGGGCACCCAAAACCCCTGGTCACCCTGTGGGAGCCCTCCATGGCACCAGCCCATGGTCACAGGGTGCAGGGACACAGACAAGGACACAGATATCCCAGCTCCAGAATGATGTGATGGGGCAAAGCAGGGTTGGGAGAGGCAGCAAAGGCAGGTGGGCATGGGGCGTCTGGGGGCAGGAAGCAGGCAGGCTACCCTGGGGGTGGGCAGGAGGTTACCTTGGGAGTCACTGTGGATGTGGTAGCTCATCTCCATGGTGCAGGCAGGGCCAGAGGGGCCCAGTGGAGGCGATCGTGCCTTCGCAGGACTCACCATTTGTCCTTCTCCTGTCTGGAGGGCCAGGAAAGTCCCTGAGCACAGAAACACTCTGTGAGGTGAGGACTGGGGTCCCACATCGCTGGTAGCACCCCCAGCCCAGCATCATCCCAGGGCACCATCCCCCATTGTGCAGTGGCACCCACTGGGAGTCCCTGCTCTGGGGGTTCCCGTGGTGCTGCGCACTGAAGAGCCTTGTCTGGGTGGTCTGAGAACAACCTCACCTGTGAGGAAGATGTCAGATTCAGTGACCTTCTGCAGACCCCAGCGCAGCTGCCCCACGCTGACATCGTGCCAGCCCCCAGCCCCTGACTCGAAGTTTGTTGTCCCTGCAAAGTCAAAGAATCTCAGAATCCCAGACTGGTTTGGGTAGGAAGGACCTTAAAGTTCATCTCATTTCACCCCTTTGCCATGGGCAGGGACACCTCCCACTATCCTAGGGTGCTTCAAGCCCCATCCAACCAGCCTTGGACACTTCCAGGGATGGGGCAGCCACAGCTTTTCTGAACAACCCAAAACTCCAGGCTCAGTCTTGCCAGGCCATTGTTCTCCCAAGGGCTGTGCAGGCACTCACATGTCCTGGCTATGCCAGCCCAGGGGTGCCTGGTCCCCTCCACTGCCAGGGTACGGGTGCAGGTGCCTGCCTTGGCTCTCACCACAGTGCTTCTCGTCGGAGCCATCAGTGCACGTGTCAGCGAAGTCGCAGGCCAGTTCTGCGGCAATGCAGTCCCCACTATCACAGGCCACCTCGTCTGCTGCGCAGCGGCTGGCACCTGCCTGGCTCGGCAGTGTGACCAGAAGTTTCTCTGATGGTGAAACACCCCAGAATGGAGAGCAGTGGTGAAAGAGCCCAGCAACAGCATCAGTGTCAGCCCTTCAAACCACCCTCCCATGTCCCCAAGCATCTCCTGGGCTCTCCATTTCCCCCATCCCATCCCATCCTGTCCCATCCCATCCCGTCCCGTCCCAGTTGGCACCTGCTGAAGGGGACGCAGGGCCTAGAAAGAGCTGCACTTGTGTGACACATTTTGAAGAAGATGGAGTGTTACAGCCACAGGACAAAGACACCAGCACCCCAGGGCAAGTGTTTGCTGTGCTGCGCCCAGGATGGTCCCTGTGATGAGCAGAGGGACAGGCACACCATGCCTGTCCTTTAGGCATGGTGTCATGGGTGCAAGACACCTGGGACAGCTGCCAACACTGGAGCAGGGTGAGGCACACTGCCCACCAGCTCACCCTGCTCCTTCACACAGCCCTGAGACAGGATCAGGTCATCGATGGCCACGGTTCCTCCGCTGCCAGCCACTCCCTCGATCAGCACCTGCAGGAAAGCATCACGTCAGCAACTTCAGCAAGGGGTCCCGCACAATATGGGGGGGATCAGGGTGACACCAGGGAGCCATGGGATGAGGGGAGTCAGAACCTGTCATAGACTGACTCACACTGTCCCCAGGAAGGGACTTAGTGGGAGCAGGGGCGATGCTTTGGCTGACAGGGGTGCACAGTGCGGGCTGGCATGGCCATGGTGGGCTTGGGGATGGTGCTCTCCCTGTACACAGCTGTGGTTCCTGACCCCAGGGGCAGTCCAGCTCCCCCCAGCACAGCACCAGCCCACCTTGAAGGGATCTGTCACGTTGAAGTACACTCTTTCCCGGACCCAGCAGCTGCCCAGATCTCCTGTCCTTTCCCTCATCAGGTGCTTGGTAGAGTTGGTCATGTAGGAGATGCTGAGGTTGCTGGTGGCTGAGCCATGGAGGTGGCAGTACAGCACAAGCTGGGGATTGGGAGGACGGTGAGCCTTCAGGGCAGGGGCACACAACCCCTTGCATTCCACAGAGAGGCTGTGAGGAGCTCAGAGCTCTCAATGAGCACCAGAGATGTCACCAAACCACCCCCAAAAACCTGATGCCCATCCCCAGCAAGGGCCAACCCCAGTCCCAGCTCCCCATGAGGGTTCCTAGAGCTGGGAACCCCATCTCCTGTCACCACTATGCCCACATAAGCTGTGACATGAGGTCCCAGGTGTCACTCACAGAACAGGAGTTGGTGGCTTGGAAGGTGGGGCTGCTGAGCTGAGCTGTACCACCAGCCTGTGCAGTGATGCCACTACTCATATGGAGGAAAAAACCTGCAGGAGATGCTGGGGCTGAGTGGAGCCAGGCAGATGTGTGGGTGCAGGACACCACTGTCCTGGCACAGTTTTGAGCAGAGCCCAGGCGTGTGTCACCTCAGGGCACATCCACCTGCAGTGGGGCTCTCCTGGGGCATTGGTGCCCTGCCACGTACCAGCCCTGCTGTTGTTGCTGTGGTCCCGAGTGGGAATGCCGTAGGAGGTGCCCAGGTTCAGGCTTGTGTTCCTGCCCCACCCTGGTTTCCCGGCCGCCATCTCCCAGCCACAGAGATTGTAGTCAAAGGAGCAGCGGGTGAAGTTCTCTGTGAGGAGAAGAGACTGGGGTCCCAGCCCTCTCTTGGACAAGTAGGTCCCTGCAATGGGCTGGGCGATGCCACCCCTCTGCGAACCCTCCCGGCATGGGGCAGAACACGGGGGACCCCTGCCAGCCCAGAGCACAGCTTTGCCCCACCAAGACAGACCCTCAGCCCATCCACAGGACTCCTCCTGTGGCCAGGGGTGCTCACTGCACTGTGCTGCGCCCTCATCCGAGTTGTCCCCACAGTCGTCGGTGCCGTCACAGAAACGATGCTGTGCCAGGCAGGAACCACGGTGGCAGCGGCTCTCCTGGGCCCCGCAGACTTGCTGCCCAACCTCTGGGGTGGGGGGGACACATGTCAGCAAGTGTCTGGTCCCACAGAGACATGGTGAACACTCCCACATCTTTCCCTGGGGTGACTCAAGGGATAGGTTTTCACTGTCCACCTCATGCTCTGACCAGGGCACGGAGCCCCAAGATACAGCAAGCAATGGGAGAGCTCCCCTGGGTTTTGCACTGCACCCAGTTCCCCAAGATCCTAGCTCACATCCCAGCAGATATGGGACTCACCTGGTAAGCCACAGTTCCTGAACATGATGTCATCGAGTGCCACCTCTGCCCCGCAGCTAGGTGGCTGTGTCAGGGAGAAGATGAGCTGTGATGGGAAGATGGGGATGGCATGAGCTGCCCAGGCTGGGTCTCAGAATATCGCCCAGCTCCTCTAGTCCCAGCTTATGGGGACAGTGCCCGAGTACTAACACTGTCTCACCTGGAACTGCTCTATGATCCGGCCAGGGTAGGCAACCAGCTGGTGCCAGCCCTCACTGCTGTGCTTGGGGCTCTGCCATAGCCCCACCACCTCGTCCTTGTGTGCCACAGCCAGGCGCAGCACTGGCCGCTCTGTCTGGTTCAGCCCTGAGGGAAGCCCCAAAAGTGCCCTTGGTACGGGGCATCCTGGGGTACTCAAAGGAATGAATGGAGCTCTGCCAGCTCTGGGGGCTGGACCTGGGCCCCCAGGTCCCACCCAGCTCTGTGTGGGGGGCGTGGAAGAGGAAAACAGGATGGCAAGGACACATCTCAAGGTGTCGGTGGTTCTGTCCCTGCCACAGAGGCAGATGGCCCCCATCCCTCCCCACTGCCTCCCACTCTCACTGCTCAGTAGTTGATGCGGCCTGTGCCCACCTTGGATGCTCTCACAGCTCCCTGAGAGGTGATACCAGGCTCTGATCTCACATGTGGCAGCTGCTTCCCTCATCTCCGGTGACCTGAGCCAGGCCGTGGCTGTGGTCTTTGCTGGGGGGGACATGGTCACCAAGAACCAACCTGGGGAGGGCAGAAAGCCGAGCGGGGGATGCAGCCCCATGGGGTGACACCGGAGCTCTGCCAGCACTACTCCTGCCCCTCCACGGGTCTGCTCCCTCGCATGAACCCTACAAGGATGGGTGTTCTGGCACCCTGACTCCGGGGCACCCAGTGGAGTGACGCTGTGGGTGCCCAGAGCCTGCTCACCAAGCAGCTCCTGCTTACCCAGCTCAGTGCCCGTGGTGTGGTCTGAATGAGGCCCCATGCCCCACATAGCCAGGCTGGCCCGGCCTCGCACCCATCCATACGTCGAGGTGCCCACGTCCTGCCAGCCACAGTCACTGTCCTCAAAGTCACAGGTGAAGGGGGTGCCCAGCACTGCTGAGCCCCGTAGGTACCCTGAGGGTGTGCAGATGCAGAGGGGGGTCAAGGCAGGTTTGGGGCCACCCTGGGGACCTGTGCCCACCCCAGGGAACTGCATCCACCCCAGGGGGTTGCACCTACCCAGGAGACCTGCACCTAACCAGGGGACCCATGGCCAGCCCAAGGGACCTGCACACAGCCTGGGATCCTGCACCACCTGGCACCCAGGTGACCTGTGTTCACCCTGGACACCTGCACAAGGGACCTGCCACTACCCCGTGGATCTGCACCCATCCCGGGGTCCTGTACCCATCCTGAGGGACCCTGCATCCATCCTGGGCACCAGCCCTACCCCAGGGACCTGCACCCACAACATCCCCCATAGCCTGCTCTCATCCCAGGAGCAGGGCCTGAGGGTGGGTCAGGGGGCCTGAGGAGTCTGGGAACCCACCACACTGGTTCTCATCTGAGCAGTCACTGCAGTCACAGACAAAGTTGCAGAGTTGCTCTGCTGTGCTGCTGCAGCTGTTGACGACCACGGACCCACTGAGGAGGACGGTTCTGGCTGTGGGAGAGATAATGGGGCTGAAAACCCCGCAGGGAAGTAGGCACGGTGCCTGCAGCAGGTGGGCACGTGTGACCTGCAAGTGGCATTTGCCTGGGCACCTCGGTTTGGGACATCTCTCACACTGCCACCTCCCACCATCAGCCTCGGGGTGCCAGAGCCTGTCGGGGCACTGACTCTGCTCTATCACACCCGTGCTTCAAGTCCCAGCCTCCTTTTTGGAAGAAACAGGAAAATCTGGGCATTTTCTGTTCCATGGTGAACAAAGCCACTGGTGATTCCCAGCCCGGTGCTGGGGGCTCCGGCACCCGCTCACCCTGGGAACCCCGGGCTGAGTTCACCAGCAAAGCCCAGTGGGCTGAGTTGTACCTGCCCCGGCCTCCAGTGCTGGGGCAAACTGCCGCGGAGGATCAGAGTGGAGCAGCCAGCACGAAGGCCCCCTCCCTCCGGCGACACAACCCCCGCCCGTGTCGGCAGAGCTCACCTAGCAGCACCAGGAGGGGCAGCATCACTGGCCCGCCTGCAGCCATCCTGGTCACCACGACGGTAAAACGGAGCTGGGAGAGGCCACACCGTGAGCCTCGGGCTGGAATGTGCCCCCCAGGACCTGCCTGCATTGGACTTCAGCCCCGCTGTTATCGGCTCCGTGGCCGGACAGCGGGTTTATGGCGGGGCTGCGCAGACCGGGACAGCACAGCGCCATCCCATCAGCAGCACCGCTGGCACCTCAGCAGCGAGCTAGAGCCAGGTCCCCCATGGAGACCTTCGGCTTTTCCCCACAGAACCTCTCCTTCAGCCCGTTTTCCACCCAGAACAAAACCCAGAACAGTCTGACTGGGACGGGGCACTGACCGGTGGAATGCGATGGCTTTGTGAGGGATGAGGACACTTCCTGCCGAGCCAGGGGTGCTGCCAGCTCTGTGGGGGAAGCTGGCACCTCTGCTAGGGACATGGGGACTCTGCCAGCCCCTGTGCATAAGGAGAGTGAGAGAGACTTTGGGTGCAGGGTTGGTAGTGGGCTGCACCCTGGCCAGAGAGAACAGCTGAGCTGGGAGTCGGCAATATCCCCAATATTCCATCTTACCCTGCCCTCTGGCAGTGGGAAGATATTCCCTCTTGTCACTCCAAATTCTTGTCCAAAGTCTCTCTCCAGCTGTCCTGGAGCCTCTTTAGGCACTGGAAGGGGCTCTAAGCGCCCCCCGGAGCCTGGGGATCCCAAAATGCCATCAGGAGGAGCCACCCTTCACCCTGCCTGCTCCACTCCGGCTGGCAGGAGCATCTCAGCACCCAGCTCATGAATGCCATAGGGCAAAGTGGCACAGCTCCAGGGCCACAATCAGATCATTCCGGGGGCAAAACATTCCTGGCAGAGCCCCAGCAAGGGCTGATGACCCTGGAAGAAGCACAGTTTGGCAGCCAGAGTCCTAAAGATCACCACCAGTGTTGCCTGGTGATGGCAACTACTGATCACTGGTTTCCTCACCTGGGCAGGGGAAGAAGAGGTTGCTACCCCACAGGACCCCTCTCACCTCTGCTGTCGATGCCTCCATGCCCAGAGAGGGGCCCCACTGAGCATATCCTCCCACTGAGCCTACGGCCTTGGAAGGCAGATTGCAGCAGGATTGCATCATGGGCAGTAAATCACAGGCTCAGCTCCTGCCAGTGCCAGCCAGGCCCAGTGATGCACCCCCCACAACCCCAAGCCCAGGCATGCCAGAGAGCAGGAGCTCTGCCCAGGAACCTGTCAGCACCAGGCTGGCCACAGGCCAGTGCCATGGCCACTGGCAAAGTAGCCACTGGCCTCCTGGGTGCAATGGGCAGAGCTTCTCCTATAGATCTGACCCCTCCCCTTTGCACTGGGGATGTGGGCATACTGGAGCAGATTGAGCCAGGGGCAGTGATGACGATTACAGGATACTACAGGATGGAAGACACCCCATCCCACTCCTCTGCTCCACAAGGTTGCCTTGAGGATGCATCCAGATGGTTTTTGAGTATCTCCACAGAAGGAGATTCCCTGATGATGATGACGGGACTGGACCTCCCACAAGGAGAGTCTGAGCTGGACATACTCAGCTTGGAGAAGGTGTAGGGAGATGTCACAGGTAAGCCCTGGAGGAGGGGGCAGGGAGCCAACCCTGGAGTGCCCCAGTAATGACTAAGACAAGAAGAAACCAAGAACAGCAAACACCACTTGAAAGAAAAACCTTTTTTCCTGTGAGGGCTGTCAATACCAGAGCAGACTCCCAAGCTGCTGGGAGGTCCAAGTCAGGGAGATTCTCAAACCCCACCTGGTCACAGCTCCCAGAAGCCTAATTCTAGAACAGAATCATGGAATTCCCTGTGTTGGAAGGGACCCACAAGGACTATAGAGTTCAACTCTTGAGCCTGCACAGCACATCCCAGCAATCCCACCATGATGGACCCACTGGAGCTGGCTCTGCTAGGCCAGTGGACGGACAGGACATCCCAGATGCGCCTCCAAGCTCCATGATCCAGTGACTTGCAGCTGACTCACTGTGACTTCTGGGTAACACTCCCCCCAGCACAGGGGAGGGTCACACCTTGCAGGATGGAGGACGAGGCACAGCAGAGCCATGTTTTTGCCTGTAAACTCATCCCCCCATTGTGAGCTTCCTTAGGAGTCTGGGCACAGGCTGCAGGCTGAGCTGACCCTGCACAGCTCCGGTCGCAGAGGAAGAAGCCCACATCCCTGGAGCAGGATCATGGCCAGGCAGGAGCTGGGAGCACACAGGCTCAGAGTCTGACAATGAAATGGGGCTGGAACTGGGCTGGGAGGGTCCTCCAACCCCAGCCTCACGTGGGACAGTGACTGAACCAACCCAGCCTGCACATCTCCCTGGAAGTCTCCAGCCACTGAAGCCTTCAGCAGCTTTTCCCAGTCTCCCCCTACCGCTCCTCACTTGGAAGCACAAGCAGGGAGAATCCCTGGGAAATTCTGAGCTGGTCCCCGGCGGCTGGATAGATGAAATCAGGGAGGATGCTCTTCCTCAAGGTGTGACCACCTGCCAGAGTGAGAATGGGCATATTCTTCCCAATCATGTTCCCAGGCAGCTCAGTTCCCTCCCTGCAGGAGATGGGGCTGGCCTGTCCCCCAGGTCCGTCTTGCCTTTCCCCCGCTGCCCCAGGCCTGGGCATTGCTTTCCTCTCTCCTGCCTCAACGCTTTCCAAGGCAAATCCCGGTACACCTCCTGCTGTTCCCATCCCAGACTCTGCCTGCTCCTATGCCAGGCTCCCCTCAAGGGGCAGAAAACCTAGAGTGGTCCCTTCCACTGTCAAGAGGCACAACCCGGAGCTGGGAAGGAGCAGCCAAGCCGTGAGCATGGCCACGAGAGCAGCTGTGCTCCCCCAATGACTTTAATTCTCACAGATACACGTGGATGAGCCCCTGGCACCAGGAGGCTGGGGCAGAGCAACCACTGGTTTCACCAGTTTTGCCATGCCAGAGAGGTGGGAGCACCTGGCTTGGGGACAGTCCGATGATGGCAGAGAACGGGCGAGTTCAACACAGAGGAAAATCAGGAGAGCCTGAAGCACCGCTGAGCATCGGGAGCCTGCTGCCACCGCCCCAGCACTGCGTACAGCTGTGCCAGCTCTGGGCTGGCACCACAGACAGAGGAGTCAGTACCCTTCATCCGCCCAGGTGATCTCATAGTCGGGATACTTGGCCTTCAGCTTCTCTGTGGTCACAGCATGGTCAGCTCGTCCAAAGCCCTGCATAGGAAAGAGGGTTCCCCAAGGAGCGCTGGTGGGTGACCACTTGCAGGGAAGCCCAGCAAATCTCCAGGGCAGGTCTGGCAGACCCTAGCAGCAGAGAGGCTGCAGAGCCTATGTCACCCCCACCGTGGCAGCCCTGACTCCAGCTGAGGCTGGTGTAGCACCCAGGCAAGAGGACAGTGCTACCCTGAAGCTGTGAAAACTGCATGCACTGTGGCCGGGGACCACCACCCTGCCCTGCCCTGGTCCAGCTGAGCTCTGCACTCAGCACCCAGCACAGCTGGTGCTGCAGCACAGCCCTGGCCTGGGGTGAGCATCCAGGGACCCACTATGTCAGTGATGTCCCTGAGTGTGCCTCCAGTCACCCTTACAAGGCCCCTACAGCACCTGACACTCCTGCAGGAACACCCTCAAGACACACAAAGTGAAGACACGGTTCTTGTGCAGCCCAATTCCCCCTGGCAGCACCCAGTGCTGGGTACAGCCACTGCGGGACCCCACGGAACCCCCGGGGGCTCTGGGTGTGTGGCAGCCCCAGAGGCAGGTGCTAGGGGGTTCATGGGGTGACCCCGCTGTGGCCAAGCACCGCTCACCCGAAAGGGCACTGAGAAACCTCCCCTCCCTGGGGCACTCGGGAGAACGCCCAAGAGCCTGGGGAGGGTCGCCCCGCTCACCCCTTCCACTCCCGAGAGGATGCGATGCCAACTCGGCCGCCGTCAGTGGGACCCACACCGCGAAGGGAGATGCCGCGTCCATGCGTGGGTCCCCCCCGGCTGCCGCTTACCACCGAGTACCCGTAGACGTGGATCTTCCTCTCTTCGGGGCGGTGGGAGAGGCGGCCGCCGCCCAGGCACTCGCAGCTCAGGCCGTACCGCGCCAGCTCTTCCGCGGTGCGCTCGAACAAATCGGCTGCAAGGAGGGAGCGGGGGGGGGGCGGGCCCCCCCCGCCTCAGCCGCAGCCCCGTGACGGGCCAGACGCCCGATAACCCCCCGCCCGCCGCGGGGCCCGCGGTCGCTTCCCTCGGCACCCCGGGCCAGAGCCCCGCCCCGCACTCCGACGTCCCTCACCGTGGTACTCGGCCCAGCCGTGGCCTCGCACGACGTCCTTGGCGGGCGCGCCGGCCCCGCACACCCGCACCAGCACGTACTTGAAGACACCATCGCCATCGATCTGCACGTCCGGCACCCGCGACAGCGCCTCGCCCGCCATCGCTGCCGCCCGCGCGCCGTGCCCGCCTCCTCCGCCCGGCGTCCAACCAGCGCCCGGTATCTGCCCGTGTTCCCGCCTCCTCCGCCCGGCGTCCAACCAGCGCCCGGTATCTGCCCGTGTTCCCGCCTCCTCCGCCCGGCGTCCAACCAGCGCCCGGTATCTGCCCGTGTTCCCGCCTCCTCCGCTCGGCGTCCAACCAGCGCTCGCAGAGCCAGGCCCCGCCCACAGCCGGCGCGGATCCTTCCGGACAGCGGCTCTGGGGATGGAGGCCGGTGCTGGTGCCGGTATCGACAGCGGGGAGCGGGGTCGGGCAGGGCGGCGCGGGCGCCCCGGGTGACGGGCCTTGGCCTCTGCCTTCCCCTCCCTGATCCCCGCCACGGTCACCCCTCACTGGCGGTTACCCCTGACCCGAGTCAGACATCCCCCGTCCGCCCCCCGCGGATCCCTCACTGCGGCCGCTGCCCCCTCCCCCGGCAGTGTCCAGGGACCCCCAAGCCCTGCCCTGCTCTGTGCCCAAAGCCCTCGTGGGATCCCAGGGCTCCGTCAGCACCTGACTCTCTCCCAGTAACACGCACAGGCCACGCAGACACGGTGGGGAACGCGGTCCTGGTGCAGCCCAACCCCAGGCGCTGCGTATGGCCGCTGCGGGACCCCCGGCGCTGAGGGGGCCCTGGGGCAGGCCCGGGGGGCTCTGGGTGTGTGGCAGCCCGGTGGGCAGGGGTTGGGGGGGGTGCGGAGCGCCCCTGCCCTGGCCAAGCACCGCTCACCCGAGAGGGCTCTGCAGGGGCTCGCCAGGCTCTGGGCTCCAGGGCAAATTTCGAGCTGTGCTCCCATCACCCCCCAGTCCCTCCAGCCCTGCCGGCCGCCCGCAGTCCCCTCCCCTTGGTGTAACAGTCGAGGGACAGGAGAGCACGCATCTACAGGTGCCCCCTGCCCTGCGTTCACATGATGTCGTCCAGGAGGTTGGGGCTGGCCACCCAGTCGAGGGTGCGAGGCTCGGAGGCCGCCATAATCATGCACATGAACTGTTTGCCCGTCCTCTTGTCGATGGGGTAGATGGTGGTGGGGGTGAAGCGTTTGTTGCTCTCCACGAAGTCACAGAGCTGCTCGTAGACAGCGGGGAACTCATGCCGCAGGAAGACACCGCGGATGCGCAGCTCCCGCTGGATGTTGATGAAGCAGACCTCCCGTGCCTTCCGGCCCTCCTCCCCCTCCTTGTCGATGTCCGCTGTGCCAGGCGGTGGCGTCAGGATCAACGTTTCCATGTCCCGCTCCTTCTTCAAGATCTTCTTCTCAGGGCTGGAGGAGGCTAAGGCCACCTTGGCATATTTCCTGACCGTCGGCACCTGCATCTTCGGTGACGGCCTCTCTGGCACCTTCTGAGTGACGGCCACAGTTACATTCAGCAGGAAACATTCGTTGGGGTCATACTGGTTGCCTGTCTCCCGCAGCTCCTGGGCATACTCCCCTAGGTTGTCCGAGTAGCTGTCCAGCTCCCGCAGGGACAGGTACGTGGGGGACATCAGCAGGCTCTCCAGCCCAAACTGGAGAAAGTTCTCAGCTGAGCCTGCATTGGGGAAGCCCAGGAAGAGGACACCGCGGCCGCGGGAGAGGTATCCCACCTTGGCAATGCGAGAGAAGGCCTTGTGCACCTCGGTGTTCTCGCGGCAGAACTGCAGGACGTGGCGGCAGACGCTGCCCACCCGCCCATAGACGCAGCTGGCCTTGTGCGTGTCCCAGTCCTCACGCCGGCAGTGCCGGGAGCAGTAGTAGGTGTAGCAGCTGTGGCATGATTTGAAGTAGAGGCAGGCATTAAACATCGTCTCTGTGCGCCGGCACTTGGCATTGGAGCACATCATCATGTCGTCCTCCTCAGCGCTCAGGTCAGGCGAGCAGTTCTCCGGTGACTTTTCAAAGGGGCCGGTGGCCGGCGGGGCGGGTGGGTGGCGCGGGGTGCCTGCATGGGAGCTGGGGCCCGGCTGGTCCTTTGTAGGTCGGGGTCCCTCGGGCACGTTGTGAGGGACTCGCCTGCCCTCGCCCCGCTGAGGGGGCCCTGAGGCGCTACTGCTTAGCAGCTGCTTGAGCTGCTCTGCGAGGCTGTCCCTGTCCCCAGCGCGGTGGCCTGGTGCTGGCTTGTAGTCAATGACAAGGTCGGTGATGAGCTCATCCAGCTGCTCCAGGCTGCGCTGGCGCCCCGAGCCACTCTCCCTGGGGCTGGCCTGTGGGGCGCAGGGCACAGCGTAGGGCCTGCGCTCCCGCCCAGCGTCCAGTATGTCCCAGCTGGCCGAGCGTCTGTCGCTGCGGCCCAGCCCGTCGGCGCGGATGTCATTGTCGGTGATGGTGATCTCTGGGGTGACGTACCAGGAGCGGCCTGGGGGCCCGCGGCTGCCATCGGCATGCACCCGCTCGAGGATGGAGCTCTCGGAGAGGGACAGGGCTGCATAGCGCTTGGGTGAGCTCGACAGGTTGATCACCACAGGCTGCCGGCGCTCCTCGGGGGATAAGGCACGGTGCTGTTCGTGGGCAAGCAGGTTCTCATAGCTGCGCCCACGCTGCAGGGCCTCCTCCCTGCGTGCCGCTGGCGCCAGGATGTTATCCCAGGATTTGGAGTAGTGTTGGGTCTCCCGGCCCAGCCGTGGTGGAGTCACGCCATAGCTGGCGTGCCACGAGGAGAACATAGCCTCACGCCCGGTTGGTTGCGGGGTGAAGCGGGACAATTGCAGGCTCTGGTAGGGCAGCGTGGCCCGCTCAGGGCAGTACCAGTCCCTGAAGTGCAGGGGCTCTGCGCTGCGGGGCGGGGGACACGTGCGCGACAGCACCTCCCGCTCCCGGTACTTCCCGTAGTCCTCGGCATAGAGCAGCCGGGAGGAGGAGCCAAGGGCTGGGTATGTCCGAGACTCCTCGGCGTAGAGGGATTTGACAGGGGTCCCACGTGCTGCGTAGTAGCGGGGCTCATCCCCATAGAAGGTGCGGGCAGGTGCCTCCTGCACCGGGTAACCTCGCATCTCCTCCACGTACAACGTCCGGGGCGGCATCGTGTGAGCAGCTGCCTTGGCCGGGTCCTCGGTGTAGAAGGGCTGGGGCATGGTATGGCGGCTGGGGTAGGGGTAGCTGGCATAGCCAGAGCTGCGGAGGGGCATGGCAGGACTGGGGCACCGCGCTGACTCCTCTGTGTAGAAGAACTTGGCTGGGACGCCGGGGGCCGAAAAGGTCATGCAGCCCCTGTCAGGGTACTCTCTGAATTCCCGTGAGGCTGGCACGGGCACTGTCTGGTATGCCAGTGCCCGGGGGTCTGCCTCGTAGTACTCACCGGGGTAGGGCAGCAGCGGGGGGTCCCCGCTGTAGGAGTCGCTGGGGGTGGGTGTGCGGGACGCGGACGCCTGCCGGCTCCCTGGCACAGTGAGGCTGCGGGCGGCCCCAGGGGTGCGGGGCCAACGCGGCGGCTCTGGACGGTTCGGGGCTGCCCGCAGGCTCCGCGCAGTGTGCACCAGCACTGCCTCGTCCGGCTTGATGTCCACTCGGCACTTCACATGGGGGCTGGCGCCCACCTTTGCCCCCGGCCCTTCCTCGTAGCAATTGCTGCCCAGGCAGAGCGGGGAGATGCGGCTGACGCTGCTCCGCTGCGGCTGCAGCTTGATGGGGTGAACCTCGTTCGCCAGCGCTCGCAGTGGCATTGGGCCCTCGCGGCGCGGCGAGGGATCAGTGTGGGAGGGCTCCCGTGCCACCCGCAGCACCTCCCGCCCACGCCGGGCTGGTGGCGGTGATGGCGCCACAGTGATGGGCACCGGAGTTAGGGTGGACTTCACCCGCGGGGCGCTCTTGGAGCGGGCTCGGCGCTTCGGCTCGCTCCGCGGTGCGGGGGCTCTGCCGCTGTAAGGCTCTGTCTTGGGCGGCGCCTGCCTGCCCGGCGGTCCTGGCATGGGCTCAGGCATGCCGGGGCGCGGACAGGCGCGCTCCATGGCCGAGGGAGTGCTCAGCTCTTCCAGCGACTCAATGAAGTCGAAACTCCTACAATGGCGCTTGTTGAAGGGCTGCAGCTCGCGGGACAGGGAGGAGGACATGGAGGCGTCACATTGTGCCAGGGGCTGACAGACGACGGAATCCCCAGGGGCTGCTGTTGCCACCTTGATGTCTTGGTACACCGTGGACACCAGAATGTCAGGTGGGTCTGTTCGTGTCATCTTAAAAGCGACTCTTCTCCCACCAGTTCCCCGTCACACGGCCTCAGAGGACAGTAGCCCACCCTGCAAGAAAGCATATGAGGCGCCTCAGTCCTGGAGTGACCTCGTATCAATCCCCACAGCTCCTGGCTCAGAGCCAGGGGTTGGCCATCTCTTCAGAAATGAAGGTTTGGGGGCATCCCAGCCCCCACTGCTGCTGTCAATAGTCAGTCAACTGGAGGAAGAAACTGGAAAATGTTTCCAGATCCAGGGTGCAAATCATGGAGTGGCTTGGCAGGACACCCATGGGGGCAGCCAGGGAACTCTGCATACCAGCTCAGCGCAGCAAGAGGAGAACATAAAGTACTGTGCCCTCTTCCTGGGCCACAGGACACAAGGACTGTCTTGCAGAATCAAATTAATTGGCAGCTCTGAGCAGGGCTGTGAGGGTTCAACACCAGAGTTTTCCATGGGGAGTGTATGCTCAGCCCTGGTGAGAGCACCAGAGTGGTGAGAGGTCTCCTGGGACTGTGTGTACCCACATCCCAGCACCAGCACTGTAGAGGGGAACAGGGCCCAGGGACAGGCACCATGAATACCCACCATGGTGGCTGGGAAGCCCCCATGGTCTGGGGCTCTGTAGGAGGCGGGAGCAACACCCCTCCCTCCCTGTGGTTGGCTGCACCCACTGCGGCCCACAAACAGCCCTGTGGGGTGGTCACAGTGCTGGCTACGCAGAGTTGCATCACTCCCTGGGTCTTTCAGACTAGGAGTTGCAGAGGGGTGTTGTGGTGGGTGCCCCAACCCACATGTCAGCAGTGATTCCTGTATCACCTCCCTGTGCCAGAGGAGCTGCGCTGGCTCAGTACCCACTGGTTTTGTTGTCCCATGGCTGTGACACATCCCCTGGGCTGGAAAGCAAGTGTGATGGTGGCTTCAGCTGCTGTGGGACATGGGGTCTGACACCCACTGTGTGCTAGCACCAAGCACTCCAGTGCTCTGGGACAATGCTGTTGGGTGGCCAGGATGGGTGTCACAGCTGTGTGACAATGAGGACATCAGCAGAAGGTTCCCACAGTGCATGGCAGGGACAGAGGAAGGGGTCTGCCCACAGGACGAAGTGGGTTGTAGCACTGACCTTCCCCACCAGCCCTTCAAGAGCTGCCATGGGTTGCCACCAGCAATGGGAGACGTGCACCTTCTCTGCCCACAGTGGGGACCCCCCAGCTGTCACCTCACCATGTCCTCTGAGCATTGGATGCTGTGGCCACCAAGGGCCTGGGTGCACTTGTTGATGCTGGCTGCTCTGTGTTGCACTAAAGGTGGGTGGGCACTTGGCTTTAAAGAGCAGCAGAGGACCACAGGGAAGATGTTTCTTGGAGAAAAGGAATTGACTTTATTTAGCAAGAAGCATCGACTATGCAGAGATGGGGAGAGGGCTTGGGTTCCTTCTCATTACCTGCCCCAAAACTGGGGGGGTGCAGATGCCAGAGCTGAGGTGACTCCAGTGGCCTTGGGTTGTCTGTCCCTGTGATGGGTTGGGGAGAGCAAGATGCCATGAGAAAGGAGATGGGGGTCCCAGTGCCTCCTTGCAGACCTGGGAGGGCAGGTTTGCCCCCAGAAAGGTGGCCCAGTATTGGCTCTGCTGTGTTACAGTATGTGGGAATTGGGCTGGATCTGGCAAGGCAGCACCCCAGGCCACAGCAATGGTGACAGTGGTGTTGGGAAGCCCTGTGGTGGTTGGGATGGCTGGTAGGCAGGGAACTGTAGCCCAGGGTCCTACCTGGTCCAGCAGCAGCAGTGAGGGGGTGGGTGGGCTGAGGTGGCCAAGGGGCCTGTGGTGGCTTCATCCCAGCGCTGCAAAACAAACAAGGCACGTGAGGCTCCTGGGGCACCCCCAGTGTGGTGTAGGTGTGGCTGCCAGGGCCATGGATGCCTTGTGGGCACATGGAGCATCCCCAAGAGACCCCTGCAGCCACAGCCCTGTTGAACCAAAAAGAACTGTCACCCAGCAAGGCCACTGTGTACATCCCTGTGCACTCGGGATGTGGGCGCTGCATCCCACGGGCACCAGTGTCTTCCACCCACCCAGCAGCACCCACTGCCGGTGAAGCTGTGGGGTTGCCATGGTTTCTCCAAATTATTCCTCCTCTGCGAGGACAGCTTGGGTAAGGACACCATGGGTGCAGGGGGAGGTTAGCGTGGGGAGCTGGGGCTCTGTGGCAGTGCAGGGAGAGCAGAGCCCTCACGAAGCTGCAGGAACCCTCTGCCTGTTGAGGGGGGCAGAGAGCCAGGATGGCCCCACAGTGCTGCCAGTGCCATTATGCTCACATACCCACCAGCCTCTGACACCGACTCTGCAGGGAGAGGGTTTTGCATCCCCTCTTCCCTCCAACCCCCCGGTTGGTGGGCATCCGGTTGATTGGATGCCCCCTTTGCCCCCAGCACTGCCCACTTTCGGCAGGCACCAACCTTCCTACCCGAGGTGCCCACACGGTGTCACCCCGCGGATGTGACACCTGCCGGCAGCGCTTGCAGGGCGGCTGGTGCCCACGGAGCGGACGGGAGCTGCCCCGCATGGGGTCCTGCCCTTGCTTCCAGCACGGGCCCACGAACTGCTACCACCGTGCTGCCCGTGAGCACCGGGCTCCGTCAGCAGGAGAGGCTGGGCCAGGGCCGACCCTGCTGCCACAGGGGCCCACGGAGGATGCCGGGAACTGGGTTGCTGCCTGCATGTGCCACGTGTGGGCTGTGTGGGGAGGGGTGCGGACCCCCTACCACCTCACCCCACACTGCCCACGCACTGTAGTACCCTGCCTGCCCCATAACCATGACGGCCACTGCCTACACACTGCCCATACCTCCAGGGCACTGCCCACACGCTGCCCATGCTCTGCCCCGAGCTGCCCATACACACAGCCCTACCAGTGCACGGCCTGCCCGTGCTGCCCTCAGCACTGCCCGGGCACTGCCCACTCGCTGCCTGTCCCTGCACACGGCAAGGGCTGCTGCCTGCCCATCCTGCTGCTCTTGGTGCCCTGCCAGGGCACTGCCCCGTGCACCCTGCCCACACACTGCCCACCCTTGCCTGCACACTGCCTGGGCATTGCTGCCCATCCTGCCCACTCGCCGCCCACGCACATTGCGCTGAGCAGGCAGGAGCGCTGCAGTGGGTACAGCGCCTGCACGCTGCCTGCACATGCAGAGCGCTGAGCACGCTGCACTGCCCCCCCCCACAGCAGCCCCAGCACACACTGTGCTGCACCGGGCCCACTGCCTGCACGGCCCCGCGGGCACGGCCCACAGCACCAGCGTTGCCCCAGCACTGCCCCGAGTGCTATCCTGAGCATACCAGCGGCCCCTGCATAGGGACAGGCAGCCAAGGACAGCATCTTACTGCAAACTGCTCGAGTAGATGATGCTGGAGGTGCCACCAGCAGCTGCTGTGGGGGCAGTGTCTGTGCCCGCCGTGCCCTGGCACAGCCAACCTTGCTGCGCACGGGCCTGTGCACCGTGTGTGTGTCAGCGGGACACCGATGGCCGCTGCTGCCTGGGCACTTCCCACATCGGGAGCTGGCAGTCGCCACGGTCTGTGGTGAGGGAGCCCACTGTCCCCCCACCCCTACTTCGTATCTATGGCAAATAGACTTCCCCCCACCCCGTGCCACCCCCAGGATACACACATGGTGCCCTACACCCCTGGGGCAGTTGCCTGCCCTATGCGTTGGAGAGTCCCTCCACTCTGCGTTCCCCAGCTCCGCACCTCAGCCTCTCTGCCCCTGGCACTGCCACATCGCCCCCAGTCCCTGTCCCAAGGCCGCCAGGCAGATGGCTGCCAAACCCCAACCCAGCATGTGGCCCTAGAGGAGTCATGCTGCCAGGGGAGCAGCACTCCCGGCTCAGGCAGGTATCCCCGGTGCCGCCATCCAGGCTGGGGTGAGCAGCACCCCAGGGTGCATGGGATGGCCTGACCCCTGGCGCCTCTAGTCCCTCACCGTGGGAGGCACCCGCAAATGGGTAAGGCCGGGGGGGCAGGGGAGCCAGGGGAAACTCGGGAGGGCGAGCTGTGGGGCCGGGACCGGGTGGATGGTGCATGGGGCAGCCCCCGGTGGGGGCGGGTCTGTCCCGGGCGCTGCCGCAGACACCGGGGCGGTGGCCCCGGCCACCCCACCCCGCTGCATACCGGCACCGGGCCCGCTGGGCCGCGCAGGGCGCTGAGCTGGGCACCGGGGGGAGGGGTGAAATGGCCCGGCTCGAGCCCTGCGGCGGGATGGGACGGAGATGAGGATGGGATTGGGGCTGGGATAGAGGTGAGATGGGGATGGGTATTGAGATGGGATGGGGATAGGGCACACGGGAGTATGGAGAACCCCGAAATACCGGTGCGACGGGGTGGGATGACTCGGCTCGGCAGCACGGGATGGGGATGGCCCCGGTGAGGCTGGAGGAATGGAGGGAGCACAGCTAGATGGGCACGGGGTTGTGGGGAACGGGGCGATGGTATGGGGAGCCTGGGGGTTGAGATGCCCCGGGAGGATCTGAGGGGAATAGGATGGGGATGTGGAACACGGTGGCGGGCAAAGGGGGAGGATGAGATGTGATGCCATGCGAGGCGATGGTCGGATGGGGGGGAGGCGAGAGGAGCCTGCTCGGTCGAGGGCCCCCGGGGGTACAGCAAACCCCAGCCCCCTGCCCGGGACCCCCTTACCTGTTCCGCGCCAGCCGCTCTGGCGGCTCCCGCCGCATCCCCCGGCTGCTGCCGCCGCGCTAGGCTGGGGCTGCCGCCTCCCCGGGGACCATGGCCCGGCTCCGCCCGATCCGGCAAGGCACAGCACGGCTCGGCCCAACGCTCTGCCGCCGCTTGTTTTCCCATAAATACGGCGGGCGGAGTTACCGGCGGGGCCGGCACCGGGACCGGAGCCTCCTCCGGCACCGCCCCCATCGGTCCTCATCCCCATGACCGGTCCTCATCCCCATGATCCCCATCCCCATCCATCTCCACTCTCCCGCCGGCTCCGCTCAGCCCAGGTTCCCGCCCCGGTTCCCGGCCCCGTCCCCACCCCTCGCAGCATCCCATCTTCCCTCCGGACCTCCGGGCAGGGTCTGGGGGCCCCCGGTCCCATCCCTCAGGGAGTTCCCGCGCACCATGGGTGTGAGCGTCCGCGGGACTCCCGGTGGCCGCGGGGGCATCCGGGCTCAGCCGCACACCGTGTACAGAGACTCCACGGACCCCGCAGGCATCTGCCCTTGCAACAGCAGCCCCCCAGTGTCGGCAGCCCCCCAGGCCTGTCCTGCCTGACCTTGCCCCATCACCGTGGCCGTGCGCAGCCGGGGCCGACTGGGCAGCGAAATCCCCCGCTAAGCTCCTCCATGGAATGGCCTCGTTTTCCTGGAGTCTCCGGGGCTGTCACTGCCTGTGATGGTTGGAGCCCACAGGGATGCTCAGTGATGGAGGTGGACGAAGGAGGCACACAACAGCTCCCGGCACACTCTGGCCCCAGCGTCTCCAGCACAGCACGGCCCCTGAGCTACACCTGTGCCCGAGTTTCCCCCGTCACCTCCTTGAGCCGCCCTGTACCGCCCTGGGCAGCCCCAGCACCTGTGGGTGCCCTGGCAAGGGGCCGGGGCCATGGCCCTGGGACCCACCAGTACCTGCCATGGTGCCAAGCCCTGATCCAAGGCTGCTGTTCTCCATGTGTTTTTGCACGGCAGGTGCACCCCGGGATTTGCTTGATTCGAAATCCCTGTAACCAAGACCCTTTCCTTCTTCCACTGCAGCACCAAGAACAGCCTTCCACTGTCTCTGGTGCCTGCACCAGGTGGAGCAGCGCTGGGCTTGTGGCTGGCTGGCACTGCTGTGATTCCTGCAGGAATGCCCCTGGGAGAAATGGGCATTGCTGAGCACACTGGGATCAGCAGTATGTGCCCTGGGGGCCGGGCTGAGCACCAGGAACTCATTGCATTGACGAGTGGCACAGGAGCTGGGGGAGGAGCTGGGAGCGGGATGAGCCTGTCCCCGCTGCACACACGGGGCCAAGAGACCCCCGGGACCCCTGCGCCATGTTCTGCTCTGACAGGCCCCATCACTCCGTCCCCCTCCGCCCCCCCCGCACTCCCCGGCACTTCCATGTTCCTCTCTGCAGGACACAGGGCTCCGGCTGCTGGTCCAGCCGCTCCCGCTGACCCCGGCTTCCTGCCCTCGCGGTCCCCACCGTGCTGCTCCATCTGCTCCCGCCTGCTGCCAACCCCGCGCCAGCCAGCCCCGAGCACCGCCGATGTGGCCGCTGATGCACGCTGGAGCACCGGGCACTCCACATCCCCCGTGGGTGCAATCACCCGAACGATGCAAGAGCCCATCCCTGTGGAATGCAGTCCCGGCATGGAGAGGTATGCTGCCCTTAGAGCATCCCCTACAGTGCCACCCTCTGTCCGTGCAGCTGTGGCCCTGGGTGACACCTGCATGGATGGAGGTCACCTGTCCGGAGCTCTAGGCTTTGGAGTGGCCACAGGTCCGAAATCAGGGAACAAACAGGTTGGACCATATTCCCCAGTCCTCGTGGCAGGGGACAGTGGGACCATCTGCTCCCCGTGTGAGGCTGCTATTCCAGGCTGGAAGGCACTTAGGGATCCAAATGGACCACGGGCAGCTCCCCACACACCGGACACGGCAGCGCCATGTCATGTGCTCAGGGCAATGGGGCTCTGGACGGTGCCTTCCCCTCCTGCTCCTCCTCTTCTCCTGCTCCTTCTGCTCCTTCTGCTCCTCCTGCTCCTCCTGCTCCTGCTCTTCCTCCTCCTCGAGCCAGTGGCAGCCTATGGCAGAGGAGAAGATCGCCCTGAGGGCTGCAGTCATGCTGGCTGCTCAGGACTGTCACCCGCCCTGAGCACGGGGCCATGCTGCTGCTTTGGGCTGTGACAGTCCGAGTACCCAGTCTGCAGCACTCAGGCAGGGAAGGCGATCTCAGCCCCAAGGGAATGGAGAAGGGGTGGGTGGCAGGGCTGGAGGGCTGCCCCTGGCCTTGTGCCCACCACCCACAGGGGTGGCAGCCCCTCAGATGGAGGGGACCCCCTTGGCACAGCCATATGGGCAGCACGACTCAGCAGGTTGGGATGGAACTGTCCCCTACCCCTGTGGGGAGGGCAGAGGTGTTGGGCCCCTACCATGGCTCTGTGGGTCCAGGCTTGTCCCTGGCCGAGCTACCAGGGCCCCTGTTCTGCCACGGGAACATGTGAGTAGCCAGAGGGATCCCACAAGTCTGGCTCCTGCAATCCTACAAGGAAAAGGCCAGCCTGGTGCCTGTCCCTAGGCAGGAGCAGCTCTTCTCCCTGTGTCCAGGCTGCCCCACTGTGACTTGCTGTCAAGGCCAGGAGTAGCCAAGCTGGGCCAGTGTGAGGGCAAATCCCCCTTTCTGTGGGGCCTTTGCCTCCTCGGTGCTGAGTCCTCCCCCAGACCCGACAGGAAGCAGAGCCACAATGTTCACTGTGTTCACTGTGTCCCTGTGACTCAGTTTCTCCACCTGCCCCTGACAGTGTGTACCTGGCCAAAGTGTGTGCAGGTTACAGACTTAGCTCTGCTGGGCCCATCCAAAGGGGAAACTGAGGCACAGAGGAACAACATGGTCAAAGGTCACCCTGGAGGTCTGCAGTGACTCTGGACACTTGGTGAGACCCAGAGCAGGGCAGATCTCATCCTGGGAGGGACATTGGGGGTCACACCTGTCTTACACAGCTGCAAGGCTGGGGGGGTTGGGGCCCCCAGCCCTCCCCAAAGACCGATTCATTGAGGCCATGCTGAGAGCTCACTGTGAGATTTGACATTAACCTGGCACAGGATATTGGATCTCCTGATCCAGCCCTGTTGTGTCCCTTGGTGCAGGTCAGAACAGGAAGGGGCCACCCAACACAACAGCCCCCATGCCTGTCCTGGGGATGCTGACCCTGGTGGGACCGGGTATGGTGGCAGAGGCCAGTCTCCAAACTTGCTGGGTCGGGGGCTCTCTTGGCCCAGCTGTCATGTCACACCAGGAACTGGGACTTGAGGAGGCACAGCAATGAAATCAGGGACAGGGGAGACTGGTGGGGACCACAGGGACGTAAGTAGGGGAGCACAGCTCTGACTGGGCCAGCACAGAGCAGTTCTGAAGCATTAGAAAGACCTTTCTGGGCATTTGCAAAACACTGCCAGGAGGGCCAGAGGTTCACCAGGAGGCAAGTATGGGCAGGAGCAGGTCGGCAGCAAGGGCAGGCCTCCAGAATAAGGGTTCTCTCCAGGATACCTGTGGCAGCAGCAGCTGCCCCAACGGGTATGGAGGCCTTCCCAACACTAAGGCCAGCCATGGTACCAACTATCCCTGGGCAGGTTGACCTGTCATCTCTGTGTGACAGCTGTGGAGGGACAGAGGGTCAGACCCCAGTCAGGGTGGGCTGACAGAACAGAGGGCTACAGCCCCTCTGCTCTGGAGCCAGACTGGGAGAGCTGGGATTATTCAGCCTGGAGAAGGCTTTGGGGAGACCTCAGAGCCCCTTCCAGTGCCTAAAAGGGCTCCAGGAGAGCTGGAGAGAGACGTGGGACAAGGGATGGAGGGACAGGACACAGGGAATGGCTGGGATAGTGGGAAGGAATTGTTCCCTGTGAGGGTGGGGAGGGACTGGTGCAGGTGCCCAGAGAAGCTGTGGCTGCCCCTGGATCCCCGGAAATGTTCAAGGCCAGGTTGGATGGGCTTGGAGCAGCCTGGGATAGTGGAAGATGTCCCTGCCCATGGCAGGGGATGGAATGAAATGAGCTTTAATGTCCTTTCCAAAACCAGTCTGTGATTCCATCACCTGACCACAAGGCCCACTGGAGGTCAGTGGAGCCCATCCCCCTTGAAGCATCAAGACTGCCATCAGAAATTCTGCCTGTTGATTGGGACACTGCCCAAAGGAAATCCTTGAGGCTGAGAGTCCTTGCCTTACTGAGGGAGTGATTGCAGATTCTGGATTAGCTGTCCTAAAACCTTGGGAATTCTCAAGTCAGTCAGACAGTACCAATTCCAGCTGGCATCACAAACCTGTATTCAAATGCTAGTGGAGCTTTAAGTGGTTTACCTGCTTTATAAAATAAATCTTATTTGAATATAATGTTTGTCTAAATTTTGTAAGATCCCGTGACCCCTCTGGCAGCCCTGGTCTGGCAGTGGGACAGGGGCACTGGTGTGATGATGCTAGAGGAAGCCAACATGGCCCACTCTGAGAAAGCAAAAGGAGGAGATTCCTCAGAGAAACTCTGAAACCAATTGAGGAGAAATACCTGGAAGGACGTTGGACACAAAAAACCAATTTCCACCTCTGCCCTTGCCGGGCGCGTTACTGAGGAAGGGCAAGACGGCCCATCCTGTCTGACGGGCAGGGCAGCCCGCCCAGTCCCGCTGCGCTCTGGGATCTGCCCAGCTGGACGTGACCCGCTAGCAAATGCCAAGCAGCCAACAGGTCCCCAAAATGCCCAGCCTGGGGAGCCGGGCGCCAAGCTGTCCTCCCAGGGGTGCCTTTGCCAGCCCAAGGGACAGGGAGGGCTGCTCCTGCTCGCGGGTGCCCGGGGCTGTCTGGGAGGCGGTGGGACTGTCAGACCCCACCGACAGTTTGGGACTTGCTGTCCCCGGCACGGCGATTCCCAAGCTGACTGTGCTGGGGAAGGGCGGGTGGCCCCGATGGCACAGCGGACTGAGGGAGAGCATAGGGCACGCGATGGGAAGCGACAGCGCGGCGCTGGCACTACCAGCCTGTCCCCGGGGCCACGTGAGAGACGGAGCCGGTGTCACGGCGATTGCACCCGCGGGGTAATGATTGCGCCAGGAACGGACTGGGGCGCTCCTTGAGTCGAGCGTGAGCCTGCGGTGAGGCAGCTCCTGGCTCTCACTCGGCTTCCCGAATGCAGCACGGAACGGGTCAGGGTGCCACCCGCAGCACCGGGAGGCGATGCTGGGTCCGTGCCCTGCTCCTGGTAGGACGTGATTCCATGGGAATCCTGCAGCTGGGGCTGGTCAGGCCTGTGGGCAGGATGTGGGTGCTGGGTCCCCTCCCCGGGTGCTACAGCCACTGCCAAGTAGTAGTGAGGGCTCCAGCACCGGGGAAACGGTGCGAGGCACCCCAAAATGGGGATGGCGGTCTGTGGCACCCACCTATGCCGACCCTGTGGGCTGTGACACCCCTGTGGGAAACAGAGGTGACTGGCACTCAGTGCCTTGCCATGCTGGGGACTCGTATGTGATGTGACTCTGGGAAGTGTTGAGGCTGCCCCAATATTGCAACATTTGATACATTCCCTTTCTCCCGGGCTCTCTGTTCCCCCTCCTCCCTGTGTGGGCAGCCACAGCAGGAGGCACAGGGTGGACACAGAGCATCCGCTGCAGAACCAGCCTTGGAGGAGCAGAAGGGGTCTGGCAGCCACCCCACCCCTGCTCCTGGGGAAGGGCTGAGGAGAGAGCAGCACAGGCAGGGCTGGGGGCACAGAGAGGGCAGGGCAATGCTGTGGGCATGGGCCTCTTCCCCCACCGCAGGCAGCACCACTGCAAGCTGCCGTGAAATCCTCTGTTTCCAAGGTAACATGGGGATCCCACAGCTGGGAGGCAGAGCTGGAATGGGATGAGATGCTCGCTGCTGGCACCCTGCAGCTCCTGTCTGTGGGTGATGCTCTCCTTTTCCCAAGCTGGCTGGCATCAGTGTGATGCTTGGCTTGGGGCAGGAGGGTCTCTCCTCTTTCAGCTTCTCTCCTCTCTCCCTCTCATCCCCTCCCTGCCTCCAGCTTTGAACCAAGGGAGAAACTAGGCCCTGCTGCCCTCTTGGGGGCTGGGGAGGGAGCTGGACCCTGCCCTGCAGGCCCTGGGCTTGGTGGCACTCAAGGGTGAGGCGAAGCCTTTCGAGCAGCTACTGAGAAGTCCCTGTCTGTGCAGAGAACTGTAACCCCACATTCCTGTTGGGTTCACTGGGAAGGACCAGTTAGTCCCCCAGTTAGTTGCAGGAAAGCAGGCTGGAGGTCAGGCTCAGGGCATCCATCTGCTGACCCACAGAAGGGCCGCAGGCAAACCCTGTTTCAGACACCCTTGTGCCCCACAGTGGCTGTGAGGAGGGATCTCAGTGTTGCCCTGCCACCAGTGCACTGGGCAGGGTGCTAAGCCTCCCTCCAGCCCCCCTCAGTGATGCCACACAACAGCCTGGTCACTCAGGACCACCCATAGCTGCAGGGGTACCCAGACACCAGAGACGGCCCCAGCAGGTGGGAACCCATTACCTCACACCTGCCATGGAGCCACTGCCTGCCAAAAGCACACCAGGGGTGTTTCTCCTGCCAGCTCCAGGGAAAAGCCTGCTCTTTCCCCAGCTGGCTGACTCCCTCCTGCAGCCAGCTGCAGCCACCAGCTCGGGCTGCAGCCGTGGCTGCTGCACAGGCCAAGCCTCAGGGACTGGGCGTGCTCTCCGTGCCATCCTGGAACATGGAGAGGCGGGACTGATATCCCGCAGGTGTGCCCTGCCACCAGGAGGCACAGCACCCCCAGCCGCCTCCCATCTGCCCTGTGGCGATGGAGAGCTCCACCACTGCCTCCTCTCCTTGCTCCTGCCCTAACGCAGAGGCTGCCAACAATCTGGGGGTAACCAGGAGTTTTACGGGTTCCCAGACTGGCCCCATGGCAGTATCCCCATGAAGCTCCAAGCAGAGCTCATGTGCAGGCAGACACCCCCGCTTTAATCTGGAATGGAGTCCTGTTCCCCACAGGCTGCCCGAGTCCCCAGTTTGGTGACAACCACACCTCACCCCACCAGGGTCTGCCTGAGCCCAGGGGATCGCCCTCGATGGCTCACTGAAGGTACCAGAGGATAATTCCCTCTGCTCAGCAACTACCCTGTCACAGGGTTGGGAAAGGAATCCTGGATACTCACTGTGAAGCACCTTTGGCCCAGGAATACTCCAGATATGCCTGAGATGCTGTGGTTTTGGAGGCAAACACACCAGTTAAAAAGGCTCAGCTATTTGCCTTGGTATCTTTATGCAGCAGACTGAGCCAGCGCTGGATTAATTTTATTATGCCATGATTGAGGCTGTTGCTAGGCTACAGCCCCGGTCCCTAAACCTGTCCTACTGCAGGATTTCCCAACCATCACTCATCTGGCTGCTCCAGGGCATCCCAAAGGACAGGGAAGCACCATGGGCTCTCCAAGAAGCTGGACCCTTGGATGCAGGGACATTGCAGGCAGAAACCCACTGTGCCCCCAGTCCAGCCCCAACCCAGGTCCATCCTGATCCAGGGCTGGGGGCAGCCAGGTTGCCCCACAGCCTCCCCAGAGACTGCAAGAGCACTCACAGCTGTACACATTCATTTTGTGGCCTGCTAAAATCCAAGTTCCAATGATGTTTTCATGTTCACTGGGAGGAAGGAAGCAAATTCCCACCCTGGGCCTTGGCAAGCCAGGGAACGACGTGTCATGACTTTGTGGGAGCAACAGAAATAGGGCAAAGCTGCATCCCTCAAAGGGCATCATCAGGCCACTCCTTGCATGTGGCCCTTGGCATTGACCATGGGGAATGAAGAAGGCTGAGTGCCCTGATGACACAGGCTGCAGCTGTAGAAAAGGCCAGCCCACCCCAGGACGAGTAGGAGAGAGATTATATGAGAATCATTAAGAACCAGCCCTAGCCAGCAGGACAGTGGTGGAGCAGGCACAGAGCCCCATTGGTAAAGGGCTGTGAAGAGGGAGCAGCACTTAAACAAGAGCCCTGGCAAAGTAACAAACCAGTATACATTGTCCAGGAATAAATCTGGCAGTGATCAGACAGCTCCTGAGCCCCAGGGCAGAACGTGATAGAGAGCTTTCCACAGGGATCATAAAATCATGGAGTGGTCTGGATTGGAAGGGTCCTTAAAGATCAGCTGGTTTCAACCACTTGCTATGGGCAGGGAAACAGCTGGAGTGGAGGTGGCAGGAACTGCAGGGACCTGTCTGCTTGTCCTGGTGCTGGTTTCCTACCTGGGGTTTGACAGGAGGCAGCCACAGGCCAGGTATCAGCCACAGTCCTTTTGGCACAGCCCCTGCAGGGCTGGGGCATGCAGCTCAGCAGCTTGGATCCCTGCAGGGAGGAGTTTTGTGACAACCACTAGGACAGACTAATGTAAGGAAGAGCTTTTTCAGCAGGCTAGCCACCTGTACCAAGGAGACCTGGGCCATCAGGAGGGCAATGCTGTGCACACAAGATGAATACTGGGGGCAGCAGGCACAGCATGGAGGAGGTGAGCAGCTTCAGGCCATGGGGGCAGGGCAGCTGGAAGGTCTCCCCCAAATTCATTTCCAGCTGAAGACCCTGAGGCTGTGAGGCATTGTGGAGTCTGCTGGGCTCAGGCCAGTGTCAGTCTGCTCCAGAGTCTGACCACACCCACAGCCCCTCACAGCACCCATTGTCCCCTCACAGCACCCACAGCCCCTCACAGCACCCACTGTCCCCTCACAGCACCCACTGTCCCCCACAGCACCCACTGTCCCCCACAGCACCCACTGTCCCCTCACAGCACCCACTGTCCCCTCACAGCACCCACAGCCCCTCACAGCACCCACTGCCCCCTCACAGCACCCACTGCCCCCTCACAGCACCCACAGCCCCTCACAGCACCCACTGTCCCCTCACAGCACCCACAGCCCCTCACAGCACCCACAGCCCCTCACAGCACCCACTGTCCCCTCACAGCACCCACTGTCCCCTCATAGCACCCACAGCCCCTCACAGCACCCACAGCCCCTCACAGCACCCACTGTCCCCTCACAGCACCCACTGTCTCCTCACAGCAGCTGCACTGTCACACACTGGGAGCTACGAAGTGACAACAGCTGTGAACTGTCACGCTGGGTTGTTCCGTTCTAGGGATGGGTACGGAAAGGAATACTCCCCAAATAAACACCTGCAGAGAATTGGACAGCACCTGGGCCATCCTGGCCAGAGGACACTGGGTGAGATCAGGGGCCCTTTAAGTTCTCTCCTGGCTTATCCTGAGTGCTCTGGCTCCAAGCTGGCACAGTGGAAGCCAAGACACTTTGGTGGCCCTGGAGATCCCAGACAGGCAGGGGAGCAGGCGCTACCCTGTCCCTGATGGATGAGGCTCCCCATGCTGTGCTGGGCAACCAGCCCCAGCCAAAATGCAGTGATAAATCTCCACTTTTCCCTCCTACTGCTTGAAACCCAATCCCTGCAGCTCTGGCCAGCACTAGCTCCAAGAAACTGCAGCTCCTCAGCCTCAAGCTCTTGATTTTTTTTGGATGAGTGATAAAACCAAAAGCAAATACCATGGTACTTGCAGAGATGCTTGCAATAACTATTTATATCACTGTGATCCTGCAGAAGCTTCCCCATAATGACGGGCATGTACTTACTTTTCATATTTAGCTTCTTTGAAAGGATGGCATGGGAAAGCCTGGCTCAAACAAGGCCTATTTCCTTCTCCCCTCCCTCATGCTTGCTGGCTCTGGATCACAGCTCATACTGTAGCCCAAACCAGTTCAGCATTCCCTGGAACAGGGAGAAACCCAAGCCTAAAAAGATGAGGTTGGACAGGGCTTGGAGCAACCATGTCTAGTGGAAAGTGTCCCTGCCCATGGCAGGAGGCTGGAATGAGATGAGCTTTAAGGTCTCTTCCAACATAAATCAGTCTGGGATCCTCTGTGCATTATAAAAAGAGCATTTTTGCTGCTCTTCCCTTCCACACTCCCACCTTACCCACAGGGTGGGATTTCTCTGGCCTTGCTGCAGAAGCCAAACCATGCCACACACTCTCCTGCGGCTCGAGTGTAAGTAGAGCAAGCTCACGCATCTGCTTTTCTCTCTTACAGGAGTATTTTGGAGCAGAATGACTCATCTTTGCTTGTTTTTGCCTCAGCTCCTTGTGCTGACAAGCTGCAGGGAATGTGGAGGCTCCTACAGCAGCAAACCTAGCACAGGAGCCAGACACATCAAGGCCAGCACTTTGTCAGCAGGGACTGGCCACCAGCACAGCCTTCTGTACCCACACCTGACTAGAACCCCCACCTCCTCTACACGGTGGGAAGCAACAGCTCTCTCAGGGCAGCCTCAGTTCTGCAGAAAGAACTCATGGCTTTTATGTTCAGCTCTTTTTTGGAATGGTTTTTCATTCAGTGGCCTGTCCCATGAGGTGTGGGAGCACAGCAGCACAAGGAAGGACACGCAGCTCCCGAGCCCAGGCACAGGGGCTCTGGGGTAGAAGAAGATGTGCAGAGACAGCTGTACAACAGAGCTTTATAGTCAGAATGGACTGTACCAGGGTTTTTTAACGCAAAAATGGAACATGACCCAAAATCCTGATGGAACAGAAGCACTTTCAGAACTGCAGCAGCTGAGGCTTGAGCTCCCACCTGCCTTTGCCCAGAGGGGCTGCAAGCCGGTCCTGTCTCAATCGTCCTTTTCCTCCCTGGATGTGCAAAGTTTGAACAGTCCCATGCAATTTCCTTACAGTGCAACGTGGAATGCTCAGAGGAGGCAAATGCTAATGGCATTTGTTCAGACAGACCTGAACAACACACTGCTCATGCAGCAAAAAACCAGTTTGTTTTATAGGGAAATGGTTACAAGTGCATTTTGGGCACAAGAAAAAGAAAAATGGAGCAGGAAATACCTGCTGGTCAAGACAGCTCTGGAGTGGTTAATGGATCGAAAGAACACATTGCTTTATAGGGATGCAGAAGGAAACTCCAGTTTTGATTTCATGGCTGACATTTTACAACAGAAAGGGGTGAGGGAGAACAAAACCAAACCTTAAACCAACTTACAAGAGGGGAATGTAACACACAGAACCTGGAGGAAGCTTCACTGTCTGAGCTGAGCAAGGGACCCCAGACCCAAACCAGGAGGGGTACAGAGAACTGACCAGCTCCATCAAACACAGGGGCTGCTCACTGAGACACAGGTGAGTGCCAAGGGGGGGTCATAGTACCCATCCAATGGCTGCTGAGCAAGTACTAATCCATCGGTTTAAGTTCAAAGCAAAAACTAAAAGGCTTCCCAAACTCATGGGACAGAGGAGGCTCTCTGCTTAGGGCAGGAAAGGCAGCACACTGGCTGGCTGCAGGATGGACAGAAGCTGGAGCAGGACGGAGGCTGTTGAACTGCAGCGCTGGTCCCTCTCGGCACAGAGCAGCAGCCAGGGTTTACAGCCTGACTGGAAAATGCCTGAGAAGCAAATGCCTTGCCATGCCAACACTGCCCTGTAGCCAATTCTGAAGCTCTGGATATCTTCATTTCCACATGGAGTCATATCCCTGAGAGGTCCCAGCAGCAGGGGATTCTGGAATATGCAAATTCAAGGGTGGGAAATGCAGAAAAGCACTGATTTTTCTCTCTCTTTCAGGTTAGTTTTGCACTTTTCATTGTTTTCCCAAACTGCATAGCAGCTTACATGTAGTGTCTGAGACACTGGGGCCACGGAAATCAATGGGCTTCATGAATTCCAACAGCAGCACCAGTGAGGGCTAATTAAACTGCTGTGCAGGAAGGTCCCATTCAAAGGACTTCAACAATCACACACTCTCTCTCTCTCACACTGTCCCTGTGCCTGCTGCTTTAGAGAGCTGTACCATAGCATGATCTGCTTGACTTAAAGCTCATCAATTGCTGGGTGAAGCAATGGCCAATATAATCTTTCTCCTTAAAAAAATAGGAAGGATAAGAAGTTAAAGACTTGAGACAGTCGAGCATGATGTGTTCATGCGGCATGTTTTGTTGCACTCCTCTTAACGAGACAGGAATTTCAGGTGTACAGGAGTGGAATGCAGCAGGGACAGAGCAGGAGGCAGGTCCCCTCACCCCACAGCCTGCCAGTAACCTGATGGGGCATCTCTGGAAGGAGAAAAACCAACAGCCTGGCAGCAGGCCTGGGAGCCATGCCCTGAACCTTCCCCTGGCTCACGTACATCTCAGCTGGGTTTTCTTTGTGTAACGATACACCAGAGCAGCACACACAGATGTAAAGCTTTTGTTCTGCTCATTCTGGTCTGAGAGACCATATAGCGAAGTGCCAAAGCTTTACACATCTGTGCCTGTCCTGGGGTGACTCATCAGAGAAGATGGAAACAGCCATGGTGCAGAGTCCACCCGCAGCCCAACTACAGCTCTTCGTAGTCTCCCCCGCCCTGTGGTTTGCTCACGCCGGGTCCTCCTCCACCAAGAAAGGCCTCAAGTTCATCTATCTCGCTGCTTTTCTCCTTGCTCTTCTTTTTCTTTTTCTTTTTCTCTTTCTCCTCTTTGCTCTCCTCCTTCTCTTTGCTCTTCTTGTGTTTGCTCTTCTTTTTCACTGACTTGTCCTCTTCCTGCAAAATGAGAAATTTTTTATTAGCAAATGCTCTTAGTGTGTCAGTGACCCAGGATGTACTGCCCTAACACCTGACTCTGAAGAATGGTTTGGGCTGGAAAGCACCTAGTCCAACCCCCGTGCCATGGGCAGGGATGTCTTCAACTGAATTAGGAATCTTACTCAGATTGAAGCATTGAAGACCTTTCTGTAAGTTTGGACAGAAAAGCAGACAGACCATTTGGGTTATACAGGGCACTGGTCTTTCCAACAGTTTGTGCCCAACAATACCACAGTACTGGACAGGCTTAAATGGCACAGACAAAACTCCCTGCAGACTTCCTTCACTATCCCTGAGATGTCTGTTGTGGGCATCCCTCTGCTTGAAAATCATGGTGCTATGAACACACAGTCCAGCAGCGAGGCACTGCTTTTCCTCATCCCGTATTTTACAAACTCACGCACTCCCTTTTCAAAATTCAACTGCTCTACAAGCTCGCTTTGAAGTTCAGTGGTCTGCAGAGACTAGGAGGCACGGATCAGAGCTGCAGGATGTGAGGATGGAAGGGAGTCCACCAAGTCCCAGGAAGACACCACAGAAGGCCATCTCTGTTCTAGGCAGGTGGGTAACACGGCAGATCTGAGGAATTAAACAGTACCTCTTTGCTTTTCTTTTTCTTCTTCTTTTTCTCCTTAGAAGCTTGTTTATCTGTTAAAAAAAAAAAAAAAACAAACAAAAACCCACAACATTTTTGTTTAATTTAAATGGTAAGAGCTGCAATTCCGCCCTGGCCCCATTTCTGAGAATAAAATGCTTCATCCTGAGCATCCATGGGCAAAGGCAAGACCAGCATCCCAGGCCAAACTGTGCCTCTTTGGGAACCAACACAGGTCCCAGCACTCACACCCTGACTCAACCATATCTGTGTCATTTAATTATGAGCATTGTATGATCTGTGTGATCAACACTTACCTAGCATCCACTGCATCACAGCTACTAAGAAACACATCTAGAGACTAGCTCTACAAACTGGTCCAAAGGCCAAATTTGGGACTGGCTTGTTATTTCCAGAACTGAAGAAGAGTCCTTGGGAACAGTCGCCCTCTGACAGAAATCCTCCCAGGCATCTTCTCTGACGACTGAGGACACAGCATCAGCAGATGGGACACCCTGGCAGGCCAACACTCACTGGTGCTCACACTGTGTATGGAAATTACATCCCCAAAGCATCCCTACTGCAGCCCTGCTCTACAGGGGTGAATACTTTCACACTACCAAACGAGTCCCAGAGTCCATCCCTGTCACATCTGTCAGATATGACTATAGCTGCTCAGTGTCTACTGCCTTTGCACAAAACCTCCTTGAACATGGGAGTACCTGCTTGGTTGCTTCACAAGAGGCTTCATGACAACACCACTTTTCACATGTGCTGTTTGACTGTCACTCTTACTTACACATGCCTTTTTCCTCAGCTGATGTGTAAATGCAGCCACAGAGAAGCCTAACTGCCAGTCAAGCTCCGATCACTGATGACTGAGAGATGGTTTTATATTTATCACCAAGAGAGGAGATAGGAGGAACCCACGTTTAATTACTTAAAAATCTAAACTGAAGTTAAATTATTGACCTGGGCCTCTGCAGATGCACTTACAGCTATTTCAAGCTCTGCTGTTCAGCAGCTCAGAGTGACAAGCTGATAGAACCATGGCAGCCTGTGACACCTTCCTCACACTTTTGGAACAGCTATTCGAGGAGCTCTCTCAGGTGCTGCTCACAGCTTTTTTCCTTCCTTAAATCTTTAACTTGCCATCATTCATGCTGACATTGGGGCACATCTACAGGAAGTCGCTTTGCAGTAATGCCTAGACAGCAGGAATTATTTGCATGAGTAGGATTTGTTCCCTCGGTGGGGGGGGGGGGAAATAAAGCCTGAGGAATGCTTAGGTTTAGGATCCCACCCCACCTTTCCCAAAAACAGAAGAGGAAATTTGCAGGGTATGCCAGAGCATTTTGTTCAAGCTGATCCAAATTCTGGAGGGGGTGGACACTGCAATGCAATGCTGAACACCACTTCCCAAGCATGCAGAAAGGCTTACACAGCAGCCGCTTGGAAAAGATGTGCTTCTGCTTGCAGCTGGGACAAAAATAACCCATGGCTGGCGTCAGGGACAAGCCAAGTTCTCCTCCTCGTGGGGAAAAACTTAAAAGGTTATGCTGTGTAAATCAGATTACAGACTCACACAGGGCACTGCATGAAGTTAGAGGGTATTTTATTTAGTGCAAATTGGTTTGCTGACACCCTGGAAGGACTTTGGAAAAACCAGACGCCTGACAAACAAAAGCAGCAAGAGTGGAATAAGGCGTGAGCTTTACCTTCCTCGCTGCTCTCCTTGGGACCAGCTTCTTCCAAACCCAAGCCAAAGAGATCGGAGTCATTTTTCAGTTTAAAGGAGGGGACTGTTGATTTCACAGGTTGGGGTGGCTTTGCCAGTGAGGTATCATCATCAGATATTTCAGAGAGATCTTCCCGCACTGGGAATTCATTCTAGAGACAAGCAAAGGTAGAGAACACTGACAAATGCTTCAACCAAAATCTCTGACCATTTTGCACACAAAAACGTCAGATGTCAGCAGGTGGGGAGGAAGGAAGGAAATGGTAGCTGAACTGAGCTGTTACTGCCTGGAAATCAATGTCCTGGATCTCATGAGCGCTAATTTTTGCCTTGGTAAAAAGCCTCAGTGGCACTGGTACTAGCAAGGGTGTTCTGAGAACTTCACACTGGGGCTGCTAAAATCAAATTCCCAATATAAAGGGATTAAATGAGACCTTCAACTCTGTTAGCTCACCAGCATCAGCGTCCTCCTGCCCTGTGGAGGCATCTCTGTTCTGGGAAAATCCAGTCTAATAGACTGAAAACTCCCCTCCAGCCCTGAGCAACAAATGCTTTTTGCTGTGTAGCTCTGTGGGTCTCAGGTACCAGAGGCAGCAGGGCTGAGGAAGCAGAGTGTGTCTGCAGAATAATTCCCTTCATCAAGCCAAAAGAGAATGTGCTCCCAGGGCAAATCTGCCCCTTCAATGTGGGCTAAAACCCAGGATGCTGCAGAGGCTGGACATTACCTCAAAATCCTCCATCTCTGCATGATGGGAATGGAAATTCAGTTTAATGATCTTCTGATACTTGCTAACTGATCCTCTTCAGAATATGTTATCCGACCTTTCCTTGTATCCTTGTAAACGGATGGAACATGGCCCCGCCGTGCTGCTGTCAGGCAGTGCCCCCACCTTGCTAATGGCAATGGCTGTACTGGTTTGCCTGACCAGTACACCCTGCAGTGGGAAAGCATCCACATGCTATGGAGCATTCCCTGGGTCAGGCATTCCTTAACACTGCTGCTTCCTCATCAATCCCTTCTCACTGGAGCATGCAAGAGATGGAAACTTGCTCCAAATACTTTTGGTTTCATATTAAATTGTCAAGAAAAGCAGGAAGTTAAGATGCAAAATGAATTGAAGATTACTTAATAAGCAGCATGATACATGACTACGGTCAAAGAAACTGGGACAACAGCCCTTTCTACAGGATTCCAGAATGATGCCAAGACAGGGAAACCCTCAGAACACCAGCAAACCCAGACATAAGGACATCCCTGAACAGTCACTGCCCATCCCAAATCACTGCTAGAGATTGCTCTGCAGGTTGTGAGTCACCAAAATCAGGGATATCTCAAGCCATGCAGCAAGTTCTGACCAGTTCAGAGAAGAGGGGCAGGAGAAGTGTCTTCACCTGTAATACAGGGTAGGTGTGAGGAGACTCCTGGTGTATTTGTTTTAGCAGACACCTGCTGGCACCTGCTGAATGTCACAGACCTTACAGCTACCTCTGCTGTCCTGCAAAGTCCTTCCCAAGCAGACCTTCCTTCTTCCATTTAAGCTTTGCCAAGCAAATTTTGTGATGGCCTTTTTATTGCTGGATTGACTGCAAGGAGATCACTCTTTCTGGCAGAGACACCCTTCTGCATGTTAAAGCTCATGTGAAAATCCAGGAGCTTTGCATTTTGTACCTCCCACACTGCTGGACTGGCTGAGAGTAAACAGCACAATAAAACACACAAGCACAAATTTTGTGTTTGTAAACACAAACCTTATGTCAGGGCAGGCTCAGGCTGGAGCTCAGGGAAAGGTTCTTCCCCCAGAGGGTGCTGGCACTGCCCAGGCTCCCCAGGGAATGGGCACGGCCCCGAGGCTGCCAGAGCTCCAGGAGCGTTTGGACAGCGCTGCCAGGGATGGACAGGGTGGGGTTGGTGGGGGGTCTGGGCAGGGCCAGGGCTGGACTCAATGATTCTTCTGGGTCCCTTCCAACTCAGAGTATTCTATGGATCTGTGATTCTATGGGGTTCTTGCTGCCAGGTGGCTTCCATACTCAGAGCATTACTGGGTTTGTGCTCACATCAATCTCTGCAGGTTGCTTAGCACCTGCCTTGCTGCAACTGCTGCTGAAGAGGGGAGATCAGATGAAGGCTCTGCTCAAGGCAATGCCTCAACCCTTCCAGCTCAGCTCAGCACGGCTCACAGCAACATGGGCTTGTTATTTACCATTTTTTTCTTCTGACTGTCAGAATCCTCACTTTCAAAGTCTGGGTCATCCATAACAAATGAGAGCATCTGAGTAGCTATTGGTCCCTCTTGATCACTGTCAGACTCCTCAGGCTTCTCCTCTTTGACCACTTTCTGCTTGGAAGCAAGTCCTTTGCTTTGGGCAGTGGCCTTTGAGGCCTGGGCTGCTGCTGTGGGGGCAGCAGCAGGAGCTGCCAGGCTCGCGTTGCACTTGCTGCCGCTGTTTTGTTCAGACCCAGAATGGGAAGGTAAACTGTCAGGAGGCTTCAGGTCAGTTGCTTTGGTCAAAATTGCTTCACTCTGGGGTTTCAGAGAATTTCTGGAAGACCTGAGAAGAAACAAGTTGTCAGAGCCTGTCCACCCTATTCTGTGGAGCAAGGCACAGTTAACAGCTGAGCCTGCCTTGAGAGATGCATCGTGCACCCCACTGAGAAAGACAGTGTGCAGGGTCAAATGCACCACTCAGGCTGAAGATAACCCTTGTATACCTAACCCTAACCCTCACCCTACAGGATGTGGTATGTGGAGAACATCAGCGTTCTGCAGCACAGGGTGTGGTGAGTGACTCCACTCCCTTCACCCAAGACTTGACTCCTCTCTCCTCCCCACACCACCACAAACAGCCACTCTGGTGCTCAGGTCCAGGCTCTTCTTCAAATTTGAGGAAAAGCATGCAGAACTGCCCCAGTGGCACAGGAGCACAGTGCTCCAAGGCACGGGGTAGGACACATAACACACAGCAGTTACACCTACAGTAACTACAGCCCCAGTTCACAGCTGAAGAACAGGCAGACACAGCCACCAAGACTTCCCAGAGGCCACACACAGTCAGTGGCAGGACGGAGGAGAGGTCCAGGTTGGCCAGACAACTCCACACTTCAGTCTGTGCTCTGTACCTTTTTTTTTCCTGCTCTGTGTTTTTGTCTCCATCAGATATGAGGATGACCTTAGAGTCCTTCACCTCTTCCTCTTCCTCACTGGAGAGGATGATGTTCTTGCTGGGCACCCGTTCTGCTGCCAGCATTGGTCTGCTGGGGATTTTGTCATCGAGATCCAGGTCGTCTTGGAAACCTGCCACCATGGGGTTCCCTCCAGGCGCCTCTCCATCACTGCAACACAGAGAGTGATCAGACACAGCATCCCAGGAGGTGCTGGACAGACCTGTCTCCTCCTGCACAAAGACTGAGACTGGCCTGGCTTGTACAGCCAACTTCAGGGGACATGTCCCCAGCCTGGGGCAGCTGATGATTAAAGGGCTGGAGCACCTCTGCTCTGGAGACAGGCTGAAAACTGGGCTAGTTAAGCCTGGGGAAGAGAAGGCTCCAGGGAGATGTTAGAGCCCCTTCCAGGGACTCCAACAGAGCTGGAAAGGGACTTTGTACAAGGGGCAGGAGGGACAGGACAAGGGAAATGGCTTTAAGCTGAAGGAGGGCAGGGTTAGACAGGATATTGAGAAGGAATTATTCCCTGTGAGGGTGGTGAGGTCCTGGCATAGGGTGCCCAGAGAAGCTGTGGTTGTCCCTGGATCCCTGGAAGTGTCCAAGGCCAGGCTGGATGGAGCTTGGAGGAAGCTGGGCTAGTGGAAGGTGTCCCTGTCAATGGCAGGGGGTGGAATAGGATGGGCTTTAAGATCCCTTCCAAGACAAACCAGTTGGTGATTTTGTGATTCTGTGCACAGCCAGCCTTCCCCTGCCACTGCCCAGCTCAGGCTGGATCTGCTCCCTGCAGGCTGCAGCAGAGGCATGAGCCCCGCACCAAAAGGGGCACAGCAGGATGTGTCACAGAGCAGCTGCTGCCCCTCAAGCTGGAAATGAGTGGCTGGAGAAGGTGAGCCTCAGAGGTACAGAGAAGCCTGTTGCCATAGCTTCATCAGAACATGGAGCTCCATCCACCATGCAAGGATCAGTCAGTCAAACCATGGGAACTGCCTGTCTTCATCCCCACATCCTGTAATTAAACCTGATCATATACTGTCACTGCTATGGGAGTTCACTGGCAGCTATTAGCTTCCTGGAACCATTTCTATTTCTGTGGTGCTCCCTGAAGCACGCAGATACACAGACACCATTGCCAAGCTTTAACATTGCCCAAATTAAATTAACCTATGGACACATTGCCAGAGCTGGGAGTCTGTCAGCCTCCCTCACAGTTCTGTGTTCAAAGGCAGTTTGAGAGAGCTTTGCAGCTGAAATTGAGGATTCTTGTCTGAATGTCCCTAGGACTCAATTTTAACACTTTCTGAAAGTTTTGCTCATGTCAGAAATATAGATATTTTCCCCAGCCTCAGTTGATGAGCCTTTGCCATCACCTTCTCTTGTTCTATTTGTTTCATCCACAAGAGATACCCAACTCCTTCCTGATAACCCCGCATGCAAGTCTCTGCCGTTTTAATGATGCCACCTGAATTGTACAAGCACAACTTTTTTTTTACACAGAGACAAGAAATGTATTATAGCTTGGAACATATTAGATTGTACAGACATAAACAAAACCCTAAAATCCTTTAACTGGAAGTAGGTTGTGTTCCCAGTCACTAGCACAGGACAAGCACTGGAAGACAGTGGAGAATGGTGTGTTGGTAAGATGAGAAATATCCTAAACACAGTTGGGAAGACGGCAACTGCTCACTCTGGCTTCTCTACATAGCTGGGTACTGCTTGACAAGATAGTTTTAAAGAGTTAATACATCTGCCAACAGACAATGGAGTTGTTTGTGACAACAGGACACGAGTCACCACAACCAGTGCTTGTCTGGGCTGGAGTGCTAAGACCAGGACTAGGCCCCCCCTCTGTTCTTGGCGTGGATCCCTCTGCTCTCAGTGCCCTACTGAGCAGGGCCAGGCTGCTGAAGAGCCCCTTCATCATTAACACTGCTGCTCTCACACCATGCCAGGATGGAGGCACACAGCCCAGCCACACAAAGGAGAAGAAAACTGTCGCCCAAGCAGCCCCCAAGGCTGGAGAAATGACAAGTGAGTGATTCCTGAGGTTTTCAAAGCACTGGCAGGGTTTTCTCTTTAAATGCACTGAAAAGAAAATGGAGTTGCATCCTAAAAATCACAGGATATTATTCTGAACTAGACACACTGCCTTTTTTCAACACATCACTGCTCGGTTAGGCACAGGAGCTCTTAAGAGATTGCTGCCACTGTCCTCCCACACTCCACACAGATCTGCAGCCTTTCCAGCTTTCCCAGTCTGAATGGGTGTACACCCCCATGTGTACATCCCCTCGCCAAAGTGGGTCACATCCCATCGCAGTGAGAACCCTGCCTCCATCTCCAGCCAACACAAATCGCTGAGCGACAGCGTAAGAGCAGAGCAGTGGAGTGAATGTACATCAGGAAAATCACTGTTGCAGTATAAACAGGCTCTGACAAGGCAAAACTAGGATCAGCTTGTGGTCCTGAGGTCCCAGCTGGAAGGAAGGCAAAGCATGCAAACCCAAACACATTGCAGTGCTCCCTGAAGCCCTTGAAGCACTGCCAAGCTGGCATGAGCACTGAGCTAGCGTGTCTGCAGCTGCAGGTACTCCCCAAAAATGATGCTGCTCACTGAGGTCTGCTCTGAGCTAGTGACCACAGAGCCTACTGGGGTGTCCTCCTCTGTGAGCCTCCAGTGTGTGTGTCACAGATTGGCTGCTGGGGAGGAAACAAACCCTGCTGCAATCTGAGCTCACAGCCTCAAACCTGGCTGGGCCATGTTCCTACAGCCCTGGGAACTCAAGGGCTCTTGCCACATCCTTTTTTGGGGCTAAAGAAAGAGAAAAAACCCAAGCTCTAATAAAGGAGGTAAGCTGAGGGAATCTGATGTACAGGATGAGTCTGCATGGCTGTTCTAGGAGATGCTGGTCTTCTACTGTGAACCCTGGCTTCCCTCTCTTGGGCTAGCACAGCTGGGCATCACAGAATCCATAACAGATCCATACAAGCAAAGAACCACTTCAAAGCCCTTCAGATGTAAGGACACAGACATCTAATCCATGTTTAAGATAAATGTCTAATGATGCAGAAAAGAAAGATCAGGAACACTGTCAGGTAAAGCAAAAACTGGCTTTCAGACACCTTCAGCCCCCCCAGTGACCCAGGCCACCTGACCCAGCAGGAGCCAAGGGTGAGATGCTTTGGAGCCAGATTAGGTCCTCTGGTGCACTCACATCCACGCTGGCTCAGGGCATCAGGTTAAAGAGCAGCAAATTAAGTTCTGAAACAGCAAACCGGCAGATTGAAACACCTTCCTAATTAACTGGTAAAGAAACTGATTCTGGGAGTTCTCTACTGCAAGTCAGAGAACTGCAACATGCCACTGAACAAAACCCAAGACTCCACTGCAGGCCTGGGGCATGCCAAGCTGAACAAGGTGCCCCTGCTGTCAAGAAGGCCAATGGTGTCCTGGTCTTCATGAGGCAAAGCACTGCCAACAGGTTAGGGAGGTGATCCTGCCCCTCTGCTCTGCTCTGCACTGGTGAGGCCACAGCTGGAGTCCAGTGTCCAGCTCTGGGTGCTCTTCAGTAAAGACAGACATGGGCACAGCAGAGAGAGAGAGAATCCAGTGAAGGGCTGTGAGGATGATTAACTGACTGGAGCATTGCTCTCATGAAGAAGGGCTCTCCCACATAAAAACCAGGACTGCTTAGCCTGGAGAAGGCTTGGAGGGACCTTATAAAGGTATTTAAACAGCTGAGGGAAGTACAAAGAAGATGGGAGCAGGCTCTTTTTGGTGCTGCCCAGTGCCAGGACAAAAGGCAAGGGACACAAACTGTAACTCAGAGGAAGTTCCCCACGAATATCAGGAAACACTTTTTCCACTGAGAGCTTGCCTGAGCACTGGCATGGGTTGCCAGAGAGGTTGTGGATTCCCTGGAGATATTAAAAAAGCTTCCGGAAATGGTTCTGGGAAACCAGTTCTGAGTGGCCCAGGATGAGGGGGAGGTTGAACTGGATGACCCCCAAGCTGCCTTCCAACCCTGTAAATGTACCTCTGCTCCTCTCAGAGCTCCCTGCAGGACTCCTGCTCACAGTCATCAAGGTGATTTCTCTTGTGTAGGAGAAGTAATTTCACAAATTCTCAAAACATGGCCCATTCTTCTGCCACATCTTCAATGACACCAGTTCTGGAGCTTACCCCTGGCTGCAGCACACCCAGGCAAGCTGGTGAGCTGTGTATGCTCAACACTCAGGTATCTGCTTCAAAATGAGCACAAGACCTGAATGCATCTTGCTGGGACATTCTCAGGCCTTGTTCCTTACTCAGATACAGGGGAAAAGCAGCTTCCAGGATTCAATTTTTTAAAAGAAATAAAATGTCCCCAAGGTTTGAGTGATTTCACAGATCTACTGTGTTCTTTAGGTCAGAGATAAATTTCTGCAGCAGATTTTGTGGGAATTACAATCACCTCCTCACTGCAGCAGAAGCTGATTATTGAGAACAGCGTTTACAAGAACTGGAATGTTGTTCCTGGCTACCGTGGGGCTGTAACTGTTGCAGGTGATGGCCAGAACCACATCTGCATCTCTGAATTTCGGCACATCTGGCTTATTCTAATAGGCCCTTTGTGGCAAGAAAGAGAATGGAAAATTGCCAGATCACTGAGAAAACTGTGTGATATATAGAAGAAACCAGAGCAAGCCATGGATGCCAGGTTGCAGAGGAGTAACGAGCATGTGAATTTGCAGGGATGTGCTGCAAGGTCTTCTCCCAGGGAAATAGAGCTGCTGTGACTATCCTGAGTATCACTGTGAGCAAAGGATGAATTCTAAACCAAGGATCAGGGTTCTCACACCCCTGTTCGACATGTTTGACTTTTTATACAGTTTAACACTTATTTGCTCCCACTGACTGACACTCTGGAGCAGAGAAGCCTTTGTGAAGGATCAGCCTCCCAGCCACAGTAGAACTGGAGCGCCAGAACTCTGAGGGCACCTCAGGACAGTCTCTCAGAAGGTCAGGCTCGGCTTTTCTGACAGTTCCTCGTTAAACCCAAAAAATATCTCAGCTCTGCCACAGTCATGTGCAAGACGCTTTGTAGGTCAGCATGCTGCCAGCAACCACCACTTTTTCCTTGCCTTTTTTTTTTGGTTTTGTTTTAATAAAACATCCACGTGTTCTGCTATCACAAGGGATGATGGTTCAGGCTGACCTGCACTACACAGGCATTGAGCCTCACACACAGCGCTGTTGAAGTAGAGAACACTGGGTCATGACAAAGATGTCGAAATACGCAGCATCCACCACATTCACAGATGGGCAGTGTCAGTGCTTAATTACTCTCCTGGTTAATCCAGTGTTGATGACAAGAGGCAGCAGGCAAGGAATATACTGAGCAAAGGGATACAGAGACTGAGAGTATGCTTAGGTCACCTCTTAAGAGACAGTCTGCTTTCAGACAGCTCGCTGCACATCCTCTTGTCTGAGCAGCTCAGTATATACCATCCCTTTTTCTTTTTTTTGGTTAAAAAACATCAAAGACAGCAAAATAAAAAAAAGGGGGAAAAAAAGAGAAAATCCAGCTTATGGCATAAGCACAGCTCTGCCATTTTGAGGAGATAATTATAGAATCACAGTCTGGTTGAGATTGGAAGGAGCCTTAAAGCTCAGCTTGTTCCAATCCCCTGCACCATGCAGGGACATTTTCAACTAGACCAGGTTGCTCAGATCCCCGTCCAGCTGTACTGGGAATGTTTCCAGGGATGAGGCATCGACCACTTCTCTGTGCAACCTGTGCCAGGGCCTCACCACTCTTGTTGTAAAAACCTTCCTCCTTATAGCTAGTCTGAATCTCCCCTTTTCTAGTTTAAAACCACCATTTCTTGTCCTATTGCAATAGGCCCTGCTAAAACCTCTGTCCTCATCTTCCCTTAAATGCTGAAAGGCTGCAATAACATCTCCCCAGAGTCTTGTCTTCTCCAGGTGAACACTCCCAGCTCCCCTAGCCTGGCTCCAGAGCAGAGGGGCTCCAGGCCTTGGAGCATCTCCATGGCCTCCTCTGGACTCTCTACAGCAGCTCTGCATCCTCCTGATGCTAGCCCTCAGGGCTGAAGGCAGCTTTGCAGATGGAGTCTCACCTGAGCAGGGCAGAACTCCCTCTCCCCTGCTGCCCATGCTGGGGATCAGCCAAGTGCATGGGGCAGGGTTCAGGGCTGGGGCAGGTGCACCTCTCACACCAGCACCCCTAAGTCCTTCTCCCCAGGGTTGCTCTCAATCCCTTCACCCTCCAGCCTGGATTGGTCCCAGAGGTTGCCCCAACCCAGGTACAGCAACTTGAGCTTGGCCTTGGCGAACCTCATGAGGTTCCCATGGGCCACTTCTCGTGTCTTCCAGGTTCTGGATGATATCCCATTCTTCAGGTGTGTCACCCACACCACTCAGCTTGGTGTTATTGATAAACCTGATGAGAGTGTCCTCAATCGCCCTGTGTCATGGAGGAAGTCTCTGTCCCAGTACAGATCCTGAGGGACACCATCCATCTTCAACTGGACATTGAGCCATAGATCACTACTCTCTGGATGTGTATATCCAACCCATTCCCTATCTTCCATCAAGTCTGTGTCGCTCCGATTTAGTGAGAAAATGCTGGGAAGAAACACTAGACACAGAGAAAAAGAAAAGCACCCCCTAAGAGTTTTTTGGATTCTGTAGGCAACCATGCAGTGACATTCCCAAAGGAGCATGACTTTCTCCATCCTTCCTTCCAGAATCCCACAGAGCTATAGAGTGTCCCCAAGTGTCCTTCACCAAACCCCAAACCCCTTTTTAGTGCCTCAGGAATGACATTACCAGGTCCCAGAGGAGCTTGGCCACACTTTGGGCCTCTGAAGAAGGAAAATATTCATCAAGCAAAACATAATATCCCTGCAAAGTGCACTATGTTGCAGAAGGAAAATATCTCAAATGAACTGGTGTGTTTGGCCAGAAGGAAAATCCCTTCCTGACCCAAAGGGCCCAGTGGTTTAATCTGAGCATAAAGCAAGACAGCAACACCAGGAAAGTGATAATCTGCTTTTCCTGATGTTCCTCCTTCCCAGGGAGCAGTGTCTGTCACTAAATGGGAAACAGTGAATGCTATGACTGACCATAGCATAGCCAGAAAGCCTCTGGGGCAGCTAACTGCTCTGGAATCACTGAATGGTTGTACCAGGTTAGCCAGACTGCACATCCAGGTGTGTCCCTGTGCCGCCCTCCTTTCCTTACCTTTCACTATCCACACGGTGTTTGGCCTGTGGTTTCCCTTTGTCTTTCTGTGGTGCTGGGTCATCCAGAAAGCTGTGGTCCAGGCTGTCCTCAGGAACAAAGTCTTCCATGCTCTGTACCTTGGCAGAGGCTGCAGGATGGGGGGGGGAAATGGCAGCAGCAGGATCTGCATTAGTGACAAGAGTTGTAAAACATGGGTGTCACCACAAGCAAGACTGAAATTGGCTTTTTCCAGATCTGTGCTACCCAGGGGGCAGAAGTCATGAGGCAAGAACTTGGCTCCACAGCGAGGGAAGAGGAAGGTTAGGAACAGGATATAAAACAACCCAGAGTCTGACATGAAGGCATTCAAAGATCATGGCTGCTGTGGTTTAGAATGCACCAGGCTGACCCAGGCTCTTAGACAGACTGAAAACTTCCCTGGTAAGAGCTGGCTCTGCTCTCCAGGAAATGCTGTGACTGACTGTACCACAGGTTTTATTACACCTGTGCTATGTGCACTGTTCCTGGGGGATGTCCATTCACTATTCTCTTACCTTTTCCAGACTGTTCAGTTTGCTCTCTCCTATCCTCTTGCTTTTTTCAGCTGTAACTGTCCAAGGCAGAATTGTTCACACTGTGCTTTTAGATGTTCTGTGTAAATAAAAGCTCAAGGAGAGCTCAACAAAAGCTCAGATAGAGACTGACTTTAATACAGTTTATTTGTAGAAACACCTTTACCCATTTTCAAGGTATCACGATGAAAATTCATGAAATTTGCATAACTAACAGGCCTGAAGTGATTAACCTTTCCAGAATGTGCAATACTCAATGTTTTTCCTCTGCTCATGCTGCACTTCATTTCATCTAGACTTTTCTTTTGGGTAAAACAAGACTTGTGCCTTTTTTTTTTCTAGATTGTGCTCTCTTAAGCACAACTTTCAGATCACTTTTGCATATCAACAGTACCACTAAAGCCACAGAATAGCACTGGTGTAAGCTAAACCACAGCCAAAACAATTACTACTCCAAGACTTCAAGAGAAATCTTAAATAGCAGCTCCCAGAAAAAAAAAAAGTATTACTTGGTAACAATGATTTTTCAGCTGTTTTCCAGTGAATTGGTGCCTGGGTACATTCCAGTGGACATGCAGGCCCTTGGCACACTACTGAAACCTTGCAACACTGACACATCATCTCTTCCTGGCTGCCTTTTGCAACTGCCCCTAAGTATTCTGAAATATCAGAGCTGAAAGTCACAAGTCCAAAACAGCTGTCAAGCTAAGAAAGAGTTAAAAAAAGAGAAGAAAGAGAAAACCCCCAAACTCAATCACTGTAACACTGGAAGTAGACCACTTGTCTTTTTTTCTACAAATCAAAATGACAAATTTTTTTTTTATTGACAAGGAATTTCTAGTATCTGCTCCCCTCTTTGGTTTTTGTTTTGTTTTCTCTGGGTAGGAAGCGTCACAAACGAACCAAAATGGGTGCATTGTGTCATATTTGGGAAGAGGCACAGGATCCAGAACACTGTGTGCAGATCTAAAACCAGACCATTTCAACATCTGAAATTGCAATCTGTGTCCCCAGCACCTCCTCCTTTCTCTCTGTGGGTGTCTAAGGAGCAATGTGAGCCAGTGTGAGAAGGAAGGTATTTCCAAAGGGTGACTCAAACTATGTCATGATTTTTAGGCAGTGCCAGCTCTGCAGCTCCAGTTAGCTCCACAAACAAAGCGAATGTGACAGGTAAATTATGGTCCAGATCAGTAAACTTACATGCAACAAACCCTTGATGCCTCCATCTAGCACTCTGTCTGGCAGGGTCCAGATCGAGGGCTGTGCTGCTCCACTGAGTACCAGTGCTGAGGCAGCAGCCGAGGGCTCCCTCCTCCCAGACTCACTCTGAAGGAGCAGATTTCCCTAGAGGGGAATCTGCTGCAGAGCCTGGACCTACATGACCACTACTGGCTGAATAACCTTTAAACCCAGTGTTCCACTTCTCTCCATTATGCACAGGAGCCCCTCTGGACTGCCGCATGTGTGCAAGGACAGCACTTCAAATAGCTTCTCCAGTCATTTTTTTGCTGTTCAAGAGGTATTTTTGCTTCTGTGAAGAACCTGACATTTTATTTATTTTATTAGTGTCTCTTGTGCATTCAGGATCTTTCTCTTAAGCATGCTGCAGCCACCACCCAGCTGGCTCGGCACAGTCCCCAACCAGCACGGAGACAAACTGAAATGTTGATCAGGAGAAAATGAAGAATGACAGCCCAAGTCTCCCTGGACATCTGCTGCACAAGCATGGCACCTGTGCCCTGTAGCCTTCACACACCTGTCTGCTCAGCCTCTTGCAGGGAAAAAATGAAATGGAAACTGGAAGGCCTATGGGTCACATCCTGCCAGGACAGGGCACCAGCACCTACCTGGCTGGGGAGGAGTGGACTCAGCCGCGGGGGATGTCCCGAAGAGCCGCGCGATGATGCCCCGCTTGGGCGGGGGAGCTGTGGCCGGGGGGGCCGCGGGAGCTGCGACGGGCACAGGGGGCTGTGGGGCCTCGGATGCAGGCACTGGTGAGAAGGATGGGGCCGGGTCAGAAGAGATGGTGGCGCTTGTGGCAAGTGGCAGTGGCAGCTGGGGGGTGCCGGGGCTGGAGCTGCCTGTCGATGTGGAGCTTGGAGGTACGATGGGTGACTGGGAACCGGACGAGGGGCTCTGCCCATTCGCTGCTAGTGGTGATGTGTGTCCTTGGCTTCGGGCTTCCATCATTTCCAGGAAGCTGTAGGGAAGATAAATGACAAATATAAGGAATGGCAAATCTCAGAATCCCAGACTGGTTTAGGTTGGTTAAAGCTCATCTCATTCCAATCCCTGCCATGGGTAGAGACACCTTCCACCTTCCACCACCACACAGGTTTCTCCAAGTCCAACCTGGCTTTGGACACTTCCAGGGATCCAGGGGCCACCACAGATTCTCTGGGCACCCTACGCCTTTGCCAAGGCCTCTCTGCCCTCACAGGGAAGAATTTCTTCCCATCCAACCCTGCTCCCTGCCAGTTTAAAACCACTGCCCCTTGTCCTGTCACTAGGTGCCCACATAAAAATTCCCTCTCCTTCCTTTATATAAGCCCTTTTCATCTGGCTGCATGCTGATCTGGGAGAGTATGGGTCTGCTTCCAGCTGGGCTTGGGAGGGTATAGATCTGCTTCCAGCGACACTGTGACTCCCTAGGTCACAATAAATCTGGTTTACCCACATAAGCTGAACTCACCTCATCTGCATTGGGGTGTGGAGAATCCCAACCTGCCCTGCGCTACAGGATGAAACCTATATTTGCAACACTACTGGAAACTCCCTGAATAGACAGACTATAACAACATGCCAGGGCTTGAAATGCAGCCTGAAGTCAGTTGTTGGACCTGTCTCTAAAGGAGTAAGTGCTGTAGGAATGGCACATTTTTAGATTCTGCAGAAGAAATCACAGTACTCAAGAAAACTGCCATAATAACCTCTTTATCAGCCAAGAATGGATTTGAGAGGAGAATCCTTGAATATCAAAATAAAAAGAAAAGAGCTGTCCTGAGGGCTCAGAGAAGACTGACTGCCATTACCCTTCTCGCAGGGTGCAGATCCACATGCAGGCTCTCCCTTCACACACTCTCCCTCTGTGTGAGAGGCCCTGGAGCCAAGTAGTAGGAGCTCTGGAGCAGGTTGTGGTCCTGGCTGAGTTCCTGACTGGAAGAACATTAAAGCCTGTACCACTATAGAGAGTGAAAAGCCCTTTCCTTTTCCAAAAGAAACCCAAGCCTAACCCAAGCCTCTCTCTGCAGCCTGCGGGGTCAGCAGCCTGTTTCACACACTGTGTGCAGAGAAAGGTGGACAGAGAAAAGTTCTTGCCATGAAATGGTCTGAAAAACAGATCTGCCACATGCTGCACAGCTGAGAGATACAGAGAGGACACCCGAAGTGTATTCTGTATAATATCCAGCATATCCCAATCTCGCCTCTCACTTCATTTAGTTTGATGAATTTGTGCATAGAGGCTCTGGATTCAGCTGGTTCTGCAAGACAGACTTTGGTTGCACTCCAGGCAATGAGAGCGTGAAGGGAGAGCCTCCTCTCCCACACAGAGCATGACCTCGTCCTTCAGGGACCTGAGCCAGCCAGAACCTTCCCTGGACTGACTGCTGAACAGAATGCAAACAGTGGGGGATAAGAGACTCTAAGTCTTGAAATAATTACTTCCTATTTTAAGGCAATAACCTGATATACTTCTAAGGAAAAAAAATAATATAATTTGTGACCAGTAGTGCCTGGAGCCCTAGGGAACAATAGCCCCAGGAAGTTGTTATCTGAATTGGAAAACCAGCAGTCCTTCCTAACTGAGTAACTGGCTAAAGTGGAGATCAAAGACAGCACTAAAAAGCAGTATTAGTGAAGCAACATCAACAGACAGGGACAAGACACAGACAGAACTGGATGATCCCAAGTAAAAGAAATAAGAAGAAATTCAACAGTACAAACAAACTCGTCATCTACTCAAGGGTGAGGAAAAGTGCTCTTGCTTCCATTCTCCACAAGAGAAAGGCTGGGAAAGATTTGCCTCACTCATTCCCGAAGTCTGGGCTAAGGACTCCAATCCCAACCATGCCAGAGCCTGGCTGTCACATGCTGTCCATTGATATTCAACCTACACCTGCCTGACACAGCTCCAGCCACTCCCTGCGTCCAGTCCCTGATCACACAGAGCACAGATTGATGCTGCACCTCTGCTGTCCCTTGTGAGGAAGCCGCAGACTGTCAAGGCATCTACATCAGTGCCATGCTGTGGTGTTCTCACTGATGCTTCCACCAGGACCCGGGCCAAGACTACGTGCCTATTCCACCCAGAACACTGGCTACACCAACACGAGCTCCCGGCAGAGCTGAGCTCAGAGTATGCGACGCAGCATCCAGTCCCCATCCTCCCTCTCCTGGGGCAAGACAACATGTTCCACTGAAAATGATGCATGGATTTGTCATGCATCAGAGAAAAAACATTAAAGGAGTTAAACTCCTGCACTGAGCTCTGTGGAGACTGCATTAGGTAAGTTTGGAAGGTGCACAATACATCACACATGCTGCAAGAACATAATAGTGTGTGCTCAATATCTCTCCATCACTGTGGTCCCTTCCTGAGAAGGGTGGCCATGGCTCAGTATACTCCAAGCAGGGTATGCATGGCATCTGTGCAAACCACAGGGCCTCGCAATTCAGCCCTCGTCCAACAAAGCAAAGGCTCTTTATCCCAAACCATGTGAATTGCCATGGTCTGCAAAGTTGTTCACAAGCTTTGCCTGCATGCAATGTGCAACTCCTCAGCTCCACACCACATGTGCTGAGTGCTGAATTCTGCCATTTCTCCCCTCCCAGCTTTGATCCAGAGCTTCTGGTGAGCCTAAGACAGGAGAGCTGAACAGCTCTGCTTTGTGGTACTCACTCTTCCTCCTCCCAAGACCCACTCAGCGTTAAAGACTCCTGCCTCCCAACTGCGAGGAGAGATTGATTCCCCACCAATGATCTACATGCACCCCTGTTCCTGTTTATAGCAACAGCAATCCTGGATGGAAGCCTGCAAGCCTGGGCACCGCTGCACCCAGCAGCCAAGGTACTGCTGCCAGAAGTACTTGCTTTCCTGATTGTGCCAGGCTCCCTGACTGTCTGTGGGAACACTGCCTGTGGAATCACCAACACTGTGTGAAATCAGAATGAACAACCTCTGAGACTCAGGTTGCTGAGTCCCACCATCGAGGTAACTGGCTGACTCAGGTAGGGTAAGATGATTGTACGCTGAAGATTTGGGAACAAGGAGGCACAAAAAATGTATAGAGTCACATCAGGATATAGAATATGAAGCTCAAAGAGTAGTTAAAACTGGACTCAACAAAGCACAGGAAACTCTTAACAATACCAGAGTCTTTGAAGATTTACTGTACGTGGTTCTACCGAAGCTGCCCATTTTGGAAACAATCTGCTTTGTTCTGGGAAAGTAGCCAGCTCCAGAGGGCGGGAAGACTGTGACTACCACCTGTTTCTTCTCCAGAAACACATGAAATTTAAGAGCTGGAGGAAAAAAAACCCTGCTACATAACTGAAGTATATAGTATGTCATCCTTCCCTCCAGCGCAACCAGACTGGGGCATAAAACACATGCAGACTTTGTCTGCACCTGTGCTCCTGTGCCTTTGTCACCTGTGGTGTGTGAAGGACATAAAACCAGGAGACAGCAAGTTCTTTAATAGGAAGATACAAATGGTTATTTGGGGACGGCACAACACAGGCTCTTGCCCCAGCACAGCACTTAGGACAGCTGTGACACGTGTGCTTCATGTCACCTCCACCAGCTCCAACTAGACACGTGGGCCAAGCCTTGTGCTGTGACACTGGGGAAATCAGGATGGTCTGACACTGGTTCTATCTACATGGGCTGCATAAACCAGCTCTGCTGAGTTTTTATAGCCAGATCTTCTGTGAGGGAGGTGGGTGGAAAACCAGCACACATGAAATGCTGCCAGCAAGCTTGCAGTAATTTCCAGGATGGAGGTGTCTAAGCATCCTCCACACTTTGAAAACACTACATAATGCATGAATGCTTTCTCTGGCTTTACACACACTCCTCAGAGGCACAAATGTGGCTGTTTTGGAAACACACCAGGCCAAACCTGCCATGTGTCTGTTTTTTCTCAGATTCTATACAATCTGTCCATTCCTTGTTCTATCCATCAGTCCTTTGGAAAAGGACTCACTAAAAACCTTACTGTGGAATAAGCGGCTTCGTGCTCACTCTGGACGTAGTAGATGAGGTCCTACTAAAGCACAAGGTGAAGTCACACATGAGCACCTTTATTCCCTTGGGATACAGAGATTGCAAATGTACCATGCACGTCCAGGTGGGTTATCTCTCTTCACCCACAGGGGCTCCTTATTTGCCTTTCAATCTTCCCACTGCAGACCACGTAACAAGTCCAAAACATCCTCAAACTCCTGAATAATTCACTGGTGGTTGGACCTGCTTGCAAGAGGAGACTTTTATGCAATTTTAAAGATAAGCACGCTCTGCGGGAACAAAAATTCATCAAGGCCTGAGGTTACTGTTGCTCTGCTCCCAGGGCAAACACAAAAAACACAAAAGGACTTGTTAGCCTCACAACTCCTAAAATTGTCAGTGCTTCTGTTCATGTAATATTGAAGATGGGAGCAGCCTAAAGCTTTTTGGCTCTTGGTTCTAATGTGCTTTGAGATAAATTGTTCAAGTCTATTTCATGTGGCAAGAAAGGCTCTGGCTTATTTTATTAATTGTGAAAATGAAGATTAATCGGCTGGATGACATAATTTTAAATGGGGTTAGTGAGGATTAGATTTCCACATGCTTGTTTTGGGCTCATTAAAGGTACTGCCTCAATACACCTAGCCCAGGTCCCTGAATGTGGAATCAACGGTCAAGCAGGTTTAATTACTGCTGTTGTCCTGTTTTCCACCTGACAAAATGGATGCAGCAGGATAACTCCCTGCTCCATAAAATACAGACATGCTCCATCACCCCACTTCTCAAGCAAGACTGACTGATGACAGGCTTAGAGGCACTTAATTCTTAATGCAGCACCCCCAAAAAACATGACCTAGATAGAGTCCCATTCCAGTACAGGCTGGCTCTTGACCTGTCTGATGACCACAAGGATTCACAGCAAGTGGAGAAGATAAAAGTGGGGCAAGGGGAAAAGAAAGCAGGAGTGGGTTTACTTTCCCATCTGGTAATTCAGCCTGTAGCTGGTGTCATTCTGGACCTGTCTTTCCATACAGTGGAGGATACCAGAGAACAGTTCCAGCAGCAGCTCCTCCTGCCACTGTGCGGGTGTTACTCAGCACCAGAGTCTTCCTGAAATTATGAGCTATGCTCAGTGTGGGAAAAAAACAACCAGGAAAATAAAAGCCCAATCCCCCAGCCAATGATTCTGCAGTGACTAAAGCTGTCTCTGCAGGGAACGTGTCTCCCCAAAGCAGAGTCCTCAGCAGGGCAGCCTGAATGCCGGTCTGTCACTGGTCTGGCACCAACACACTGAGAGGAGACAGCCTTAAGTTGTGCCAGGGGAAGTTCAGGTTGCGTACTGGGGAAAATTTCTTCACCAGAAGGGCTGCCCAGCCCTGGCACATTGAACATAAACAAGTTTTTCTTGAAAGCAGGAGATAAACTGGGTACAATTAAAAATGGAGAAATTGAGCAAATTAGGTACAAATTCAGAACATCACAGAAGTCATTACTGTTTGTTTAATAAGAATTCAAGAACTCAAAAAAGGCTGAAATGTTCTTTTAGCAGCATTGAAAATGTAAAATCTGAAAGCACAGGGAAAGTACCAGAGCCAGAGGTATGTCAGGCAGCGAGGAGCCTAAACACAGGGAAAGCACTGGAAGCAAATCGTATCTCCCAAAGGCACACCCAGGCAGTGGCTGCCCAGGCTGGCTTACGTAAGGTGGAAGAGGCAGCATCGTATGCCACCTCGTGTTGTCTCTGGGATCCACATTTTGGATCAGTGATGTTTTGTCCTCAGGTCCCCCCCGCTGCAGCAAGAGGAAGAGTTGTTCGCTTTCAGTTCTCACTGAGCTAAATTTAGCACCGGTCATTGTGACAGAGCAGCTACCAGACGTGCACGGGGGGTGAAGGAAATAACCGAGATGTCCTAGCGCTGTCACCTTGCCATGCTCCATAGCCTGATTTTATGGCAGGAGAGCAGGAATGGCCTCCAAGGAAGTGCTGCAGCAGCCACACTGTGGCTTGTGGCCTCAAATACCTGTGGTCATCTCCCCTTGCTGTGCAGTTTGGGTGACCTACAGCAGAACTCCCAGTGCTGCCTGAACTGAAACAACTAACACAAAGGCCTTGTGACAGGTGAGGGTCGGGCTCCTCTACCAAGTAACAAGCAATAAAAAGGAAAAAGCAAAAGAGGCCTCAAGTTGCACTAGAGGAGGTTCATGTTGGATATTAGGAAAACTTTCTTCACAAAAAGGGCAGTCAGACTTTGGAACAGACTGCCCTGATAGTGGTGGAGCTATCATCCCTGGGAGAGTTTGAAAAACATGTGGGTGTGGCTCTTGGGGACATGGTTGGGTGGTGGCTTTGGCAGCGCTGGGTTAACTGCTGGACTTAACAAGCTGGACTTGATGATCTTAAGAGGGTTTTTCCAACCCTAAGGATTCCACGGTTCTGTGATCTGTCAAGGGTTACCAAGCCACGCTGCACCAACACACACACTGTGCACAACAGGGCAAGTGGCAGCAGACAACGTACCAGGTGCTCACTTGGACATTCACTGATGCAGCATATTAAACCTGGTAATCCCAAAATGATGGGCATCTAACAAGCACAGATGCAAGGACCTTCCCAAGCCCTAATAACGAGCACTGCAGACCTGCCTCACGCTGCAAACTCTGATTCCCATCCACATGTACTGTTTCCCAGCCTGAACTGTTGACTAAGGCTGAGGCTTTACCCAAACCTCGGTTCTCTGTCATATGAATGGGAGTATTTGTCACTGTAATCATAAGAAACGACACAGACTCCGAAGGCTGGGTGTGCAGAAATTCTACCTTTACTTCGAATTCTTCTCCTTTTATACACTGTTCCGATCCAGCTGGACCAGATTGGTCAATTAATCAATACATTTTACCTGGTTGGCTAGCTAGCTCAACGCCCTTCTTAAAAACAATCTTTGGGAGAACAGGAAAACAAGAAGTAGGAAAACAGCACCTGCAGGTTGTTTATAATAACAAGTTATTATTGTCTGGGTTCAACTACTTAGGGCCTCACAAGCCAATCCTGGGAAAATTAGTTTTCTCACTCTCTGACCAGGCTGTGGCAACCAAAAGTATTTCTTTAAATTAGGTTTTTGGCTGTAAAACTCGAGCCTTGAGAGCTCCTGCAAGGGTAAAAACTGAATATAAGAAGCGCATACCTTTCATCTCCGGGGCTGAAGTAACCCCTTTGCAGCTCATCTGTCCCACAGAGGTGCCATTTAAACAAACAGACTGTCTGTTTCTACCTGGGGTACAGAGAAAAACCTAAAAAACCCTAAAATAGCACTCTTAGTCAGTGTGATCAAAGTACTGACACATGACACTTCCTGGTGCTTTTCTTTAGGGATCCGTGTCTCTAGCCAGGAACCATCCAGGGGTATTTTAAATCCCTTTCTCTAAAGAAGTGTTATTTTCTGAAAGTGAAGGACTTTGGATTCAGTACAGATATGAACATGCAGGAGCTGGCCACCTGCATAAGGATGCAGTTTTATTTGCTAAACCAGAATTCTAGAGAAAAGTATTGCTTTCAATATTTCAGCAACTCCTCTTTTGTCAAGCTCTGATATTTCTGAGGCCATGTTAAGCTAATCTGCAGCCTGACAGTGCCAGCAGGGCATTGTGGTCACACTGAGTGGGATGATCCAGCCTAATACTTGTTGCTGGAACTAGGAGGTCTGGCCAGCCCTCCACCACTACCACACTGCTGCTGCTGCCTTTAAGATCTAAGATCTCTTCTCAGAGCCAGCCCAACACAGACTAACCCTGAGGTAGATATCGCAAAGACAGATTTCACAGTTACAGAGTCTCAGACTAGTTTGCGTTGGATAGGACCTTAAAGCTCATCTCATTCCACATCCCTGCCACAGGCAGGGACACCTTTCACTGGACCAGGCTGCTCCAAGCCCCATCCAACCTGTTTTTCTGCTGGATTTGTGACCTGAAGTGACACATATGGAGACCCAGCACATGCTGAAGTTGCTGGAAGGGCAAGAGATCACGAAGCAGCAAGATCTTGTGCTGTGAGTTTGAAACAGCTCTGCCAACTCCTGATTCTATTAAGTATCCTTCCATTACTGAAGCAATACAAACAAAAGTATGGGAAACCATCTGACAGCACAGCCCACGCAGCCCAGTCCTTTGAGTAGGTACATCAAGAGAAGTGCTGAAGGCATGAGGTCACTAACTAGTCCCTTAGGAGGAGAATGAGGTGAATGCTCTGGAAATAGCACTGCTTTGTGTGAACTGGGGTATTTCAATGCTCTCCAAGGAAAATATGCTGAACAAGGCTATAGAACCTGAAACTTGGTCTGAAAAATGCTTGTCCAAAAGCCTGTGCATGAATATTTTATAATTATCTATTCCAATTTCCGAACAAAAGCTGCCTACAAATAATCTTTTTTCAATACATTCTGAGGCTGACTTTTCTGGCTTGCACACCACTGCAATAAAAGCCTTGTGATGGGAATTCACAGAACATGGATTCCTATTCACTGTGCTACAGGTGTAATGGCTTTATGGGGCTAAAGCTGGCAAACACCATTACAAGCAGCCAAGCACACAGCCAGGCACAGAACAGACACAGGGCAGAGGAATCGGCCACTATTTCAATCCAGAAATACACTGAGGAGTTCAGAAGTGCTCAGAGGGAACAAAAGACAGCAGTGTTGCTGCTATTACTTTCTGCTGTCATAAGACACAAAATACACAGGAGTGCAACAGCCAGGAGAGGAACCAACTTGTGTGCTGAGCAGCTGAGAGATGGAAAACATCCCCTTCCAGCACTTTATCTACTTCAGCATGCGCTGGTTCCAGGTGTGCTGCTCAGCCCCACCTGCCCTGTCCTCCCCAGTCACATGCCCAGAACCAGAGGGTTTCACAGGGATCCCCAGGCACATGCTTCACTTCAGGTGATGCCATTCAAAAGCAACATTTTATCCAAAGGATCCCTAAATGTTACTCTCTAGACCCTTCGATCTGGCCACATGCCACAGCTAGAGCTGCCCAACATTCCCGTGACACCTAAAGCAGTCAGAAAAGATAGCTTGGTGACGTACAGTTCGTAGTTTTGGTCTTCAGTCTCTTGCTGCACTGACAGCTCCTCCAGAGTTGCATCAATATCCAGCTGATTTGTCTCCAGCTGTCGTAGCAACGTCTCCCTCTGTGAAAAGGAAAACAAGCTGGGTCTGAGCAGAAGGGTCACTGTAACAGATCTCTGTGCACTGAGATCCTGTGTCACCACTTTACCACAGCACCACATGCAACAGGAGCCCTGGCCCTGATCATGGCATCCATTTAAATACAGAGCACAAAGGGAAAGTGAATAAAAAGTAGATAATCCATAAAGTCTGTGTAAGAAGCAACTTGTTCTGTGAGCTGTTCTCAGCCATAAATCAATAATGTGTTATTTCAGACACCACATTTGGAGAACGGATTCAGCCCCTGCAGAGATCAGTTGTGCAACCTGTTCACTCAGGCCTTTGATTTTTCCTGTGCTAGATCAGCCCCTCTGGGAGCAGGACCCAGCTGCTGCAAAGCTTCCCAATAATTTCTTTGTTGGGGTAGATGAGGGAGCACAACCTACCAACTCAGTGACATTTCAGAAGTCGTTGCCCCTCTGCCTCCAGCTGCTGTTCCACAAATGGGGGACAGATACCCTAGCCCATTTCCAATGGGCAATAAAGTGAGTTGACTGCACTAATATAATCCAGGACTGCCCCACACAGTCCTTCCTTTCCCACAGAACTCAAAAACCTCAGCTGAGGGGAAGGGCTCCCTCCTCTCGACACCCAGATGGCAGCAAGGAAAGATCAATAACCACAGACACAGACAGCTCCCTCAAGAGCTGCAGCCCTGCAGGGCTGACACAGCATCCACTCCTGCAGAAACATCATTCTGGATCCCCTGGACAAGACTGGAGCTGTCAGTGGTGCAAATCCTGCCCCACAGCCCCATCCCCTCTGCTGAGGCACTGGCTGGCTGGCACACAGCTGGGCACTGGCCACGCCCATCAGCCCACCTCCCGAATTTTGGAGACAAAAGCCACATGCTCAATGCCTGAGGGCATCAATCCTCCTTCTCCCACAGCCTATGCACTGGGTGGCACAGGAGCAGGGCCAGCTTGTGCTGAGTCGGGCTGGTGACTTCCAGCCCTGCACAGCCCCTGTTACAGCAGGTCTGTGGTGCCACAGGCTGCATCCCTGCCTAGGCAGGAGGACATGCAAGAAAAATTCCAAGCTTCCTCCAAACTGCCAAGGTTTTTGCTTTGATAACTGCCTTATCTTCCAAGTACATTTGAGCTTTGCTCTGACAAATATTATTTTCATCAATAACCATGGTGAATTCTTAATTCCCTGTCTGACAACACTTGAACACACAGCAGAAAGATCCCATCAGATTAAAAGCCCAAAAGGAAATCTATTACATAATTCCCAGAATAATATCCATCTGAAAAGACAAACATTTGCATGAAGTGATGGTGTTCAGTCTCTTACATTCACATGCTGCTGGCATTATGGTTTCATAGATGTGACAGCTTTGAAGCTATCAAGACACTGCACAGGTTTGAAGAGCAATTACCTCATCTTGCTCACACAAACCACACCAAGTGCTGTGCTCCAGGGAACGGTCACAGCACAGCCTGAGCCTTCCATGGAGCAACTGACTTATATCAAATTCTACTATGACTGAAATCAGCAAAAAAGGTTTAAGTAATTTTTATTTTGTACTGTAAGACTAGGTGACTCATCACAGTTGATAACCCTAATTTACTGGAAGACATAGCCCTTCTTGAAATATAAGGGCTTCTGTGATCATTTAAGCTAATTTACTGCTTCCAAGGCATACAGAGTCTTCATGTTTACCTTTGCCATTGTGTTAAGAACTTGGAGCAATCCCTCTTTTCTTTGCTGAGTAATTTTTATTCATCATATTCAAGAGCTCTCTGCAGATGGAAACTTGACTTTAATTAAAATGTATGCATGGAATTACTTAATGCCAATTCCTTTATTGTCATTTACAGACAAGAAAGATTCAGCAAAATGTGCTATTCACATTTACAGTTGCTACCCTAATCAGAAGTACTAATAAGGACTTTAGAATTCAAATTCTAGATTTTAGAATTCAAAAAAATCAAGACCTCAAAAGTAGCATATATCATCATTTTATATAATTCATGCAGTATAAGCAAAAATGAGACAAAAAGGGCAAGTCTGCTGCTTCTTTGTCCCCAGTTTCCTAAGACAGGAAGCAAATTAGCTGAACAAACAGACAGAAGGGCTACTGCTCTCCAGTGCTTACCTTAGGCTCTTTGATAATGACTTTAATTAGACAAGTCATTAAGCAAGTGGTGTGCCTTGCCTTACACTTTGGCACTGAGAAATACACCAGTTTTATTTATTTCAATTTTCACAGATCACAACAAATCAAGAATATATACTTAATAAAGAGAGAGATGCAATCAATTTTGTACAAATTCATCACTACTAACAAACTTCCAAATACTTCAAAAAATATATTCTACTTTACCATGCTGGTTATTAAGATATTAAAGAAACAGCTTATTTTCTGCAACAACCCAAAAGAAGGGAATAAATACATGCTAGAGACCAGGGCTTTAGCTGAAAGTCACTTGCAAGTGCTTCCTGGGAAAAGGTAATCTCAGCTGTCTGCAGAATCCTGTCTCCTTCCAATGCAGCATCTGGAGGCCTGGGTGACCTTATCCCATTTGTGGGCCACCAGCAATACCTACAGCTAAACTGCATCCTTGGGTTTGCCAATCCTGCCCCTGGAAAGGAACTGATAAATAACTGAAGAGCTCAGGCTGGCAGAGAGCTCAGGCTGGCAGAGAGAAATGTGCTCTGAACTGGAGGTATGGATTTCAGTCCTTGCTTTTGCCATGAAAAATGCATGACTGTAAACTGAGCATAGGAATGTGCCACTGGAAACCACACACTGACTCCTACTCTGCTGAGGGACAGCCTGGGACCTCGGATACAGCTGGACCACTCTGCCCTGGAAAGCTGTGGAGGCCAGGCTGAGGGACACAGAAACCTCTGAGGCTGACTAAATCCTATGTGCATTTCATACCAGACAGCATCTCTCTCCTTTCATCCTGCTCTGCTCCAAGGAGAAAAACTCCTTTCTGGAGCCTGGTACTGGCAAGGATCTCTGAAGGGTTAAGAAGAACCTTCAGGAATGAAGTTTAGATCTGATTTTCCTACAAACTTCAGCTAATGCTGCACTGGATGTTGAACAGGGCCAGCCCTGCTCCCTGTGCACTCCAACACGAGGTTCCTAGTGAGTGTCTGGGAGCAGTGAAGTGCCCCAAGGCAGCTACTGTGGAGCAGCATGAGGCACTGCCCATAAACTTGTGGCACAAGTGCAAGGGGCACTGAAGAAACCAATGCAGTCCATCTTAGATGAAGTTTGATATCAAGTAAAGCCCCAAAAACTGGATGGAAGCAACCAAAAGCCTCCAAATGTGCAGAGTCATAAACCCAAACATTTCAGCAGCAACATGCTGGCAGATTTCAGTCTTCTCCACTGAGCAGCAGGTTGGATTTATAGCTCAGATATACACAGATTTCTACAACCTCCTGCTCAAAAAATTGTTTGACTTGTTTCACTGAGGTTTTAGACAGTCAATTCTCTTATCCTGGTTCATTCTGCTCTGCAGCCTGAGGACTTGGTAACATCCACTAATACACCTCAGCTCCTTCTGAACTGGCATTTCACTGGGGATTATTTATATAAAAATACACACATACACTTCAATTACTGGTGAAAGATAATCAAGATCAACTGCCTGGGTTTTTCCCATCAAATAGAAAACAGTGACACAACATCATATGTGCCCTCAAAAAGCATAAGCTATTGATCCCAAAGGAGCTGAGTAGGATCATCCCAAAAGCTGATCTTCTAAAGGACCACAGATGAGAATCCCAACCTTTGCCCTTCCCTCAGCCCTCCCAAGAATCCTCAGATACAAAGGAACTATCAGATTGGATCCATGTGAACAGGATGCAAGCGCCTGGATCTCATATTTAATGCCCTTTACCATTAGGGCGAAGATTTTCAGCAAACAGAGGTTCCTCAACTATTCAGATAATGGCCAAATCTCTTCTCATGTGAGTTTTAACTGAACAGAACTGAAATCCAAAGTTAACTGATGCGTGTATTTTACATTTTTGGCTTGGTAACTGCACCACTGGATGCCATTTTCATGCCAGTGAAAATGGAGACTTTCTCCAGAGGTCAGCATTGGGAACAGAGCACAGCTGACCTCTTGCAACCAGAGATAAGTTTAAATCAGTCACAGGCACCAATGTTCTGACATAATTTTGTTATATCAACTCTAACGAAAAGAAGAATCTTCTCAGGATCCTTTACCAGCAAATAAAACACCAAATACAAAATTCCTGCCTTAGAAAGGAAGCAAATCCAATCTGTCCCACACACCCAGCACATCAGGATAACATCCCTGCCTTACCTGCAGCTGCAAGAAGGGGATGTTGAAGAACTTGTGCAAGTACTTGAGGCCAAAGCTGTTCTTCATGGAAGACTCAGCATAGCGGAAATAGGAGGAGCCGGGAGGCCTGTGCCAAGCAGAGAGGAGGACACTGTACCCAGTTCAACTTGCAGACCCTGCGCAGGACTCAGTTACACACCTCGAGCCACCCCACAAGCCAGCCCCCACCCTCAAATGTAGCCCAGGGCGTCATTCTGCTTGGACTCATTATTTTGTGTACACCCAAAATTCACACTGAAGTGTGGCAGAAGGTGGCTGTTGGTGTGTGACAGTGTCATGTGCCTGTCAGCCTAAGAAATACTGTCAGGACACTGGGATGTTGGTTTCCTAAACTGGGGATTCACAGCTTTACAAGTTGTTCATTTCACAGAAGGTTTTTATTTTAAAGCCACAATCAGACTGACAAAAATCATAAACAGAAATTAATTTGTAAAGAAATTATTTCATCATGGATAAAGTCTTAAAACTGACACCATTTCTTTGTGCCTGACACAAGCATAAACAATTAAGAGATGAGGAAAATGAAAAAATACCTTAAAAAACATAAAACTACATAAAAAGGTACAATCCACTGAATCTTGACCAACAAATACTATTTTATACCATGTAGCAGAGCACGTCAGATCTCTGCTTAAGGGAAATGCTTGTCTGGCTGGCGAGGGACATGTGACCTGGCCGTGCCCAGCAAGTGCTGTGTGGGGAATGCTCAGATGCAGAGCGAGGACACAGCTGCACTGGCTGGCTCTCGTGTAGCTCAATCACTTGGAGCAGAGAACAGGTGTGCCATGGGGAGAGGATTCTCTCACAGGAGAAGGACTGTCCAGAAGGAAGACGACTTGTTGGCAACAGCACTTCTGAAAGGCACATGCTGCTGGGTGCTCCCTGTTTCCAGGAGCATGGTAAACGATCTGCTCCAGATCAAAGGGCCCGTGGTGTCAGCAGATGCTGCTTGTGAGACATGGGGAGCTCAGGGAGCCCAAGGCAGGCACACAGGACAGAGGGCGCACATGACACGGCTGTGAAACACGGCTGCGACACGGTTACTGACAAGTGATGGCAGGGAGCAGCTGAGGCCTGCTGCCCTGCCTGGTAACCTCTTACCTGTTCAGGTTGTCAATGAGGTCCCGCACGTCACCGGGCAGGATGACCCGGTGCTCCCCCATGTCCCGGTAATTCCCAAGCACACACACTGGAACGTGGGTCGGCACTTTAGGAAGCTCCCTCAGAATATAGTTAAATGTCCTTCATCAGAGGGGAGAGAGAGAGGCAGATGAGTAGGAACATCCTTCTGTTAGCAGTTTCATGCACAAATCACAAAGAAACAAAAACAACAAGAATTTTTTTTTCCAAAATCCTTCCAAGTCTGTGGCTTCTTTACCCCATCAGAGAAATACATTAACCCTCAATATGTTTGGAAGATTCTTCATTCAAAAATAACTTCAGAAGCTCAATTATCCACTTCCACCAGAACCCTCCCATCTCCTACAGCAATCTCAGTCCTGCAAAACAGTGTGGGGTCAGCAGAAGGAAAGAATTCCTTCCCTTCAGCTGTCCACAGGTTCACTGACCCACACCAAACCTGAATAACACCAGCCTAAATATAAAGCAGGAGCTCTCACCCCCACCCCTCTTTCCACTCTGGTTTCCTTATCTCTCTCACTCTCCTCAGATGTGCAAAATCAACAGTTCATTAATTCTGTACATTAATGCAGCCTGAGGCCTTTAAATAATCCTTACTAATACCAGTTTCTTGGGAATTTCTCACTAGCATCCTCCTTTTCCCTTGTGTTCTGGGAGCAGAGGTTTGCAACATACACTTTGCACCTGTGATAGCACTAATTATCAAGCCTCAGCCAGCAGCACATCAGCAATTGCAGCACACAACCCACTGGAACACTGCTTGTTTGGAACAAACCCAGGAGAGGAGGAGTGCATTAAAAACCATGTCACAAGACAAAGCTTTTATTTTAAAGGATACAAGCTTTCTTCAACTCATTAGGCTGGTTATCAGCTTCCAAATCCAACTGGGAATCTGGAAATCTGGAAGTCATTTGTTCTGCCTGAACAAAGGAGAATCACATGGTGCCAGTAAAGGTCTCTTACCACTGCTTGGTGATGTCAAACATCATCACTACACCATTGCAGTTCTTATAGACATCCAGGAACTCTGCATCCAGAGCCATTTCTGATTCTGCCTGAGGAAATAAAGGCAAAGAAGCAGTAAATAACTGGATTCAACTTCAGGCTGATACAGAACACAATGGATACAGTACTGGCAGGGCAAACTTCCTAAAGTGACAACCACTGTAAAGAGTACCTGTGGATTGTGTTTATTTCATTATCACTGAAATAAAATACTTGGTGGTTCCCAGCTTCCATTTCCCATAGGAATAGGATGTAAAGCATTTGACAGTCTCTGACAGCACATGCTAAAACCCACCCCTGTACTTCGTGCTCCCAAAATCCTGTGTTGGCAAGAGAACTCTATACAAACCTCAGAGTGGAGGACAGAGGACACAGCTCCCATTCCATCTTTTTCCTGACCCAGATATTGGCTCTACTCTTAATGCTGCTGGAGTCCAAAAACAGGAGGCAGTTTCTCCCATGGAGGACTGACAGGATTAGTACCTGATTGGCTTTTCATCATTTGGACTCTGCATGCTGCTAAGTCCAGATAGTACCGGTCCCAGCTTGGTCTCCATGGTCCCAGCTCAGTCTCCATGGCTCCTACTGGAATGTGGTACCCCTGGAACAATTCTCACTCATTTCCCAGGAGTGGAAAATGCACCCACATTTGCAAAGGAAGAAGCAGCTGTGGTAACTATTTTCATAAAGGCTTTTCCCATGGGAGAATATTTTGAGGATAATTCTCCTCACCTGAGCCTGAGCAGATGGGCACCAGTGAGACTGTAACAGCCTAGCTCTGAGGAGCAGCCAGAGCGGGGCATCAAGTCACTTCTTCAGACCCCACAAGAAGGCCCTGACAAAAGGAATTTCTGCCTCTGCTCACAGGCAGACAGGTACAAAGCTGCTGAGCAAACATCTAGGGCACAGTCATTCCCAGCGACAGAATGGAAAACAGCAAGGAAGATGCAGTGAGGGCAGGAGCAGGGCTCAAATGCACAGAGCAAAGAATGAAGAGCATCAGCATCACCCACTGTCCCTCACCCAACTGCCAGGCAGGCCTCAGAGCAGGAACAAACATAGAACTTGCTTCCCATGGACCAAAGGTGGACAAGAGGCCTCAGACCTCTGAATTCTAGGTGACTCACCTCCTGAGGGTCATTCTCCAGTTTCAAACCATCTCCTCGTTTTTTGCATTTTCCTTAAAAAGAATTGTAAAAAATACAAAAAGCATTACATCGGACAAAGAACTGTAGGATGGGTCTGAACAGGTGCACAGCAGTTTGAACACAACCTTAAAGCAGATCCTACTTCTACTGTAAGCCTGGGGGATGAGGAGGGGGTAGGATAGGCATGCCTTGCTGAAGAATCCCAGCTAGTCTTTTCAAAAATGAACAGTAAAGCAATCCAAAGACAGACAGAACTTATCCAAGAAGAAAGCCAAGAGAAATCAAAAAGAGAGATAAACTGTGGGAAAGGGGCTGTGATGATGGAGAGACAGCCTGCATGTGCCCCAAAGGCCAGAGCCAGAGGGTCAGGTCTGGCCATCACTAGCGAAGGTGCAGAAAAGAAATCCTCCAGAAGCACCACGCAAAGCACACAAAAACAAGCCAGGTAGCAGGTACAACTCTGATTAGGCTCCCAGAAAACTGCAAGAAGCAACACATCTAACGTTTGTAGAAGACACTAGAAAACCACTCTAGAGACTTCTGCAGTCCCACAGCCATGGTCCCACCTGCAGGAATCTAGAGGTTTCTCTCCAACTCATCTGCTTCCTCTAAGGCAGTTAAAGGGCAGTCCCTGAGGTTTCACTCTTTCCTTACGGCTTAGGGAAGCATATTCTGACATTTTAAAGTACCACTGGCATTTAACTCAGCACCCCAGAAACGGAGTATTTTTAAACTTCAGCCTCCCTGAAAACTTTGTGTCAAATCAATTACACACTAACTGTGTTTCCAAATCTCACAGCCTGGAGTCTCAGCAGAGAGGTGTATCTGTACCTATGATTATCAGAGTGGCTATCACCTGACATGATTTTCTGGTGTAGACACTTGGCTCTAAGGATTGCCAGGAATCCCAACATCTTCTCTCGCCTACTGCCAAAGAGGTTTAGTGTGGACATATCATGAAAAAATTTGGCCTCTTGTTTAAACTGCATGTTCTGACTTTCCAGAATTTTATCAGTGATGAGCACTGCACAAAGAATAACCCTGCAAGATCAGGAGTTATGTTTGACAGATACCGAGTACCTCCCAGATATTACTGACAGCATTTAAGAACTGTACTTCTGAAATAACTTTGCTGTGTATTTTCCTAGTCTAAATAACGAAGAGTTAACTAAATTATACCTGGCACAGTCTTGGAATTCCTTCTCATCACTTCTAGAAATTTCCTGCATTGCTGATAACAGAAGGTGCTGGCAGCTCAGATGCACCTGCAAAAACCCTCCCATCGACTCTGTGACACTGAGGACCAAAATAGCTTCCACCAGCTCTTAACTCTGCTGAATCATATGCGGAATTCAGGATTCTGCCAGATGCTGCACGTGAAACAGGGTTTGTTTTTCCTGCACACAGCTCAAGGATAAATAGCAAGCAAATATAGTAATTCAGAAAAGCTTTAACGCTGCATGTTACAGCAGGCGATGCTGGTGGGTGCTTCTGTGCATCACTGCAAAATGCTTGCTCCACTCATGTCATCTCACTGCTGACATCTGAAAGTAGCAGAAATATTAATCCTGGTCCCCCCTCATCTGGGCAATGTGCTTCCCTGAGGGATCCAAGTACGGGCTCTGATTCTTCCCCACACAGCCAAAGGCGTGGGATCTCTAGGCTGTGCATGTCTTTTCCTACTTCAATTCAATTCAAGTCAGTGACATTTGTGTGGCATCTCTGAATATCCAAACATGGCTATTTCTGCAGTCACTGCTAAATTATGCTTGGCATGACCTAAATTTTTAGGTATTAAAAGAGGAGCTCAAGCAACCACAAATACTCTCCATCATTCCTCCCATCCTGAGCAATCAAGGTGCCTGTCTAACCCGGGCACATTTACAGTCAGTGCTTTGAGACAGAATATAGAACCCGCATACCTCTCCCTGCTCATGGTTTTCTGTGTGCATCCAGAGGAATGAGTAATATTCTCGCACACTGCTCATCAGTACTGCAAAGGAGGTCACCTCAAAAGAGTCATAGAGCTGAAAAGCGCATGTGTGTACAGATTCATGCACAGGCTCTATTCTTGGAACCCGAACTGCAAGATGAACCAGACAAAGATAAGATCTATGCAGTGAAAAGATGTAATTCAGCCTGTAAAGGCAAGGGCACAGTGAGGATTGTGCCACTGTATGCATGAGGTCCAGATTTTGAGGTTGTACTGATGTGTAATGGAGGACCTTCCATCAGAAAACACGGGTGGGTGTGCTGCAATGGCTCAGGTCCTCTCCCTAGAATGATGGCTGCTCCTATTTACAGGCCTAAGAGCAACAATGGCATTAAATACACTTGGCAGCTGTGCCCTGGACAACGGGGTGCAATCACCACTTGAGTCTCTGCAGCAGTATGTACCATCAGTTTTGCTGCAGGATAGAAGGATTCAGTACAGCTTGCCAACAAATCCTGTCCATCATGCAAGCGGGTTGCTCCCCTTCACCAGTCAAAAATACACATCTGGAATACGTGCATCCCTTGTGTTATCTAACTTGGGACATCTGAAAATAATAGAAACACAAATTCTTATCTTTCCTTCTTCTTGTAGCACATGTCTGGGAGGCAGAGGGGTGAAGGTGCAGCAAGGAGGAAAGGAATCTTCAATTCAAGGGTAAGTGTTTGTCTATCTTGTGGGCAACAGAAAAAAAATATTATTTTATGCTTTCAGTCATATATCAGAAAATATGTGGGAACCAAAGTGGCAGAAGTTACAAGACAGGAATTCACAACTGTTCCTGAATCCCCTGCATTCAAGCTAGCTTCTCTGCATTCAGGATCTGTTATAGCTTTATAACCTGCAGCAGTTACACAACTTGCTGCAAAGCCAGAAAGATGACTCAGGATTGTGACTTTTGCTAAGAGAGATCTTTCCTGTGCTCTGTCAGTTCCAAGAACAGCAAAGGAGATGATATTTACTACACACGCCACACAAAATCCAATACAATCCATAGCTGGAGGCAAGCCCATCTCGGGAAGATTTTAACAAATGGCAGCTTTCCAGACATGATCCCAGGTCCCTGAGCAGGCCCAAGGAGAATGTAGCAGGCAGCAAGGAAGTCTGGACTCCAGGGAGTCTGCACATTCAAAAAAAGAATCCCAAATAGTCAAGAACAAGCCAAGAGGAGTAGCACAGTCTGACAGCTGCCATTCCCCACTGCCTCACCACACTAACCAACCTCACAGCTTTTAAGCTTTTACAACAAACCTCCCTACATTTCCAAATTATCATCTGGATGCTAAATAACCAATACCAAGCCAAGTCATCATCCAGACAGGGCCAGCAGAGCTGCCCTCTGCATCACAGTGGATTCTTGAGGGAAAACCCACACTGCTGAACCAGCAAGGACAGGGAGCACACTTCTAGGCAACACCAGGAGAAACACCACTCAGGAAAATCACCATTAACTTCAGCCCAGACATGTACATCAAGTTTTCAGGGTGCAACTCCTGCAATTCCCCCAGCCCCCTGTCATTGCAGAACAGCAGCAGTGCTCAGCAGGCAAGAGCTCAAAGCTGCTTTACACAACTGAAGCTGAAAACTGCAGTTCATGGATGCATCTTTTAGTTAATAAAGCTATAACCCACATCAGGGCTTTCAACACAGTTTCCCCCATCATTTAAACAGAAGTCTCCTAATTTCCTCTGGAAATGAAATACGGAAATGCTTGCAGAAAAATTTTAGCCTGGAAAACTTTGTGTTGAAATGCATGTTCAGAACATGCATTTTTTGACAGTTTCAAATCCAGCCTGATAAATGCAGTCTTCTGCCCAACTCTAAATATGCACATGAGCCAGGATCTGGTAGGCAAGGGAAAAAAAAGAAAGGAGGATCAGGTCTTGCCAGCACTATGCCACAGCAGCACTGGATACTTTACTACTGCAAGTCTACAGTCCAGTGTGGCTCTCACCCAAAGCATCACGCAGGAGGAATTTTTGTCCTAAGCATATAGAAGGAAAACAAAAATATCATAATGTTAGGATGAAAGTTAGATATGAGCAAGCTCTTAATGCTTAATATGAACATTTTTTTAAAGTTATGCTTATCAGGAATCCACAATGCTGTGGCAATAGGAAAGGATTTAATTTCAGCAACATCACGATGATCTGATTTTTACACTGCACTGATTTAGCACAACTGATTGCAAAAAAATACATATCTCTGGTCCATAAGTATGGATCTTAACAGAATGAGTTTTATTCCAAAAGAATATAAAGTGAAGAGAGTCCTTTAAGATTTCCAACATAGGCTCCGCTGTCAGAAATTAAAGCGGGACCAGAAGAGCTGTTATCAACATCTGTGCATAGCACATCCTATCCCCTTCACCAAAAAAAAAAAAAAAAGACAAGTCTCTAGTTGAGAAGATGACTCTGCTCAGAGAAGCTATTCACAGAAGTAAGTGCTGGAACCACATGATTCCCAAATTAAATGTCTATCTATTCATACCAAAGCTGCAAGGCAGCGAGAACACAGATGTTTTGCTCAGATTCCAGCCCTCCACTTGTTATCCCAAAATCTGAAAGCCAAACTAATCAGACTGACTTCAGCAGTAACTCTGGCCTAAGCAAGGTTATGTCTACCCTGTGTAAACTGGGGCTTAAAACACTAAAAAGATAGAGTGCTCAGGATTTTCATTTAAAGTTCCTGACTCAAGTTTACCCTGAAGGCTCCATTAGGTACCTAAACTAGAGGTGCTACTGCTAATTGTCTTTCTTTTTTCCCTATTTCGAATACAGCTCAGCTAACATGAAAAATGACATTTCTCCTTTTCCCACTCTCAATTGTACTTTTAGTTTTTGGTTTAAGTCTAAGTTTGTTAAGTTTGGTTAACAAGTCTAAGTTGCACAGGTAGTGCCTCTGAGATGCCATTCTGCTGAGGAATGCCTAAGAGCACAGATTCCAGCCAAGGCTGCAGGAAAGGCAGCACCAGACACACCTTCAAAGTTTGAGTTTCGATGACTGTGGTCAACAAATTTGACAGACACCAAGCAAGAAGCATCATTCAGAGCAAGAGCTGCTCACCTGTGCAGCTGCTTTCCTGACCATACTCACACACTAAACCAGGAGCCTGGCTGTTACTAAATGCCTCTTAGAAGCCAAACAACATCTGCATTTGGGGCTACCAAACGGGCTGTGGAGATTTACATCTGGACCCCAACCTCTTCCAGGAACAGATCCCACTGCATCCCAGTTTGCACTGCATCCAGGCTGTGCCTTCACAGATGTTTTGGGGATTGGTTTTGCTCTTTATAAAACAAAGGTTTATACTCTGACAAAAATTGAAAACTAATGAAAAATGTATTTATATATCATGAAATTTTACTTACTCGGCTAAGCATTTAGCAAAGGTTTTGGAATCCACATATTGCATTTTCTGTCCTAGTGAATTTAAGTAATTGGCTTCTCTTTCATCCTTCTCCCCTGCATACATTACCCACAGCAGCTATGGTTTTACCAATTTAACAATAGAATGCCTTCACAAAAACAGCTCAACAAGAACTTTTATAACCAGAACAAAGAACTCAGAAACTGTCTAAACATAGAGGGAACCATAAAGGGGAGAAGGTGGAGTTTATTCTAAAGCTCAGAGAACTGGAATACACAGAGCAGCAGGCGCTTCATCTGTCATAAGCCCATGGAATAACTGCTTCTGAACACTGGGTTTGGTCTGAAGTTCAGATTCCAGATAATGGGTTCTAAGCATACGGGACTCACCTCTCCTTTCCTTATTCTTTAAGGAAGTGATATAATAAATACAGATTTTTTTAAAAGCAGAAGTAAGAAGGTATTTCTGAATTCCACGTAAGTATTTAATTAAAATTGAGAAAGAACAATGGATCTCCACTAGAAAGAAAATTATAAATCTTACCTTTATCCACTACATCCCAAACCTCAACTTTCACAATGTCATCAGTGGCTGGAAGCACAACAGAACACAAATGGTTAGAAGATTTCAGTAAAACACCCATCACTCAGAGAGCCCAACCCAAAGCCAACATGGAGGAATATCAAAGCACAGGAATGTCAAAAGAAAAGCAAATTCTATGCAAGAAGAAAACCCAGCCACAAGAAGGCAGTGAGCTGTTGAAGGCACAAGCTGTCCACCAAAACCATGCTGTCTAAAGAACTTCATAAATACTCTTAGTCACACTAGTGATGGTTGGATTTCCTTGCTGGTTCATGTCAGGTTTGAAGCATGTTGTAAGTATTTTGTGTATATTCTTTTCATAACACACAGAGGTTTACAAAGCCTTTCAAAAAAGATAAAAACTTAATTTCAGGATAAAGTCTGGTTTATAAACAAGGCATACAACTGGCAAAAGGAATACACACATTTAAGAAAGATCAATCACAGCATTTCCATGTAAACATGACAGCCAGTGCAGACAGTCCTGCAGCTACAGAAATCCATTCTCTCTGCACATTTCCAGGTATATTTTGTGAAAAATAAGGTCTCACTAGCAATTTTGCTTCCTACTGAGCTGCAGCATCAACAAATTATAACCAGCAACACTTATTCGAGTTCCTAAAATCTGAAGCAAGACACACAGATTTCTAACTCCAGTGATTGCTGGTACCCACAGGCAGGCAGCTCACGCTCAGGTGGCCTGAAGGTTGAGCAGCTCTGGTTCAATGTTTCCATGGAATCCAAATAAGCAGTCTGATTTTCAGGAAGTTGTTCCAAGAAACGGCTGCTTTTTGGAAATGTTATAGGCTTTGAAGCAAAAGCTTTTACTTGGAGCAGCTCTGAACATAAAGCTGGAATAGGAGGGCAATGCTTCAGAGTAGAAAATAACATCATAGGATAGCATGAGGGTTTATCTAAGTGTCATTATCAAACCAGGAAGCATTTTCTATATAGAACTCATTCCTGACTTAATGAAATGTTTCAAAATATTGTACAGACAGATTATGAATAAAGGAAAACTTTGATCCTTTGCTTCTGGAGAAAGACCCTTTTTTACATTTATGCACGAAGCAAACTCAGCCTCTGTTTTCCTCACAGTAATTCCTGCTTAACTTCCCATGTGCCAGCTAGGCAGGAGGCACAAGGTGAACAGGAGACTCCCCTGGCTCAGCCCAGGCAGTGCCTTGCAGGGCTGAAAGCACATGGGAGTATGGCATTCACAGCCCAAAAACTTCTGCTCAAACCACTACACCCCGCTAATTAACTCAGTCTCTGAATATTTCTACAGATAACCAAACCAGGTAGGCTAAAGTCCAACCTGTGAATCACTCACTTGGCAGTCAGGCAAGCCAGCTCCTCCCCCCAGGCACTGGCACTGCAGGAGCTCTCCCGGTGCCCCTGCAGGTGCTGGGACACAGAGCAGCTACTTGAGGTCTGCCCCTGATTTCTGCCCTGCAGTTGGCAAGGCAATCCCAGTGCCTTTCCACAATCAAGGCTTGCTGCAAAAAGGTATGAGATATTTGCCTTCTCCAAGTTTTGCATGGGTTCAGGAGGAGCTCAGGAGGCTATTTGTTCTTTTCAGAAGTGCCATGTGAAACAGTACATCAGGACTAACAGTACAGAGAAGGCAGCCCTTGGGATGACCCACAGCCTAGCACTGGCACTTTGCTCCTGAGCTCTCCGCCTCCTTCCCAGGAGCTGAACACGCCCTTAGTTAGGATGTGCTGGCCTACTGAGTGATTACCACAGAACTGACACCCTGCTGAGCAGCAGCAGTCCTGGCAGCTGGGGAGCTGAATCCCCTCATCTCACCGACCTGCTTTACACCCTTCTGGCTGAGAGGAAGGGTAGAATTTCTCCAAGAAAACAACTGCATGAGACCCAGGAAAAACATATTTCTACATTTTTCCTGCCAGCTCACAGCCAGGAAGTTCTTCCCTTTCACTAGTGTCACTCCTGATTATCCTGATAATGCAAGAGGATAACTACTTTAGTGCTGCTTCACTAAAGCTGGCTTTGGTGTGTGACTCACACCCAGCAGCATCTCACCCAAAGGAGCTCTGTGGCAGCAAAAAGAGTGCAAATTTATCCTTTCAACTCCCTAACTTGGATTAGCACAAACCACAGATCAAAGCACTCCAAAGATCTGTCCTGAGTTGCTATTTGACCAGATACTCCATGGCCAGTGGCACGCCGAGCACTGCTTTCCTACAAAATGATGGAGAGCCATGAAAAGGCTCCAATTGCAAGAAAGCTCACCTAAAAATAAGAATTATCACATTGTGGGTGGGTTCATCACCAGAAACTCACAGGCCCTCAGACATTTTTTACCCTCATTCAATGACAGGATTCACTTCCTGTGCTGTGGATCGCACATCCTACAGTGCAAAGCAACTCTTCCTCATTCCCACCCCCCAGGCATTCAAAGGATTTGAGTACAACTATTTGCCAATTTTTATTTCAGACTCTCTTTCTCAGGCTGCCATACAGAAAAAAAAAATTGGTGACCGGTATAATCCAAAAAAGTGTTCCTTAGGGTCAGGAATGGTAATTCCTTATTTGGACACAAAAATGAAAAATACCCATCACAATTGGCACAGAAAAGCAACTTTGTTCATTCTGAATAAGAAGTAATTCAGATTCTGCGACCTTTATTAATTTCTCCAGTATAAAATTTCTGAAGGTGCTTCATTTTGCACCTAAAATGGAATTCTTCTAAGACCAGGCAATGTAAGAATCCTTTGATATTTGACAGCGATTTAATTAACATCTGTAAATATTTGCCACCAACTACCTCATAATGTTTATTCAAGGTGGCCTGAGAGCATGAACATAGGAAAAACAAACATTATTTTCCCTCTACAGATTAACATGGCCAATAGGGCAGGATTTAGGCCTGAACCAAGTACTCTGAGGGCCCACATCACCAGTCTTGGATGGAAACTTCTCACAGGAAGAAACAGACTTCACAACATCTTTTAAATGGGGGTTACTTTCTGAAACATATCTTAAGCAAGTAAATGGAAAATTTCCTATATTAGTGGAAATTATTACTAAGACAACAGTACAGTGTTTTACAATGTAAAAGAAATACAAATGAAAGGCACAGTTTCAGGTACAGCTTTGCAAGCAGTTTTACAAGATCAGCAACAATTCACTTTGAGAAAAGTCCATCAGCATCTGTACATACTGCTGCCAGCTCTGGCTGGGGATCTCTACAGAAACATAGCACACCAAGGTTAGAAGTGGGCCCTGTGAGTCTCAGCATACAGCAAAGCCAGCCTCAGGTATAGGTGTTTTCTATCCCAGGATTGCATCAGTGTTGAAAAAGCAGTGTCTGAGCCTTGGCTCAGGGAAAGAAATGCAGACACAGGTGAGATGACTGATCTTCCTCCAAACACTTTTTTGCATGTACACATTTTTTACCTGTTCATGGATACAGTTAGATTTGAATAAGCCTCCTAAAATAAATCCCAGGCTGCTTCCAACACAAGTGGTGTTGTTACCTGCACCCATCAGAGAGGAAACCCAAACTCTGATGCTTTAATGCATGACACTGCAGAAAGCTACAATTAACACTCAGTGCATTCTTTACACTTGGGTATCTAGGAAAGAGGAATTTTATTTCTTACTCTGATCTAAGTCTGTTTAGGCTGAATCATTCAAATTTGATTTTGGAGATATTTTCCACCATCCAACATGTAAGCTCTGTGTTCATTCCTCAGTAACTGATGTGCTGATATCCTGAGAGAAACGAAGAGGAGTGAGAAGGATGCCACAGCTAACATACACAATACCAGAGGTTTGGCTGCAGATGGGAAACACCTCTGTGACCACAGCAGATCTGCTGGTGAACACATCCTGTGGCTTTGTTAGCATTATCATGGGACTTGGGCATCATGGTATCACCTGGCAATTCAAATTCGGTGGTGAATCAGGCACAGCACTCGATTTGGTGCTCACCTCACTGCACAGGGTGTTCTCCCAGCTGGGAGAAGTTGGGCACTACCTGACTCAACAGAAGATCAAAGTGAGGCAGATGGACAATGTCTGATAATGACAAACAACTGCTGACCTTTTTTGTACAGCATACTCAGTCTTACAGAGCACTTTCATATTGAATCAGGAGTTCATCCTACAAGGCTGTGGCATTCTTGATCAGCAACCTGAAAGCTGGACTTAACGCACTGTTGAATCACAACCTTATGCAACTTGAATGCCTGCAGTGTCTTCTCCAGGTGGGATGCAGGGCTTTCACAGCCGCTTACAACCAGTAAAATAAAAAATTGAAACCACACCTGATCACTCAGACTGCAGCAAGAACTTAAAAAAGGCACTGGCACTTGTGTGCTTCAGTAAGCCAGCCTAGAGCTAACAGTACTACAATAATTTTTGAAATCTTCCCCAGTCACCAGAATCTCTTTATATTTTCATCAGTGAAATCCAGTTTGCACCATGCATCCACTTCTAGGCAACACAGTAACACCCAAAGCAGAGTGGACCTCAGAGACAGATTTACACAACAACCCCTCCTCATTAACATGTCAAGCATATTACAAATTTTTCAAATACTTCAGACCACCTATTAAACACTTCCCTTGAATTGTGGCTTCCACAGACATATTCTTTAGCATTTATAACATAGAGCATCTGACAAAATTAAAAACATGACTGAGAAATTATGAATAATAAATTAAAAAGAGTGATGAGAGACCGTTTTGTTTCCCAGGCAGACAGAGAAGAAAGAAAGAAGCCAATGAGGCTGAGGTGGAATTTCCTCCCCCAAGGCACAGTCCCATGATTGTCACTCCCTCCACCCTCTTCCATCTTACTTTTGTAATTCCAGTGGATGCTGGTGACTTGGATCTCCTGAGTTGGAATATATTCCTCAATAAATTTCTTTCCCTGCAGTCGGTGCCAGAGTGTGGTCTTCCCAGTGTTCCTGTCGCCCCGGATGACAATTTTCACTGGAGAAAAGAGCAAGCAGACAAAAAGTTATTAAACACAACTTGAAGAATGCTGTGAAAAGCATGCTAACTTTTTGCAAGCATTGTTCAGATGTAATTAGTCCTCTCATACTACACAAGCATAATGGGGTTCGTTAGAATACATGAGCCTCAGTCATTTAAATCATTGTTTATTCAGTAACTAACACCAGCTCAGAAAAACGAGGCAACAGCAAGGTCGAATCTTCAGAATCTGCACAACTCCATCTAGCTGAGCCTCTGCTCTGTGATGGACACACTTGACCCCTTAAGCAAACCAGCAGCGGTTTGGTTCAGGCTTTAAAGGAAGCAAAGACCTGAGCCATGGCTGGACCAAGAATTCCTCTAGGAAAGACAGACAGGAGGAGTGACACAGCCAGCATTGGTGCACATGAGCTTGGAACACCACACCAACCATGGATTAACACAAGAACACCAGCTGGCTTTGATGCCTCAGGTTTTAGCTTTTATATTTTTCAGATTCCGTACTGCTTTAGTGTGTAGTTCTGAGCTTCATGTTAGGGGATGGTGAACTCTCTTCACAGAGTAGGGAGACAAAACAGTTCCTTCTCTAGCTGAGGACCAAGGACAAATAATCCAAATCTCAGCCCCAAGAGCATAAACAACATGGACTGAAGAGAGAAAAACAAGAAGGATGTGACTTCATAAGCTAAAGCTATAATTAGACTCCAACATGCTAAAGGACCAGAACTTATAAAAGTGTGAGACCTTGTGACCGGTCATCTATTTTTTGACCACTTTGGGTTCATCTTGGGTGTAGCCCTGGCTGGGCTCTTGTACCGCCCAAGGTGTATCCATTGAGGCCTTCTAATAAATACTACTTTATTCTTTAACTCCGTCTATGCTCTGTTCTAAGTCAGCCTTCACAAGGCATCAGCTTTTCCAAAACTCATTTATCAAGGAACAAAGAAAGATGTGGGTACAAGGAGTCTCCTGCACACCCTTCCCATTGAATGCAATCAAACTACGACCCTCCACATTATCCCATCAATATGACAGATAGGATGAGCCTTCCCTAAGCTCTCCGTGCCCAGTGGTGTGGCTGCATGGTGGGGACCTTGCCTGAAGCTGGGACGCCTCTTAAGCTTCTCCTCGAGGCAGAGACCTTTTACCCCTGACAGATCAGGAGTCTAATCCGAGCTCTTTTCTGAACTGTGGCTGGACTGTCTGTCTGAGTGTCTCTCCTTCAACTGGGACACCTCTCTAGGTGGGAATAAGAGATCCCTTCTTGGCCAATAGATCCTCAGTAAGGAACTGACGGCATGTGGAATTAATACTAATAAAATTGATACTCAGTATTAATTGTTATAAACTCTGTATAGATAAGTCCATTAGACATAAACTGTCTAAGTCCAAGTCTGAGACTAAGACTGGACCCAGAAGCACCTAAGCTTCATCAGGAGTTTAGAAAGGGGGTCCCCTTTGAGCCTCACAACTCAACAGGAGGGTCTCTGTGTCACTCATTCCACCTCAATTCTAACTCGATGTTTCCTGGAGTGTTTCATGCATGTGGTCAGTAACAGTGAACATTGCCGTCGACCTTCATCAAGTCACACTTGAGCAATATCATATCTAGACCACTTTTGCTTCTACAGCTGCTGCTCATTCTTTAAGTGATCTAAATCGCCCATTTGCAACAACCTCCCATCCACCTGTCTTCTCTACCTCTTCCTGGCCCTTACTCCCACTTTGTCATACCCTATTCCCTTGCTGGCCTTTTATGACAGGCTCTTCCTTCCATTACCTCCTCATCATTTCCCTTTCTCCTTAAACACTTCTCATGCTTTGAGAGAACAGAATCACAGAATGATTTAGGTTGGAAATGACCTTTAAGATCAACTATTCCAACATTCTCTCAGCACTACCAAGGCCACCAGTAAACCATGTCCCCAGGTGCCACATCCACCTGGTTTTTAAATCCCTCCAGGGATGGGGACTCCACCACTGCCCTGCGCAGCCTGTGCCAGGGCTGGACAGCCCTTTCTGTGAAGAAATTTTCCCTAATAGCCAATCTAAACCTCCCCATGAGCAACTTGAGGTTGTTTCCCCTCCTGTTATTTGTTACTTGGTAGAGGAGGCTAACCCTCATCTGGCTACAGCCTCCTGTGACCAGGCCCTTGTGTTAGTTGCTTCAGTTTAGATAGAAACTCTTTCAAACTCTTCCAAGGAAAGCAAGTGTCCAAAATATCAAAAATTGTAGCAATTAGTATCACGAACTTTTCAGAGGCAATTCAAACGTTATCTTTTTCTTTCTGAAAACACTACCTCTTATTTTCTATATTTTCTGTTACATTGTGGAATTTTTTTTAATGTCATCTTTGTTTTTACTGGCAACCACATGGCTACTGGAAAACATAAGATGACCAAACTGAATTTTTATTCTTGTGTTTTGATTTGGAGCTATGATCCCCTGGAAAACGGGCCACCTCAGAGACATCTAATGGCAGTCAGGTGATTAGCATTAGGTTGTGAATCATCATTTGGGCAAGGAGACCTGAGACAGAAGGCTGCCTTCTGCTGCATTTCAGGAGCTGCTGCAGGCATTTCAGGGAAGAGCTGAAGAGGTCAACTTGAAGATAAAGCACACAAAATCTGTGGAGGAATTCTGCCTATTGCTGCAGTTCCACAGTGCTTTTGTTGTAGTACACAGAGGTTTATTCTTTTTCAGAGCTGTTTATTCTTTTTCAAAATTACTTACCACACCAGGATAATAAAGGCAAAAATGAACACAGTATTTCTAGGCTGACTTCACTCAAAGGTCCCAGAGCATCTCTGCAGACACAACAAACCAGTTCCTGCATTTCTAGTCACCTTGTGTGTGGTTGTTTCCTACTTACAGATGGTAAAATAATCAATAGAACATCTCTTTGATTTTTTGGAATCATGAAGCCAGTCCATGCCATAGGCAGGAAACTTCATTTGTCCCCTTTCAAAACCCAAACCTTTCCAAGTGCTCTCACTGCCTGCCCTAAAATGTTCAAATTCATATCCTCCCCCTGCCCCAGAATTCAGCATGAGATACTAAACCAGTGAGTATTAAGAGACAAATACACCCTTCCTTAAACAGTCAGGCTGCTCTCAAGGTGCACTTTCAGGATCACTACCAGATGATTGTGAGCTCTCCCCAAAAGAGACAGTCTTACTTCATGCCAACACCATTTTTTATGCACTTAAACATGGAGCAGGATCAAGAAACTGAACTGGCTGAGGAATAACCTCAAAATAATTCATTTTCAGTTTTCTTCTCTAGCTCCAGTGCCCAGCTGAATGAACAGCATAAGCAGCACATGGGAGGCATGGTTGGAGCGCATGGGAATCCCCCCCGCCCTAATCAGCTCATGTTTAGACCAGTGCAAGGTGCTTGTGGCACCACATGCTCAGCCTCAGCAGGTCCAAGGGCCCCTTCCAGCTCCAGCACTCTCCATTAGAATCTCTCCTCTACACAGTGCACATGTTCTCACTGACTCTTTTCCTGAAGAAAGAAAAAGTCTTTAAAAATAGAACAGGAAGAAGGCAGGTGACACAAATTGCTTTTAGCAAAGCAAAGTCTGTATTTGGGACTTTGGGTGGGCAGGTGTGCTCAGTGACAGGCACCTGCAAGGCAGGAAGGCCTGAGTGAGCTTCCAAGCACAGTAAGGCTGGTGCATCATAGGCCTGAGCTGTGGCTGAATGTGGTAAGAGGAACAATAATTATAAACGAGGTTAATTCTATCAAGTAAAACTGTTGCCTTATTTTGACTTGAAGTTAAATCAGTACTTACTGCAAACAGCCAGAGGTTTGTAGCAGACAGGAGAATTATCTGTGAGGAGAAGGGTAGGGATGGGGAACAGATCAAGAGGCAAAGAAAAAGCTAAAGAAATCACTTTATTCATATTATCATTGCATCAGGAAAACTAGAGAGATTTCCATTCTACAAATGGGGAAATGGAAGCAGAGCAGTGAGTATACAGGCCCAGAGAACAGGTCTGAGACCAACTCGGAACTAGAAATCAAGAATTCTCAGCTTGGCCCACATTCCTCCAGGACTTTGCAGCAAAGATCCTGAAACTAATAATCCCATGGAGAGGGTCATAACTTCACCCTTTTTAAGGTCTTTGGGATTTCAGTTGAAATGCTTTGAGCTTGTTCTGCTGCCCAAAGCAGCACCACCTGCTCTGCAGACCCCCCCCCACCCCGAGCACAGCACACTTCCCATAGGCACAGGCCAGCAGCACGGAAAGCAGGGCTGGCATGTGCTGCACCAACACCTGTGTCAGCCATAGCAGAAAACAAGAGAAAGTGGGAAGTGGCAAGAAGAGGAAAAGCCATCCTTTTGGGAGTCGTGCTGAATGAAAATACTTAACAATGAGTCTGGGACCTATAACTCCAAAGCAACAGAAAAGAAGTAAGGACTAAAATGCTTACTAAAAAGGTATGTGGTATTAGTTTAGTTTGGTCTTTCAAGGAATACGTTAGCCAGAAAAATTAATAAGGAGAGGGAGTAGGGGGAATTGTTGGAGCTACTACCTTTGGTATTCCAGCACTCGTGACTGTTCAGCCTGTGCTCCAGCCACACACAGCAGTGGGGTTTGTCAAGTGACACACTGGATGCAGTGTGTAAAGCCCAGAGCAAAGATTCCACGTCTGGGGAAGAGAATAGATGAACATTTGGCACCTTCATGTCTTTTATTCCTATCCCTGATTAGCAAATCCCAGGACCATTGTTTGCCCATCACTGCCTTGAATAAATGGTCACATTTGAGCACTCTGGTGCTCAAAATTAAGTTGTGCAACTCCTCTTGTAATTTGTTGAAACAAGCAGTGCTGCCAAAGGCATGAGAGCCACTTCCTCTTACTTGCTCTTGCCATGCTCCTTCACAGGGCCAGCATAGCCCTTGGAACAGCCACACAGCACACATGATCCAGGGTATTCAAGGCAGGAAAACAAGAGTAAGCTTTCACAAAGACTGGTTCCCCACCCCTGGAATCATGATCCCTTATAAGGATTCCAGCCATGACATACATGACACAGACCTCTGTCTTTCTCAGCTCTGTGCTTTCTGAGTGCTCAGGGAACTCTGGTGTTAACTGGATGCGAACCACAGTAGCTCCATGCAGATGGTACAGAGTGCGTGCGCGTGCTGGAATACAGTACGGAAATGCTTTTGTTTTACAATAGGACGTCCCAAGCAAAGGACATGATCACTGCCAAAGGCTGGTACTGGTCTCTGCTCTCATAATTCTGTTAGAAATCTAAACCTCCCCAGGCCGCAATGCTCTTTCTTTTGAAAAGTTGACTCTGTAGGAGAGGGACCATCAAAACAAACAGTTCCAGTTCAACTTAGTGCTCTATTCCATCCAGGGTCTGTAACCATCAATGCCATTAAAACACCTCACAGCCTTCAGCATCACCTCAAACATGGGGCTGTCTGTTACAAAATGTACCTGAGAGCTGCAGGGCTGGCACAACAGGGGCTGCTCTGAGCCCAGGGAGGCACCTAGAGCCAGGTACAAGGCCTGTGTCCCAGTCTGTTTTATCAGTGAACAACCCAATACATTCTCAGCACACTAAATATATTTCTGAGAAAGAAACAGGCTTCATTCAGTATCTGTAGTGGTCTAATGCAGCAAAGAAACATCTTTGTAGAACAAATCACAGTGCCCTTTGATTTAGGTTCAGGTAGTTTCAGGGAAACAGAGGAGTTGTAAAGATCTTTGTGTGCTAACAGTGGCTCCAAACCACATCCTGCACTCCTCTGCTGAATGTCAGGAGTATGCCAAGAAAGGAGATTGGCAATGCACAGGATTTGCAGTTCTGCCCCTCCTGAGCAACGGCCCTTGTAATGACATTCCTTCACAGCTCACCTTCAACTGAGACCACCTCACCACGCTGGAACGCTCCCTATCTCCCCACTGCCATGGCTATGGGGGGTATCCAGAAACCCTTTTGTAAGCCGGCCTGCATCTCTTATAAATATTATATAACACTGAGGCTGTGAAGAGTAGCTATGGAGATTGGAAAGCTTGCCTTAAGGCAGTGACAGAAAGCTGCAGTTTTCAGCTAAAAAGCATTAACTAGAACACAAATCCTGGTAAGACAGAGCACAACCAAAAATCTTTCCTGAGTCTTTCACTAAAGAGACAAAAAGCAGTGAAGCTACACTTAGCATTTTTGGCCTTGCACAAATGGCAGGCAGGTGCCCATCCACAGGTCTGGCATGATGCAGTCACCACAGAACAGAGCTGGTCCCATCCTGTGCCAGCAGGATGCAGCTGATCCCTTCTGTCCACAGCACAAACCTCCCATCTAGGAAGTCAGCTCTTGGCCCTTACATAATTCACAAGCTGGTATTAGCTACCTGATCTCTGGCACTCAGCTGGCCGTGCAGCATGCAGGTCTTCTGGGCTGTGGCCACATGAAGCCTCTGCACAAACCAACAGTCTGAGACCGGCACATCTCCAGTACGTGTTTAAGAATTCAGTGCTGTGTTCCAAGGCAGCGCCTTCATCCTCACCCCCATCTTTCACTGGAAACCCAGTCTCAACAATCACACTTCCGCTTTTCACATTCAAGACTGCTTGCTAAGACACTAATTTTATAAATTAAACAGCACTGGCATATCTGCAGATGTGCTAGGGATAAAGGCACCAAATACTCTCTCTAGTAAAGTAGAGCACTTCAAACCTCAGTCCCAAAGCACAGCCAACAGCCATCATATTAAACAAAGAAAAAAACACCCCAAAACCCAAAGGGTAACTTCTTCATCACGTTCTGTTTCAGACCAAGACTCAACAGAAGCTCTATTCCTGCAACACGTGTGCCTCCACAGAAGTTATCCAGTGCCACGTTCACAAATCAATCTTTTTCCCACCTGCCAATCTCTCAGCCTTCTGCAATCTGCCTCCCCTGCCTGCCTGGATCCACACAGATGAGCTGGTACTCACAGCGCTCTCTGAAACCAGCTCTATTTTCAGCAGGAATGACATAACTGCTGTCCTTGTCTCACAACTGTTACTTCGGGACATATTTCACATACTTGCAGTGCCCTCCTGAAACATCATATTAGAAATTACCTTTACTTAGCTCCAAGGGAAAAATGCAGCCCTAAGCCTCAATACTGAGAGGAAAAGAATTCTGAAAGCATTCCTCGAGAAAAGAGCAAATGTATCAGTTGCAGAAAAGACAGGATGAAATGATGTACTAAGGGCACACAGAGGTATTCACTGTCCACGTTTTACTAAAGCCTGGCAGGGCTGAGCTTTTTAATAGACTCTTATCATACAACCACTACAGCTTAATTATAAGCACCATTATCCTGCGCTGCAGGGAAGGTCACCCTCGCACTCAGGGGAGTTACCCTCTTGATGCTCGAACTGACACAAACTGATGTACCAGGCACTCTCTCTTGTGCCGCAGCCGGCAGGCAGCGCTCAGGGACGCTGCCGCACCGCGGGTCCCGAGTCCTGCACCGAAAGACAGGTTTCCCATGCCTCACTCTTCCCACGAGCCCCAACATTTAATTCCAAACTCGGCTTTGAGCGAATATGGATAAAAGCACCAACCTGCACAAAGAAAGCACACGCACTCCCAGCCCCTCTGCGGTCCCCGGGCACCCCACGGGGCACCAGACAGGGCCGCTCGCCTCCCCCCTGGCTGGCCCAGCCGCCCCGGCCCAGCACTCCGACTCACTGTTATACTGGACTCCCTTGGCGAACCTCCTCTGCAGCGCCTGGTTCATGGACTGCAGCCCCGCAGGGATGTTTCTGTCGCGGACCGCAGCCTGGTCCGAGCCCACCAGCTTCTTCAGGGCCGAGAACATCTTCGTGGTCCCACACTTGCACCCCGGGAAACGGGCCGAGCCCGGGCTCAGGAGGCGGGCGGCCGCGGCGGAGGCACGGGGCGGCTCAGGGCTGCGGCGGGACCGGCCCGGCCATGCGGGGCGGAGGTGTGCAGGCCCGGCCCGAGAGGAGGAAGCTGCGCCGGGGGAGGGGGGCACTTATCGGGGCATGTCCCGGCGAGGGGCCGTCGAGCCGGTGCCGGAGTCCGGCACAGGGCGGTGGGGCCAGACCGCTCAGCCCAACTGGGGGCCGGGGCCTGGGGCCAGGCGTGGGGAGCGGGGGCGGCGCGGGGCTCCCGCCGCCGCCATCTTGGCTCCTCCGCCTCACCGCGGGGAGCAGGGGCACGCGCGGCGCGGCTACGGCGGCCGGCGGGGGACAGAAGGGCGCGGAGAGCGGTCGCCGCCGGGACCCCCGGGAACTACCCCCGTGACCCCCTCGAAGGCCGAGCGCAGCCCAACACGCCGGAGAGCCCCTCAGCGTGACCCACATAACCCCGGCTATGCCCTCCTGGGACCCCCACAGCCCCCCAAGACTCTCGCAATCCCCTCTTGGCAGCCTCACAGCCCCCCACCCGTGACCCCCACAACCTCTCACGAGGCCACCGCACCATCCCTGGGACCACTTCTAATCCCTTCCTGGGAGCCCTATGCCCCCTCGGACTGCCATAACCCTTGTCGTCCGCTCCTGTGCCAGCCCTATTTTCCCGTGACCCTCAGGGTCCTTTCTGACACCCCGTAACCCCGTCCTGCAAACCCTATATAACCCCTCTGTGATTGCCCCATCGCCCGTGCCCCCCATCTCGTCCCACACACGGGTCTCCCCAGTCCCACCATGACCCCGAGCCAGCTGCAATCATTCACCTTTAGGGAGGAGCAGACACTTGTACCCTCCATTATTGTCCCCTTCCCAGCAGCCCAACCCCAACTCCTGGGAAATGGGGGCTGGACCCCATCCAGCAGGACCCCTGAGCCTCTTGGTGCCCTGGCCACCTGTGTGGGCAAAGGACAGTGGCCTGAAGAAGGGGCAGAGACTCAGTGGGGAGAACCCAGTAACCCCACAGAGGTGTGGACACCCACCATGGAGGTCAGAGAGGACCCACAGCATTCTTGCCCCTCCTGCGCCCCCCACCCTGCTCCCCACCAGCTTGAGGATTGACACTGGGCTCTTTGGTCACATGAGAGACATTTACTGCTACAGGTATCTCCTGTGCTGCCACAGCAGCCAGCACTGTCCTGCAGGACCCTGGTGCTGGGTGTTGGCCCCTCATCCTCTGCCTGCATCAGTCTGAGAGATGCAGGAACTCTTCATCCTCTGCAAGTGGAGAGACACAGCAGGTGATGGACAGACCCTCAGACCCCACATCACCCTGCAGTCACAGATGATGAATGCTGCTTCCCACTTTGTCCCTGCCAGCAGTGATGGACGAGGGCAGCAGCCTAGACCATCTGTGTGCACCCATGCTGTCCCACACTCTGTGTCCCACCACGTGCCATGGTGGCATTAATGTACTTTATATCGCTGGCAGGGATTGTAAAAGATGGGTTCTGCCCTAAGACAGGCTCCATCTCCCATCCGTGGGGTCAGGCCAAGTCCCCAGCTCCTGCCCTCCTGGAAGCAGGCACCCCCAGGGCTGGAAAAGGTGGAAGATGCCTCAATCACCCCTCTCTGCAGGAAGATTTTCTCTGCCACATTCCTGACAACCTGGATATCACTTCCCCTGAGGTTGGAGGGGTGCCTGTTATGTCTCCCAAGGAGGTTCAGGATGGAAACCCCTGCACTGGCTGGAGCTGGGGGGCCTGGCAGGTATCACTCCCCTAACAGGGACCCTGGGTTGTTCCTTCGCTGGTGTCAGGGTTCCTGCACCACTAAATCTTTCGGCCCAGGGGCTGTCACCTCCACCGCTCCCCACTGCACCCCAATCTGTCTGGGGACGTTCCCCCTCTCATCAAGACCACGCTGAAGTTCAGCCATGGCCTCAGCATGTCTGCAGCCTGCCCAGCCCCACTGTGCCATACTGTCTGTGGGTAATGGCCATATTCCCTACCCAGGGCATATCCCTCCTGGGCACAGCACAAAACCATCCCACACCCATCACGGACCCATGACAAACCCATTCCAGCCCAAGGACACATCCATCCTGGGTCCATCCTGATCCAGAATGACCCATCCCAGGCAGAGCACAAAACCAATCTAGACCCATTCTAGAGCCAGACTTAACCCACGACAAACACATCCCAGGCCCATGATGGACCCATCCTAGACCCATCCAGAGTCAGGATAGACCCACCCAGAACCAGGACAGCCCTTTCCCCACCTCAGGCAGACCCAGTGCAGGACAGGAGATCGTGCAGCCTGCTGCCCTGGGGTGGGGGGCCAAGGGAAGTACCTGCCAGCTGAGGAGCCCCACAGTACTCCTTGCACTCCTTCTCCGAGTAGAACTGGTTCCCGTTGCCCTTGCAGCCCCCATAGCTGAAGGTGATGCACTTGCCCTGGGCTGCATCGAAGGCCCAGCGTGTCATCAGTGCCTGGCAGGGACCTGGGACAATGGGCAGCCTGCAGGCAGCTGAAGGGACAGGAGCTGTGTGAGGCGGGAGGTCCAGGGACCCCCACACCTCTCACAAGGATACCAGACACATGGCATTCAAGGCAACGCTCAGATCCTTTGTGATGCCTCAGCTAAGGCACCGCCAGTGCAGCGGCCCAGCTGGGATTCTCACCCTCGGTCCGGCATGCCTGCAGGCACTCCTTTTCTGAGTGAAAGTTGTTGCCATTGCCCAGACAGCCTCCGTAGTGGAAAGTTTCACAGGCCATGGAGGAGGAGTTGTAGAAGAAGCGGGAGAGCATCCCGCTGCAGGGCCCAGGGTCACGGCTCAGCCGGCATGAGTCTGTGGACCAGCACACCACGCGTCACAGGCAAATGAGAGTGTGGGCCAGGGGGGTCCCAACGCAGCCCTCTCCCCTGGGACCTACCTTCCTTATTGCCAATGTAAGTGGGCAGGGGTCCTGCAGCTGAGCCCTCCTCCAGGGGCAGGACTGCTCTCCGTGCCCTCTGCACCAGTAAGGAAGTACAGAGCTGCCATCAGTCCCTGCCTGTGGGACCTGCTGCCCACCCCATTGCCCTCAGGGTGGGCTGTGTCAGGGGCACCTCAGGCTCCAACCCTCCTCTGTGCTCCCAGCATGTCTCCAGTCACTGATCTTGGGTCTGCAGACTGTGATCCCTCCACATCTCATGATTTTCCCAGCCCTGTGCTCTTCCAGGGTGGGGTCCACAATCCCAGGTTGTGGATTAAGACACCCAAAGTGCTCAAGTCATGCCCCATGCTGGGGATGTGCCTCAATGGTGTGTTAGCTGCTCTTGATTCAACCGGGTTGTTTCTCCCGTGAAAGTCCCATTCCTCCTGGAAAATCATTCAACACTCAACCCTGAGAGGCTGGGAGGTGCCAAGTGATGGAAGTTGAAGGACCAGTGGGTGATAAGCCTCCCCATCCCTGGAGAAGGGGCCTACAGCCTGGCTGGCACACACACAGACAGGCAAGGAGCAAGGAAACACCATCAACCTTCACACTGTGAAAAAAGTCAGAGTAGGAAAACTCTTCCACTTGGAAATAAGCTCTTGTGCCCACCTGGTCACCAAGACCCTCCCCCTGCAGCCTGCACCTGCCTTGCCCCCATCCTTGCAGGCAAAGCCCATTAGCAGAGGTGGAAGAGCAACTCCCAGGATGATCAGTGGAGCTACTGCCCAAACAACGTGTCCTGCCCATGGAATCTTCTCCCTGAACACCCCATCTCCAGTGAGTTTGGCTTTGAAGGGATGTCTCTGGCCTTGATTCACTCCAGAAGATCCCAGCTGGCCCACTCACCTGGGGAGCATTTTCAGTGTCCTGAGGAACACATTCACCTGGCCCAGAAGCAGGAGAGAAGATGAACAGCGTGAGAGGAGAGGTGTTCTGACAAACTTCAGTGAGTCCAGCACTGTGCACATGCAGGACCCGGGGCAAGGGGACACCCTCCTAGTTCCACCCAACATTCTTCTCCTCTTTCTGCTTTCCACCTCCCACTCACAGAAGCACCATTCTAACACGCCCATCTCCCTGAAATCCCCACACCCCTCTGGGTCCCCCCAAAGTCCTACACACATACACACCTTAACCCACACACACACATCCACGCGCTAGCGTGGTTGCCACAGCCTGGTCAGAGAGTGAGAAAACTAATTTTCCCAGGATCAGCTTGTGAGGCCCTAAGTAGTTGAACCCAAACAATGATAACTTCTTACTATAAACAACCTACAGGTGCTGTTTTCCTACTTTCTGTTTTCCTATTCTCTCAAAGATTGTTTATAAGAAGGGCATTGTGCTAATTAGTCAACCAGGTGAAATGTATTGATTAATTGACCAATCTGGTCCAGCTGGATCGAACAGTGTATAAAAGGACAGAATTTGAAGTAAAGTTATTGAATTTCTGCACACCCAGCCTTTGGAGTCTGTGTCATTTGTTACGACAACAGTGACACGCTAGCCCCTTCTGAACCCCGGACTGAGCACCCAGCCTGGGGGCCTGACACAAATATCCCATGCCCTCATCCCAGCACAGTGGTGTGGTTGCATCGACCTGACAGCCCAGCATGGACCCCTCTGACTGGAAGCTGATTTCTTTGGTGGAATCCTAACTGACACATGCCCTTATCTCCTTTTCATCCCATGCTACCAAAGCATTTGTCTCTACTCCCTCACTCCCTCACATCTCCCATGTCCCCAGCTTGGCAGACCCAGAAGGAGCAGCTGGAGTGCTCTGGCACTCTGGAGGTTACCTCTGTTGGCCAGGATGAAGATGGAGTCTTCAGGGATGCCCATCTCCAGAGCCAGCTGATAGAAAGACTCAATGAGGTCCTCTCGTAGCTCCGGACTCCTTCCTGGGAAAGAGAACGAGCTGTGAGCACGGTTGGTGTTGGGAGTGCAGTCCCCAAGCACCCACCAAGCTCAGGTGGCTGCAGGCAGGTGCAACGCCAGACTCCTGGTCCTTCCCAACACAGAATAAGGGAAGCAAAGATTGAGCCCAACCATTGACCCAGCACTGCTATGTCCACCCTAAAATATGTCCCTGAGCTCCACATCTACACGTTTTTTGAACCCTCCCAGGTACAGTGATGTCACTGCTTCCCTGGGCAGCCTGTTGTTCTTGACCAGCCTTGACAAAGGGCTTGGACAAAGTGGGTTTAATGTTTCTTAATCATGGAAGACAGCACCTCCTGCCACTTCAGGGCTGGGTTTCCTCTAAGCAGATACTACCACCTTCATCCCAAACACCATGCTGGTTTGGATATTCGGTGCCTGATGTGGCTCTCATGGAGCCATGAGACTCCACCTCTGCCATGCCACAGATGAGCTGGTCTAAGCCACCATTTCCAAAGCCCATAGTTGGGTCCCTTAAGGCCAAGGAAGCTGAGAGACCCCTAGGTGGTGTTTTTGAGCTGTGTTGGTCCACCCTAGAGCCTGTTTGCCCTCAAGTGCCATGACCAGACATACCATACAGCTTCAGAGTGGTGCTTGGACCAAAACTGCTTTTTTTCTTCATCAGAATGACAGCATACTCTTCATAGTTGGTACGGAGCACATAGGACTGGATAGACACATCCCATTCTGGGTGAGACAGAGACACAGGGATGTCATTCCTGCCCCTCACGGGTGAGATGGAGCAGTGTAGGACAGCCTCAAAGCTGGGGGCTGAAATTAGGCATCTAATTTTAAAAAAACATGATTTTTGGGAAGTAGACTCAGATACAATCATGACTCCCTTTAGGCTCACCGGTCTCTTAGCTGAGCGTATTGGAAACCAAGAGCTGTGAACAACTGAGATACCACTAATGCTCCTGAAGTGTGGCTGGTGCCTGCCCAAGCCTAGTGCCCTGTGGACAGGAGTGACCTGCTGCAACATCTCATCATCCTGAGGCTATGCAGGGACAGTGCTCAAACAACCCTTTCCCCACAGCTTTACTATATACTTTGTCTGGAAATTACCCATACTGTGGAGTGGCCTCTGAGACCTGCTCTTCTGAACCCCCTCCACCTCTGCCAGCTGTCCCTAGAGCTGGTCCCCATCTCCCAGCCATGCCTCACCCCAACTCACTAGGGTTGTAGTAGGTGTATTTTCCAGGGGTGTTGGTTTTCTGGTACTCCCCTGAGACTAGTGTGCAGTCACCTTGCCTGGAGAGAGGAAGAAAACAATCAGCTACTTGGAGGGATTATTTTCCCTGGTTATGGCATGAAAATCACGTTTGGGGCACGAAGGCCATGGTGCGGGAGCCCTGAAATCGTGCTGCCCAAGGCATCGGGTATTTGAACCCAATCCATGCCCTCCTCAGGGCTTGGGTGCCAGCCAGAACAAGTAACCCCTGTGTCTGTCCCACCCCCTGGGAAAGGGAGCACCTCTGGGTGGGATGGCTTTGGAGGAGGGTCAAGCCCCTCCAGCAGTGCTGCCAGCAGTGCTCCATACCGCAGCCTGGTGCTGGTAGTGCTGATCTGGTCGGCACTGGGGCCAGGGCCCAGCACCAGCGTGCCCATGCTGAACTTTTCCTTGTAGTTCTTCATCCATTTGCAGGTCGTGCCGATGGCGACGTCGAACCACTTCCCAAGCATCTGCAGGGAGAAGAGAGAGGTCTGCACCATGACCCTCCTCACCAAGGTGGGACATCACCTGGTTTGGTGCAGAGTTGAAATATTCCTGATGCAGGGAGAAACTGGGAGGTCATGATGCAGGGTGCAGAGGCCAGAGCTGCTGCAGGATTTGGGAAGTGTATCAGCACTGGGCAGAATTTTCCTTGGTTCCCTGACTACGAGGCAGGGCTGGAGGCAGGGCTGGCATCTCCCACGTATACCAGTGAGACCCAGACCTGGGAACACATGCAGGGCTGTATGAAGCCTGGCAGGGCACAAGGCGCATTGTGGGGGATCTCCCAGGCAGCCTGCATCCCACAGAAATCCTGCATGTTGAACCACAGACTTTCCACGGGACTCATCTGCCCTGGTGCTCAGACTGCAGCCACCCTGCCTGGGATTTGCCAGGATGAAGCCACCCCAGAGCCTGGCACTTCCTGAGTGGCACCCAGGGAGTGCCACACCACCAACGCCTGTCCTGCACAGCCTGGCATGGGCATTGGCATTATTGCCCTTCTTTCTGGAGGAAAATGAAAGAAAGCTTACCCCATCCCTTTTGCTCCCAGAATTAAGGGACCACAACCTGCCCTTACCCGCTCAGCCTCAAAATTCTCCTGCACTTGGATATCTTCATCCTGGTCTCCGATGGGGGTTCCATGAGCCACAGTGAAGAGGAGGAAGGAAAGGAGACCCCAAGCAATCATGACTGTTGGCTTCGGAGTGCTGCTGAGCCTCAGCACTCTAGTGGGATCCCGGACTCTGCGCTGCCCCCACTATGCAACACTGTGACCTTCAGACCAGGGCCAGCGGGGCCAGCCAGCCTGCGGGGGGGCTGCCGGGGGAGGTGGGGTGTACGGCCCGGGGAGTACCATTGCCCTTGGCGGTGGTGGGGATTTGCAGGAAGCTGTGTGGTGTGCAGGGGTGGAGATGAGCACCCTCCCAGCCACACCAGGCTGAGCTCCTCACCCTTGCCTGTTCCTACACCATGGGGCCAGGAGCTGTCTTTCTCCTTTATCCTATGTTGGGATCCATATTCCTGCTCTGTCATCCTACAAAGAGCCCCAGCCCTGACGGACCAGTCTGACCCTGTGGTGTGGAGAGCACTGAGGGGTGCCCAGCACTTACCCCAGGTTATCTAACCAGTGTCCATAGGGAACAGAGCCAGAGTGTCCTGCTCCCCTTTTGAATGCCTTCCAGGCAGTCCCAGCTGATGGCCAACATCCAGGATCCGGCTGGGTGTGACCCATCCCACAGTCGAGGGTACCTGGGCCGGGAGGACCGGGAAATGCTGGGCCATCCTCAATCCTTCCCAGCAGTGTTTGCCTTCGTGGGATGATTAACAGAAAACAAACAGCCCGAAGGAAACTGCAAACAGAGCAAAGGGCGGGAGCTGCTCTCCAGATGGCCAGGGCCCAATGTTTGTGGAGAAGGGCCAGAGCTGGCGGCACACTGGCAGAAGACAGGAGGACTTTCACCCTCCACTCCCTCGCGGCCACTGACGGACCCTTGGATAAAGACCAGCAGGTGCCGCTGCCCGGGAACGGGGCTGCTGGTGGTCCTGGCAGAGACAGCCTGGACATCTCCACAAACAGATCTTCCTGCCACATCCCGTGTGTCGGGAGCGCGGGGCAGACGCGGATTTGCGGCACAGACGCCTTCGGTAGTCCCCCTCCTCCTCGCTCCGCCTGCTCTCTCTTGAGCAGCATCCCCGGCGCAGCAAAACTCTGGGCTCCAGCCCCCAAGCCGGGGATCCCTCCTCAGAGTTCCCACGCGGGGTCCCCGCTGCCCCGGTCTCTCCATCACTAGGTGGCAGCCGGCGGTAAGGAATGACAATCCCGCTCCGGTCCCGCCGCAGTCACGGGCGGGTGGAGGGGTGCCCCTGAGCCCCCTCCCTGCGGTCCGGGCAGCGATGGGCACCGGGGAAGGCTGTACTTAGAGGAGGCTTGTGAAAAACAGGGAGAGTGACTTTTTACACGGGCAGATAGTGATAGGACAAAGGGCAACTACTTTAAACTAAAGAGATTTATATTAGATATTAGGAAGAAACTGTTCCCTGGGAGGGTGGGGAGGCCTTGGCACAGGTTGCCTAGAGGGGCTGTGACTGCCTCATTCCTGGAAGTGTCGAAGGCCTGGTTGGATGGGGGTTGGAATGACCTGGGATAGTGGAAGATGTCCCTGCCCATGGCAGGGGGTGGCACTGGATGAGCTTTAAGGTCCCTTCCAACCCAAACCAGTCTGGAATTATATGACTTGCAAGAGGACATGGCTATGAGGGAAACCTCAGAAGACACTATTTTGTGTCCCGTGGGTCGCGGAGTGCTTGGGAGCACATCTCTGGTGCTCCTCACACAGGAAAGTTGAGTGCTCAGCAAAGGGCAGAGCAAAGGGAGACAAGGACTGGGGAGGGAAGTTCANTATTTCATTTTCCTCTTCCCTAATAAAGAACTGTTATTTCTGCTCCTATATCCTTGCCTGAGAGCCCCTTAATTTTCAAAATTATAACAATTAGGAGGGAGGGGGTTTACATTTCCCACTTCAGGGGAGGCTCCTGCTTTCCTTAACAGACACCTGTCTTTTCAAACCGAGACAAACCCAAATCTGAAGGCTGCAACAGATCCAAATCACCCCTGGCTTACAGGAGGCCTGGGGAAGGGTGGACAGAGAGGTCTCTGATGGAGGCAAGATGGGACTGGCTCCATCTTTGGCCCAGAGACTCATATCCTCTCCCAGTGTGTCCCTTGGCACTCACCACTCATCAGAGCTAGAGGGCAGCTGCCAAGCTGCTGGTGCAGCACTGCTGGGCTGCTGATGGGCGGCAACAGCCTGTGATGGCCTGCGTGTCAAGACTGGTGCTCAGCCACATCTGGGCACATGGGATGGCAAGAGGGATGGATGGTAGAGTGAGAGGGCAGCTGGGGTAGCTGGTTCTCTAGAGCTGTTCTCTGGGACATCCCCTGGGCATGGCTGTGCAGGTGCAGAGGTGGAACCTCCACCTGACTAGGGCGGCACTTCGAGCAGCATCTCAAAGTGGAGATGGCACAGCCCTATGTCCATCTGGGAGCTGTGTCAGCACCCTTGGATTCAGTGTTCGTCCCACTGGGTGTCCCATGCGTGCTCTGAGCTGCCTGGTCTCTGCGTCTCCAGTCAGAAACATCAACCAGGCTTCTCCGTGCCCAGAGATATGAGGACATATCTGCCCACACGTGTCTGTCTGTACGGCTCTCCCCTGCCTGGCCCCTCCACCCCAAAATCCCGGGAACCCTTCCCATGCATGCCCGGGGGACGATGCTGCCCAGTCCCCGTCCCGGCGCTCGCCCCGTGCCCGAGCCGTCGCTCGGCTGCCCGGCCGTGCAGATGCTCCTCTGCCGCGCCGGGTCGCAGCCTCCACCCTCCCGTGCGTCTGCTTTCTGTGTCCGGCGCAGCCCCCACCGGAGCCAGCCACACACACAAGTGAACTTTTCTGCGTTTTCCAGCAATTAAAAAGAATAAAGCAACAGTTGTCTCCAGGCAGGGCATGGATCCTGGTGACCCTGATTTTCTGTGTGGCTGGGCAGGGTGAATGGGGCTATTGAGACCCCGATGACTGGCATCTCCACTCCAGGATTGTCTCCCCTTCCAAGTCCCCCTCCCGCGCTCTCCTCCTCCCTACCCTCCTCCTCGCTTTTAATTTCCTTCCTGCAGAGAGCTGCTCATCCCCTTCCCATTGGCCAAAGCCCTGAAAGGGAATGGAGGAGACAAGGGAAGGATTAAAGACGCTCTGCTTAGGAGCAGGCAGCCTGAATACAAGATGCACCGGCTGGGAAAGAATGGAGGCTTAGTGGGGCACCAGATCAGACCCGCCTCCGCCGCATTCAACCCGACCTGCATTCCTGCATTGCTAAGCAGGGGCCTTTCTCCCCGGCCAATTCCTCGGAGGGACGCCCCGACCCCTGTCCCACCTGCTGCCGCAGGTAGACCTGCCCAGGATAGTCCCACCACATCCCTCGAAGTGCAACCACGATGGAAGACTGCAGTGCTGCGGCGCTTGCAAGTCCCCTGGGTCAGCCCGCCTAGCTCAGGACACAATGTCTCCAGCCAGTCTCACAAAGACGAAGAAGCAGCTGGGGCAGTCCTTGGAGCAGGCTGGCAGCAACGTGGGGCAATTCGTATCTCTGAGACATTCTCAGCCCTCGCCCCAGCACAGCTATGGGCCTCATCCTGCAGGGCTGGAGGCTTTGGAGCTCAAAGGAAGGCTGGAGCCTGCAGCAGGGTGGGGTCTGTTAAAACTGGAGAAGGGCTGGGGCACTTCCAGCCACAGCCTTGGCAGCAGAGATGGCAGTGCTGCAGTCGTTGTTAACCGTGTTTTTTCTTAGAAGTTCCCCTAAAATCCCACAGTGTTCCCTGCCCTTCTCAGCAGGTGTATGCAGGACCATGCAGGTCAGGGTGCAAATGGGGCTGCTCTGAGGGCAGGTCTGGGGCAGGCTGATCCTCAGGAAGGACTGGAGCAGAATGAGATGATGAATGGGCTCAGGGCCACACTGGGAATAAGGGGTCCCCGAGGGCAATGGTGGACCATGGCGACCTGTCACTGACTCATGGAAAGACACATGGGGAGTAATCCAGAAGCAGGACTGTGGTGTCGGCAGCATCTGGAGCTTTCCATGTCTCTCCATGCCAGGTCAACCCTTCATGTCCTGCCTCAGGTGAGGCACTGGTAGAAGTGACTCTCCTGGTCAAAGCAGTGTGAGATGGGTGCCCACTGTCTCTGCCCAAGGACACTCCATGGAGGTCGGAGCAGCACAGTCCCTACCTGTTTCTGATGAGCTGGGTCAATCTGTAGTTCGGACACAAGCTCCCCGTGGGAGGGACCTTTTCCACGAACTGGGAATTTGAGGCTGACTCCTGACTAGAGCTGGTTTCCTTCATGAGATAGGGGGAGGTTGTTCTCAGAAACCTGCTGACATTCACTCCAGAGAGCTGATTTCTGGGGGAACTCATCTCTCGTGGAGCCCAGAAAGGCCCCAGAGTGAACAAGATTCTCCCTGGACTGAGGAGCTGGGTTGGTCTGCAGTGGGAAGCAGAGATGGGGTGGGTCAGCCGAGTCCTACAGCCCTGAAACCTTACCTGTGAAGGCACCTCAGGGACCCCACATTGAGGAGCAGCTCGAGGAGCCAGGGATCCCATGCAGGGACACACTCCGGGCATTGCTTACACAGCTTTGGGTCCTACACTGCAGGGACAGTGGTCTGAGCTCCTGTGTCCCATGTCCTATGTAGTGGTTAACATAATTTTCAGTTTCTTGAGGGTTGTCCCACCTCTCCCCATTTTCTGATCTTAGATCTCTTTCTGGTCTGGTCCCTCATGCACCCCAAATCTGCACAGCACCTACAGTGGTCAGGATGGAGCCCTGGTGACCAGGTAAACATGAATGTAGAAGTCCAGGGTGGGATATAGCTGAGCCCATGGAGGTGGCCTGTTGAGGCAGCCTTGATCACCTTCCAGACTCCTCATAGTACTGGTGCAGAGCAGGACTCAGGCACCAAAAGACAGAACTGTGTGCCAGCTGAGATGCTTCAGGGTGCCCAGGACACCTGGGATGGCTCCAGAACCTGGGGCACAGGCCGGGAAGGACATGCCAGGCCATCACAAGGAGTAAAACAGCTTAGGGAAGCTCTTTGTGCTGCCATCCTTCCTCTTCTTCCACAGCGGAACCTAGATGCCACCTCAGATGGACCCCCATGGTTAGAGCTGAATCCCACCCCACTGGCCAAGCGGTGTAGGGAGGTCCCAGGTACTGTTGCCTCCTGAGCACCGCAGGTGACCATCATGGTCTCCATGGTCCAGCTGACATCATCATTTATTCCTAACATGTTAAATCCATGAATTCAAAAGATTTTTCAGTGTTTGGTACTAAAAGCTCCATCCCCTGAAGTTCTGTGATTCCAGCAGAAACTTAGTCCTTGAGAAGAGCATGAAATCATTCCTGGAGGTGAGTGTCCATTTCCATCCCAAAGGCAGAAGAAGAAAATGCCCACCTATTTTTCCTCCAGAGTAGAGTCCCATCCTTTCAGGCATCCCACCACCAACCTCAGCAGTTGATTGGGAGTCCACTTCATGTGCACTTCTATCCCTTGCCTCCTCCTGCTCAGGGAATGAGATCTGTGGTCTTTGCATCAGAAAGCTGCTCTGACTTTAGGGCAAAATTGGCACAGTGGGTATGAAATCATCAGTTTTGGTATAAGGGATCTCTGTTATCAGCCCAAAGCACCTGCTGTGCTGGGAAGGCACCAGCTGTGGTGAGACAGTGCTGGCTGGTCATTGCTCAGGAGCTGGTGGGCACCATCAGAGCGCCTTTGGCTGTGCCTGTCCCAGCAGGAGCACTCTCCCTCCTCACCCATCACCGGGATCAAGAGAGCTGCTTCTGCCTGGGGTAGATCTTCATCAGCCTCAAATGTGGGTGTCCCCATTGCCCTGTCATAGCTGTAGCACGCCCTAGCACTGTCAGTGGGCAGGAGACATGGGGGCCCCCATCCTGCTGCACCCCCAGGCTCCAGTGCAGCCTGTAGGAACCAGGGGCCCCGTCCCACTGGAGAAGCCCAAGAGTCCCATGTGGGGAAGAACCCTGGATCTCAAGGGAAAGGCAACTGGTCTCCCTGTGTGGTGCCAGAGGCTTTTGTCCCCCATCCGCCGAGCCCAGGGGCCGGAGCTGGGTGATTCCCAGCCCAAAGGGGATGGAGAGCCCTTCCCACTGCTCGGCCCTGATGGAGAGGGACCATTCTCTTTAATGCAATGCTATGAATACTCGGGGTCTTTCTGCTCGCTGTTTAATGGATTTGAATGTGAAAAGGTGGTGGAATTGGGAAGAAGGGAAGAGAGGGGGGAGGCCAGGCCTCTTTGTTCAGGGATGCTGCTCCAGCCTTGGATTTATTTAGAATTTGGAGGGCTCTGGGGTCTTTCTCTCCTCCCCTGCCCTGCAAGGGCTCACTCCCTTTTCTGCCTCATGCTTATTAGCATAGCAGCTGCTCAGGAGAGGGGCTAGGCAGGAGAAAAGGATCGAGGCGTCCGGGAAATGAATAGAAGGGAAAAAAATAGCTTAAAAGGACAGAGGCTTTGAATGAGGAGCAGCAGTGAGTGGAAAATGGGACGGGGGCGGCTCAGAGTTGTCACCATAGCTGTGAATGTGAGCAAGGAGAAATGTGAGGACCCACTGGGGATAGGCTCCCTGTCTGGGCACTGTGCTGGGGGTCGAGACCTGATCCTGGCACTGTGGTGTGAGGCCAGGGCAGCCCCGCAGCTCCTGGGCACAGGCAGGCGGTGGGTGCTGTACAGCACCTTCCTGTACCTCCAGCCCAGTTCCCTCAGGCCACCAGATGCCCCAAGCCCCTGAGACTGGGTTGGGGTCCCTCATCTGTGACCTCCAAACTGTAGCCTCCAGCGAGAGACTCAGTAAGTGTTATAGCACCTGCCAGCTCCCCAAGGGTGGTAGGCTGCTGGAAATCCAGCAATCATCTCCAAGGGGCAGACTGGGCATGGGATGGGGCGCTCAGAAACCGTCACAGCACACTGCAATTGGTTCCTCCAGCTCCTCCACCCACTAGCCACAAGCCTCCACCCACAAGCCCTCTAGCCACTGAGTGGTTGAGTGGTTTAGGCATAATTAAAGGAAATCAGGAGTCCAGGGAGCTGCCACCCAACTCCTGCCCCAGCTGGAGAGGTGACCACACTGAGACATCAGAGTCTAGCACAGGGCAGGAAACCCTGAGGACTGCACACATTCAGAGCCTATTTGTGCAACTGCATTCATGTGTGAGAACACTGCTGGGGACTGCACACAGGTGAGAAGGGATTTTTCACCTGGAGAAAACAAGAACAGAGATGGCAGTCTTGGGGTGAGAGAAGGTTGCAGAGTCACTGCTTCCAAGTAGAGGCTCTCCTTGGTTTCAGGATTCATTTGAAGCCAGGATCTGTTCATTGGCCTGTCATGTTTCAGAGCACAAACCATCAGTCCCAGGGTGCTGCTCAGGCTCCCTGTGAAGGCTCAGGCCCATCTGCCCCGCAAATGCATCACAGCAGAGCCACTGAGTGTTGGTCAGCCAATGCCCCCTCTGTCCATGTCCCCTCCAGCCAGTGCTGTGCAAGTCTCTACTCAACTGGGACCATCCTTCCACTGCTCCATGCTCGTGTCCACATCCTCCATGGCCCAATGAGGAGGTTTCAGTAGAGCCATAGCCATCCTACCAGGATAAACATGCAGCTGGTTGGGGAATTCTCCCTTTCTGGGGAGCCTCTTTGTAAAAAGAGCCAGTTGGGCTCAGCTGGGCTGAGATCGGCCATCACCAACCGTGCTGCTGGAGATGCTGCTCTCCTTGGCTTGCCCTCAAGAGTCTGCTCCCAGCCACAGAACACTCTTGGAGTCAGGCTGAATGAGGAGTTTCCAGTTAAAATAGTTGTCCCAATCACGCCCAACCCCATCATCGCTCCAGCTGTCCAGCTTTGCCTCTCTCCATTCTTCTACCCATCCCTTACCCATCCACCCCATCAGGCCTCTATTCCCCATCCCTCCCAGCCAGCCCCTCTCCCTGCATTCTTCCACCTCTCCATGTCCCCAGTGATCCCCCCAGGCCCCCTACCATCCCTCAGTCCCTCCAGCCAAGCACTTTCCACCCTTCAAGATCCAAACCCCATCCACTGTCTTCCCCAAAACCAGCCAAACCATGATGTTGCCCTGTTTGACCATTTCTCCTCAGGAAGAGAAACTTGTTAACAAAAAAAACCCCCAAAATTCCACTGAACCTACAGGTCTGTGTCCCTCCCAGGGTGAGACCCAGAGCTCACCTCCCCATGGGCACCCTAAGATGGGTGCTCATGGTGGCAGAGGAACATGGCAGCTGCAGAGGTTTTGGGAAGAGATTTCTCCTTCCTGCACAATGGAGCAGTGTCATTGCTGGGGGCATGATGTATGTCCTGGGGTGCACTTGTTGCACCAAGGAGAAATTGGAGCTGCCTACACTGTGCTGGGAATATCCCAGAAGAGGACACAGTCCTCCAAGCATAGGGGTCTGTAGAATCACAGTGATTTCAGGGCATGGGGGATGGCACTGAAAATCCCACGCTCACCTCATGGCAGTGCGTGAAGCTCATGTACACCCCAAGAAGAACAAAAAATTACTCCATGCTGCAGGAATAGGATGACCTGGGATGGATACAGGGGACAGGATCTCTGCACACAGTCCCAGTGCCAAATACTGCAGCAGCTTTGGGTCAGCAGCAAAAACAGGCTGAAATCATCAGCAGTCCTGTCCTGCACGATGCGCTGACAGCTCTGCTGCTGCTGACCATCCATCCATCCATCCATCCATCCATCCATCCATCCATCCATCCATCCATCCATCCACAGGGATGGAGCCCAGAATGCCTTGAGAAGAGGCAAAACATTTGAAGTTTGGAAATGAGGCCAGCGTGGCTGGGCAGCCTGAGCCACCGGCTCCTCACTGACATTGAGCAGAAGTTGATTGTGATTTTTTTTGTTAAAAAAGGTAACTACTCTTTGGACCGTGAGGCTGCAGCATTATCATAGTCATACAAATGCCCAACAAAGCATCTATTTAAAATGTCCTGAATTTTGATTACAGCCTGTCCCCTCTTGCTCGCCCGCTTGCTGTCTTTCTTTCTCATTCATTACTTACTGTGTTAAGCTCCCTGAAATTCAAATAAAATCCCACCTCCTCCCCCGCATCCATATGCGACGGCCGATTCAGCGCTGATGGCTGGGCTTGACAGATGAAGGGCAATAGAAGAGAAGACAAAGCTGTCAAACCTTGCCGGGCTGTGTTCACTTCCCATCGCCCCCCAGCCGGAGGGGAGCCCGATCCATCTGGTTTGGAGTCAGCAGCACAAACAAAAGCAAAAGACAATGGCAGGAAGCACTTGAAAGCTTAAATTCTTGCTTTGGTTTCTCTTGGAACAACAGCACCTACATAATGCGGCCGAGGGACAACGACACGCAGCCGGGGACAGGCAAAAATGCCAGAAGAATGTGCTTACACCACCATACCTTCCAATATTTTTGTGTTATTGGAACAAAAATAGAAAAGCAAAAGAACAAAAAGGTGAAAAAATCAAGTCTTTGAAGTTCCTAGATTTCTTGGACAGGGTTTCTGTAGAGGAAAGCTGCAAAGTAGGGCTGCCATGGGCTTTGGGAGGAGCCTGGGCCCAGGGCAGCTGCTGCCCAGGATGCTCAGCCCTTGGGTTGGGGTTCAGCTGTGTCCTCAGCACATTTCCACTGCCGGGGCCATCACATGTGGGGAACACAGAGGGGCTTTGCTGGGCTTGGCTCCATGGAGGTGCCCAAATAAGGGGCTGCTGGAGACCCCAGCCCACCCCATCTACTGTGGGAAGAGGAGCCACCCACAGGAATGCTGTGTTTGCCCAGAAAAACCTGTCCTTGAGGTGGTGGCTGGCCCAGCCCAGGTCTCTGGGGCCCTGGGACAAGGTGAAGGGTGAGAAGCTGCAGGGCTGAGCTGAGCCAGCTAAGCTAAGCTCTGTGAAATCTCAAAACAGGCACCAGGATGAGGTTTTGCAGCATTCCAAGTGCAAAGGGATGAGGCTGGGATTATTTCCACCCACAGGTGTAACCCCATGTGCCCTGGGGAGCTCAGCCACTGTGAGGTTTGGCAGCAGAGGCTGGTGGTCAATGTCATACAGGGCCATGGCTGGAGAGGGGAGTGGTGCTCTCCCCACACCCCCACCAGATTTGGGTTCAGCAGCTGCTGCAGGACCCCGGATGAAGGAACCCCAGGACCACCAGTGGTTGTGACTGATGGTTTTGGCATCATCTTTTTTCTCCTGCTCAAATCCATCCGGGTCACTTGGTGCCTGTATTGTCCACACAGGGCTGCTGCCCAGGTAGTTGCGTGTCCCCAGGGCACCTGGGGACACCAGCTGTGTCTGTGCCAGACACCAGCCTGTGCTGGCAGCAGATGGCACAGAGCTTGGCACATTGAAGTGGAGTTTGGCCATCCTGGAAAGGTCACACTGAGCCTTTTCTCCAGGTTTCCCCCAACTGTATTTGCAGGGTGCCACTCCTTGTGTCCCTGGGAACCCACACCCAGAGCCAAACTGAGCACAGCACAAATTTCCCTGGGATTTAGGCATTTGCAGAGCTGACAGAACTATTGATAGAGAAAAAGCTTCATTCGACTCCCCAGTAGAGCCAGCGAGGGATGCTTGCCTGCACGGTGCCTTCAAAGGCCCAGCCTGGGCCAGGCCCAGCCGTGCAGCCTCGGGGCTGCCTCTGCTTTTCCCCTTCCTGGAGCAGCCGGGCCCTGCCGGGAAAGCCCTCAGAGAAGGGCTCAGCCCTGGTGGGCACTACTCCACTCAGAGCCACACCAGAGGACAGAGATGCTTTTGAGGATGGAGAGGCCACGCTGACCCTCACCCTGTGCCCCTTCCTTGGGGCAGCTGAGGATACCACTGTCGCCATCCCCACAGCCTGAGGTGCCTCAAACCGTTGCTGGGACCCAGGCTAGAATCAAAAAGCTGGGAATGTTCACAGAGAGCTGCAGGGTGCTCAGCCGGACAGGCTGGGGCTGCAGGCCCAAAAATGCACCCCAAATCCCCCATCCCATGACTGGCTGCTGAGCTCTCCCCTCATTCCCTAGTGACAACTAACTTCTTTAGGAATGTCTCAAACAGCACATGCCCATCCAGCAGCAAGGGTTGGTCTGAGTCACCACCCCTCTACCAGCCTCTGAATGCTGGGATGGGGCAAACCAGGACACCCCTGAGCCCAGAGAACTTCCTCCAGCCTGTGAAAAGGAGCCACACTTCCTCCAGATCCACCCCAGCCATCCCCCTCCAGGGGTGCATCCAAACCCAGAACAGCTGCAGGTTTGACACCAGAAGAGACACCTGGGATCCCAGCCATCCATCCCCCACCACAGGAAACACCCAGCATTGCCAATAACCACATGGAAAAGAACAAACAAAACAGCCTTTTTTTTTTTTTTTTATAAAAAGATCAATGAAAAATTTATTTATAGATTTCGCACTCTGGGGCTACATGTCTATATCATACACTCAGGAATATGCTGTACTGTACAGACTTTATCCAGTTAGAAATGATCATATAGTGACCCACATACAGCTTCAATATAAGCCTAAAAATTCTTAACATTAATTAACATAATTAAAAAGGTATTCGCATCTAAAGAAAAATCTACAGAAAAACTCCTTTCTGGAGCAATCTGTGCATCAGCTTCAATGTCTGCTTATTTCACTGACATTATCAATATATTCTTCTTACAAAAATAATAATAATAATTAAGAAGATGACTGCTGGAAGGCAACCAGTCATGCATGAAAGAGCCTCCCTCACCTGCCTCTTTTTTTTTTTTTTTTTTCTTGTACTCCCCGATTTGGCGTGAAGGGTCAGCAGCACGATGAGCCAACAAGGGGGGTGGGGGGACCCTCATTTCAATTTGAATCAATCTGCATCCCTTTTACTTCTCAGGATCAAGAGAGATGGGGGTGTGGGGGTTGCATAGAAAATTGAAACTCTAGGGATTCGGAAGGGCAGCAGCTTTTCAGTAAAATACAAAGGGATGTAAAAATACATCAACTCACAATTTCAGAGCAAACCCCCTTCCCCAACGTACAGTTTCCCAAAAATCTCAGCATGTCTAAAGTTCCAGGAGGCTGAAAAGGAACAATACTTTTCTTAAACAACTCACCCAGCAATTCACACAGGAGATTCACAGTCTTAATAGGTATTTTATAAAAATATAAATATGGGTTACATCATGTTGTCTTTACAACACTGGACAGAGCTCCCTTTAGACTGGGTTTATAACCAAGATTTCTTTTTAAAAATCCATCTAGAACTTGGCTTTACAATACACTTTTTAATATCATGTCATAAATGTTATGACATTTCATTGTGGCAAATCCATTTATGTAGAAAAAAAAAAATGTGCAACCATCTGGTAACAATGATAAAACCTCACTAGGAGAGGTCTCGTTCCCACCCCATAACTATCGCACAGAAGCACCAGTGGAAGTGCTGGACACCCCCTTCCATGCTCACAGAAAGACTTCGGCCAAGCAGTTCCTTGCAAATTACAGCAATAACAGTAGACACTTTTGACAGGGCTTTTTTTTTTTTTTTTTCCTTTAAATCTGGAGCTTGTAAAATAATCTCAAATTGTTGAAGTGGACAAAGAACAAAAACAAATGAAAACCCAACAAAACGCAAACAACTGCAGGTGAAACTATCAGAGACAAAGCAGAATATTCAGTGCAATGGGAAATAATCAGGGCAGACTCTAGGTTTTTTTGTTTTTTGTTTTTTGTTTTTTTTTTTAGTTTTAAGACTAGGAAAAGAAAAAAAGAACAACAACAAAAAGCAGATATCCCAAACCATATTTGTGAAACACTCACCATCAGCTTCAAACAAAACCAGGCTCACAATCTTCACCCACAAATATATACAGACATGATAAATAGGTAAGACACAACCCCAATAAACCAGCAGGTAACTATTTTCTTTTCTCTTTTTTAATCAGAATGGTTTGGATGCAGGGAGCAAGAGAGGAAAAAGCGGGGAGACGGCAGTGATACGGATGGCTTTAGTGCAGACGAGAAGAGGGCTGAAAGACCAGTGGGAGAAAGGAGACTTCTGAACTTTTCCGCATTTTCCAAGTGGATGTTTTTGTGCCATAGCAATAAAAAAGCAGCATTTGCGATTATACGTGCAGTCACTTCAGAATGCGCCTTCGGGTAGCTCGCTCTGCTTCCTCCCTTTCCTTTATAAAGATATATCCGGTGGGATATATATCTCCTACAAAAGGCGGGTGAGTGTACGTACATCAAGTGAATCATTCTGCATTGAGAAGTGTTATCCAAGTTTCACCAAAAGAAAAAAAAGTTCCCAAACTCTTTTCAGTAGTTTTCCAGCATCTCTGTAGGCAGCAGAGAGCGCTCGTGCCCCTTTTCTGTGCAAAAGCAAATCCTCTGCCTCTTGAGTTTATTTGACTTTTTTTTTTTTTAAGAGAAAAAAAACCAGTCCAGGATTTGCTAATCCCCCTTTACACACAAAACCACAAGGACTCAATGTCTTTTCCTGGGATCTCACGTGTGCTGAACAGATTCGTGGAGCGGGTGAGGATGCAGACTTTCTTCAGACACCCAAGGAAGAGCCAAAGCAGAAAACCCAACGCAAAAATCAACCAAACCCAGGAGCAATCGGGTGAGAAAACCACGTCTGTCATATTCCAACGGAGTCGTCTCGACAAAAAAACGTCAGCAGTGGGAAAACACTGGGAGAACCTTGGAGAGGAAGAAGACTTTCCTGCCCTTCCTCGCCAGGAATGACGCGGCCAGCCGGGAGCCCTGGACAATGGACAGGGCATCGCGCCCGGGTCCGGGGCTGGCACCGGAGAGGGGACCCCAGCAGCAGTGCGAATCTGCGGAGTGGCTTTTCGGGGGCGTTGAAATGAATTCGTTTCTGAGCCAGAACACTTGAAATGGGAGGGTCGGGAGCGAGGGGGGCGGGAAGGGGGATTAAATATTAGCGGAGAGGGAACTGGGGGTGTTAAAACATCTGCCCAGATGTCAAATTGAAATCGTGAATACTGTGAGTGTAGCCGAGGTAGATGGAGGAAAAAAACCACGTTACAGTAGGAAACAACCCTTGCAAGATTAAAAAAAAAAAAACAAACAAAAAAACAACAATCAACCAACCAAAAAACTTAAAAATGTAAAAGCGGTGGCATGTTTTGCGTGGGGCCCCAAATCTTCGCCAAACCCGCCCCGGGCGGGGGCGGGAGCAGCTCTGGCGGCCGGGGGAGCGCGGAGGGTCCCCGGCACCGCGGGAGGAGCGCGGGGTGGGGGGGACCCGGCATCACCGGGGGAGCGGTCCCGGCATCACCGGCGAGCGCAGCGGGGGAGGCAGCCCCAGCATCACCGTGCGCCGGCAGAGTATTTGGCCTTGGTGATCAGGTAGAGGACGATGTCCTGGTGGCCCCCGAAGGCGGCGATGTGTAGGGCGCTCCAGCCGTCGCGGTTGGCCAGGCGGATGTCGGCGCCGAACTTGACCAGGAGCTTGACGAGCTCGAGGTTACCGTCGATGACGGACTGGTGCAGCGCCGTCTGCCCCTCGGGCCCGAAGGAGTTGACGTTGAACTCGCAGTTCGTCATGTTCTGCAGCAGCGACTGCAACTCCTTGGTGTTGCCACGCCGCACCGCCTCCTGGAACACCCGCTGGCTGGGGGNGGCTCGCTGCTCCAGCGCCCACGCCCCGCGCCTCTGCAGCGCCCCAGCCCGCGAGCGCCTTTTACCCGCCCTTTTATTTGCATAACAATGTCACGGCAGTGACGTATCGCGGGGGCGGGGCCGCGAGCCGCGCTCCTACTGGCCCGAACGGGCGCGGAGGCGTGGCAGAGCGGGGGACACGCCCCCTCCGCGGGACGAGCGGGACGGGCGCGGGCGCCGCGCGCTGCGAGGGAGGGAGGGGGCGATGGGGGGCGCTCGCGCCTCGGCTTTGCTCGACCCCGCTCGGGGCTGCGCTCGGCTCCGTTCGGTTCTGTCCGTCCGGCTCGGCTCGGCTCGGCTCGNTCGGCTCGGTCCGGCTCGGCTCGGCTCGGCTCGGCTCGGCTCGCTCGGCTCGGCTCGGGCCCCCCAGCCGGGACCCGCAAGAATGACGGTCAGCAAGGGCGGTCAGCGGCTACCCCCGATTTGGGTTGACACCGTGTTGCTGCGGATTTGTGTCCCCGTGAGCCAAGAGGGACAGGTCACAGAGCAGAACGGGGCGTTCAGCTCGCGGGCTCCAGCCCCTCTGCAGGCTCCCGGGAGGGCTACACCGGGTTTCAGGGACCCACGGATGAGATTGATTTAAGGGGGAAAAGATGCAGCCCCCACCATGTCCTGGAGTGGCTCAATTCGCCTGCCTGGGGCTTTATCCGGGGTCGGACCCGCTGCCCAGCCGATGACCATGTTCCTGGTGCAGGAGCACTGGGAGCTGTGGACACCACAGGGAGGTGGAAAAACGGGGTAAAAAAATCCCGAAAACAATGCATCAACCAAAAACTATTCTGGAGGGACCGTCCGGGGGGGGCTCTCTTGGTGCCCCCCCTCCCAACCCCCCTCCTGTTCCCATTTGGTCCCTGGGGAGCAAACGGCGGGTCCAGGTGGGAAGCAGCGCTCCTGGGCCAGCTCCCACCGCCTCCCGGGCATTTGGTCAGCAAGAGAGGGTGGGAGGTGCGGGGAGAGAGGAAGAAGCATGTCATAAACCGAGGTGACAGCAGCTGCGCCGGGGCAACTGGGTGGCAAGCTGCTGTCACCTGGCACTGCTGGTGTGTCCTTTTGGGGAGGGAAAGGGAGAAATTGGCCAACTGCTAAATTCAACCCCAGCCAATGAAATGTGCCATCACGGAGTGTCTGTCGCACAGCTGGAGGACAGTGGCCTTGAGCTCCGAGTATGACTTGCTCCACGACCTCTTCCCGTGTCTTTTCCCAGCAGCTGGAGTAGCTTCAGAGCACTCCTGCCCCATCTGCGTCCTTCTCATCCCACCTGGATTTAGGCAGAGCGGAGTAAGGAGACAGGAGTTGTTGAAGCAGTTCCTCATTCTCCTCCCATAAGGGGTCTGCTTTTCTAATTTAGTTTCTGCAGCTAGTTGTTCTCATCCCTATCCCCATTCCTATCCCATTCCCATCTTCACATCCATCCCCATCTCCATTCCCATCTCCCCATCTCCATCCTGTCCTTGTCTCCACCCTCATCCTATGCCCATGCATATCCCCCTCTCCATCCCCATCCCCATCCAATCCCCATCCACCCTATCCCCATTCCCTTCTCAATCCACATCCTCACCTCCTCCCCCACGGCGCATCTGATGCCCATCGCATCCTAATCTCTATCCCAATTCCATCTGACTGGTCTCTGTCTGACTGTTTGGCTTCCCCAAGCCAGAACTCTCCCTGTCACACCTCTCTAACGTGAGTGTGTTGCAGTCTATCGTTCTCATGGAATAGGAGGGATTGGAATGTCACTGCTGCTGGGGGCTGCAGACCCCCTCTCTGCTCTCCTGTGCCTGTGCAGCTTCTCCCAGGATGTCCCTGTGCCGCTGGGTCGTGGGGCTTCTGCAGCGCTGGCACAGGGCACTAAGATGGGCTCAGGGCTTGAAGCTCTGAGGGTCCGTGCAGGAGCCAGGTTTGCCCGAGGACAGTTAAGAGGAGCCATCCCTGCCTCTGTCCCACCGCCCTGAGGGCCCCGTGCCGGGCAGCAGGCGGTGGCTCTGTCCCCATCACCCCAGCCATGCTGTCAGCGGGAATCACCAGCGGCAATCCCTGTCCTGTCTCCTGTGTCGGCTCGCCGCGGTGAGCGGCGGGACGTGCCGTGACTCACGGTGACTCACGGGAGCTCCGGTTGTGCCCGGGGGCCGGCACAGCCTGGCAGTGCAAACAGCGTGCAGGGAGCGCCGGAGCCACCGCAGCCCGTGACCGTACCCTGGCACTAATCCCAGCAAACCCATCACGACAAAGCTGGAAAAGTGAGGGCCGTGGGATCGTGCGGCAGCTTTGCGGGATGTAGCTGCGATGGCCTGGGTGTCGGGGCTCCGCTCTTCCTGGCTCGCCCTCTCCTTTTTACTCCTAAATATCCCGGGAACAGCTGATTTTGTGTCTTTACTAGCCGTATCCTGCGAGGTGTAGAGCCTTGCGAGCGAGCCGTGGGAGAGTGGGAATTGCTCACACCTCCCCGGTCTGGGGCTTGGCCAGAGTTACATCCTTGCAAGCAAATCCGCATTTGCCAGTGACACTGGTGAGAAAAAGAGCCCGGGCAGGGACCCAGCCATGCAAATGTTCGGGACTGGCAGGTGGGGGCAAGACTCGGCCTGGGGAACGGGGCCAGAGAGGGAGGGGAAAGAGCGAAAAAGCAGGGGGAAAAAGCGAGAAATAAAAAGACAGATCTGAAAAGCTGCATTTCAACTCCAGTTTGTAGCCAGCTCTGTAACCGGAGAGGATCCAGGAGCGGTATGACGGCCGGGCCAGGCTTCCTGCAAGGCTCCGCTGCCCGCCGGCTGCAAAGGGGCTGTCAGAGGCCGTGGCCGGCGCTGGGAGGCCCCTGCCCTCGCTTTATGGGGCCCTGCAAAACCAGTAGTCCCACCCAGTGATTTACCCGTTCTCTACTGAGGCGAGGGGAAGACGTGGCAGGAGGCGGGGAAGGGCCCCGGAGCTGCGATGCCTTAAGCGAACGGTCACGCCGAGAGGCGCGGAACAAATTTCCCCTCCTCAGGAGACGTGACGGCCAAATTTCCCCGTGCCCGTGAGAGCCTGCGGGAGGGAGAAGGGCCGGCTGCCACCGGCATCGCCGGCGGGGCTCAGAGCCGCCCCGGGGTTAGGCGCGCTGGGCTGGGCAGGTCGCAGCCCTCTTCCAAAAAACCCGAGCGGGTCATGCTCGTCCTCCCGGCCAGGCGGACACGACGGCAGCGAGAGTCCAGCCACCCCCCAAGGCCTCCTTGCAGGGAGCCGGAGAGCCGGGGGGACGGATCCGGGGCAGGCGGCGAAGGGGCGTGCCCCCACTTAATTCATTAAAATGTGTCGGAGAGCGTGGGAAAGACGGGAGCTTTTCTTCCCAGCGCAGCGCCCCAGCGAAAGGCGTACGAGGGAGAGCGCCCTGCCCGCTCGGCTCCCTGGAGCCGGAGGAAGCGCGGAGGTTTCCTCCGCCGCTGGCCACGCCGGCGCTTTGCCTCCCGGCTTTTTGGCAAAGCGGCTGCCGGAGCCCCGATGGGGAAACTCGGGGCTCGGCGAATGCCGCCCGCCCCACCGCAGAGATGTGGGGTGTGGGGATGCAGGGAGCCCACCCGGGGCTGTGGCTGCTGCGTGGGAACAGTCTCGCTTGTGCGGCTTCACCTCTGGGGACAAGGAGGGGGATCCCTGTCTCTGGTGGAGAAGAGGTCGAGGGGGGTCTCAGGGAACACCCGTCCTCTGTGGTCTGAGAAAGCATGGGGGTGGCGCTGGGATTGGCCTCATGCTTTCATCATGGACACATCACACACCAGGAGCCTTCGGTGGCACCCAGACTGTGCCTGGGTGGGCTGGGACCCTGCCAGCCCTGCAGGCAGAGCTCCTGAGGCCAGAGCTGGGGGTTTGTAAAGGGAAACCTCATGCTCCTGTGGTGAGGACATGTGTGGGTGCCCTGTGTCCTCTGCAGGGAGCACAGCACCACAAGAAAAGCTCTCATGAGTGGTTTGGGAAGTTCTGTGAACAAGGGCATCCTCCTGGGACTCCCATAGCACAGGGGCCACTGCAGGAACAGTCTGGAGACTGCCACTTCCCACGGATGTCACTGTAGATGCTGCTCTGCATGGTCCCTCCCAGCCTGTGACAAAACAGGATTTAAAACCTGACTGAGACTCAGGCAGGGTCATAACACTACACATGGTCATTGTCCTCTGGGGACCACACAGGCATGGGTGTCTCTGGGCTGGAGGACGTGATGCTGGGATGTACATTTTGGGTTATCTTACTGCAGCTTGGCCTTTAACCACTCCAGTGCCCCATCTTGTCAGTCCTTATCCTGCTGCAAATGTTGCAGCTCTTCTGAGGTAGCCTATGGTCTCGCTGTCTGACAGACAAAAATGCTCACTGTGCAAAAGGCCACCAGCTGGGACAGACTTGGTGCTGGAGAATTCCTGCCTGGTGCCACAGGCAGGGATCTCCAGCTGCACCGGAGTTGCAGTGCTGCCAGGCCATGACATCCCCTTGACTGGTGTCCCTGTGGCCATTGAGCACACGTTCTCCAAACTGCCATGGCTCCAGCCCGTGTTCTGCTAAACTGACACCATCACATTTCCCTGACCTGGTGTGCTGGCAGCTGCTTGTGGGGCTTCTGGTCCTGGAAAACTTCTGGTCCTGGAATGTGGAGGGACCTTATCTTCACTTTGCAGGTGCTGATAGAGTTGGTTGCAGACACAGACCTTGGTTTTGTGTGCCCTGGGCCAACCTCCCCACCTTTGGGCCATAATTATTTTGTCCCAGATCATCTGAATGAGCTCCAGGATTGAATCCAGTGTCAGTACAGGGTTTTGGTCCAGGAAATTGCCGTCTCCTGAGACACATGGTTCTTGGGGCACTTACGACAGAATCACAGACTGCTTTGGGTTGGAAATGATCTTTAAAACTCATCTTGTCACACTCCTTGCCATGGGCAGGGACACCTTCCACTATCCCAGCTTGCTCCAAGCCCTGTCCAACTCGGCCTTGGATACTTCCAGCCACAGCTTCTCTGGGCAATCTGTTTGGTTGCACTGCATGGCCAATCCTTTGTGGTGGCTCCGGGATTGGGATGTGTCACTCCACTGCTCCCACGGCACAGTTTCCCCAGAAGACTCATTACAGCCCACCATGAGTGGCCTCTGTACCTGCTGACTGCTCTATGGGGACAACCCTGGGATCTAAGCAGGCTTGGAGGCTTGGGGACATATAGCCCCATAGCCCCCATGGGACACATGCCTGGTGAGTGATAGAAGCTCATTTGCCTAAGTATCATGCCCACATATTGGCAGGCTGATGGGAAAGCTCTAGTCCCAGGCTATTCTCCAGGGAGCAAACATCCCCTGATTGATGTCCCTCCTTTACAGACACCTCTCTCCTTCCCCTCACTGTGAGCAGCGACCCTGCTCTGAGGGAGCAGCATTCCTGCGGTGTGGGGCAGCACAAGGGCTGGAGCTCACAGCCAGCTCGGGCTGGATCTGTGTCCAAAAACACACTGCTTTGTTTGAAAACAGCAGCTGAGCAACTGGGAGCTCAATTGGAGCATCCGGCTGGAAGAGCGGCTCCAGGATGAGGATGGGCAGTGATACAGCCCCCATCCTCCTCCTCCTCCCATGCCTTGCTGGCGGCCTTAGGGCCCAACCAGCCCTAGTTCAAGACACAAAGTCATGCCAGGGAACACTGAGCTGATTTCTGTGAGCCGGTCAAATATGTGGCGAGGTTTCCGCTCCAGATTACAGGAGGAAGGAAGTTTGCTCGGAAGGGGATGGGGATAAGGTGGGGGAGAAGGGAGGGAAGTGCATTCCTGCCTGATGAGGAACAATGTTGATATATTCATTTGTAAACTAAAGCTGGCCTGAGCGTCAAACACCTTGTCCCCGTCAAACTCTGAAGGATGTGCGGGACTACACAAGGAGAGGAGAGGAACCGTCCGACATCCGATGCAGCGTGTGGTTTCCTGGGGCTGAGGGATGGATGCTGCTCAGCCAGACCTCATTCATGATAAAGAGCAATAAAACCCTTCCTCAATGCTGTTTTATCCCAGGGTCCCCTCATGATCACATCCTGTCACGCAGAGGCAGGAGCTGAGCACAGGTGAAGCAACCGGGGGATCCATGGGCTCTGGAGGGGGTAGCCCACCCAGAGCACTCATCCCTGCCAGAACATTGCTGGGGCTGCCCTTCCCACGCAGGATCAAACAGCTCCATAAAACCAAGGAGGGCTCATTACTGCCCTAATAAATGTTAAATATTAGTATGAGACAGACAATAGGATTCTGTAATTATTTTTTTTAAGCAGCCAGATAAGGAAACAATATTGTAGGCTGATTAGAAAGCTGCTTTAATTCCCTTTGATACGTATCCACCATTCAAAACTGGACAATTTATTACCTTCTGGATGCTCCTCAAGGCTAATCTGATGTGGAATTTGCTGTTGACCATGTGTATGATTGGAGGTGACCTTGCTGCACACTTCCCACCATGGCACCACCTCCTGCGGGCAACAGGAAGGAAGAGGTGCTGTGCTGGGTCCCAGCCACTGTCCCTGTCCCCAGGAGCTGGATGGAATTCTCTAGAAGCTGTTTTGTGCCGTGTCCACAGGTACACACCACTTGCTGGATTCTGCCCTGGGTAGGTGTCCTAAAACAAGTCCTAACCATGGCCACCTGCCCTAGCGCAGTCCTGCCTGTCAGCACAAGAGCTCACCCCTAAATTGGCAGAGGTCTCAAGCAGCAGATAAAATCCTGGAGTTGGCCAGGAGGTGACTCTACTGTCCTCAGGAATTAAAGGGAAAGGCACCTTCTAAGAAGCTGTCCCCAGGTGAGGGACAGGGGCATGTGTCCCCATCTCCTGTGAGCTCCCTTCCAGAGCGGAAGCAGTGGCAGATGAATGTGAAACCACAGCTCTGGAAAACCCAGCAAGCAAAGGGCAGAAGTGCCCACGAATGATCAGATGTGCATGTGGCTCAGCAACCTCTCCTAAACAGGGCCTGGAAAGGTTAATTCCATTTTGGAGAGATTGATCTCATGGCATGACGAAGCAGTGCACGCTGTGGGGGCCAGCAGTTGGACGCTCTGCATCATTCCTGCTCTGCCTCATCCCCAGTTTCTGCCTTCCCAGAACAAACCCCGAAGAAGCAGGATGCTGACACAAGGATGAGTCTGTGTGGAGCCTGGGGAGCTTGAGCTGCTCAGTGCCCGGTACTGGCACTGTGGGGATGGTTGCCTTCTAGGGTCACTTGTACCAATTAATGCTCTGGCATTAATATTATGGATCTTACAGAAAAGAAGAGTATTTAAAGTGGGAAAATTGTTTGTTTATTTTATTAAAGCATTGAGACAGAGGGTGAGATGTCCCTGGGAGGAAGGATCCCCTGGCACCATGTGGGCAGGAACTTTGGAAGAGGGAAAATGAGTCCTGCACTGCAGGATGAGCTGCCTGGGCAAGTGCTTCGCTGGCTCACAAATGTCACACATCAGCCAAGAGCTCCTCAGGTCCTCTCAACAATAACAGCAAGGCCTGGCAGTTAAAACAGCTTGGAGGAAGAATTTTGCAGATGCTCCTCTGTTCAGGATGGAATGGTGTGAGCCTGGCCATGGATCAGGACACACTGGAGAGCAGCCCTCTGGAGCTGCAGGACCTGGCCTGGGATCTCCATGGCGAGATGCAGTCTCCTCTGGCCAGTCCCACCAATGATGCCAGTTCCTGGTATGAGTGGGCCCACACACGCTATTGCCTGTCCTGTGCACCCTGCACAGAGCCTGGGCATGGGGCTGTCCTGAGGCACCTCCCCGGGGGAGGAGGATGCTGGCAGCTATGGCACCAGCGGGAGCTCCCTCCGGACCAACCTGGCCCTGCTGGGGCATCCCAGGCTGCAGCACAGGGGGTGCAGGTACCAGTGGGCATTGTGGTGCACCCAGAGATTTCCCTGAGCCCAGCAATACTCAGCCTCCCCAGACCTCCATGCCTGCACCCACCAGCTGCCTCCAAGGAGCGCTGGGAGCACAGGGTCAGGGTGAGCAGGATGCTGGAGATGGGTTGAGGATTGGCACCTGTCCCACAGGCTGTGAGTGCTCAGGATGCTCTCTGCCCTGTGCTGCTGTTGGTGATGCAGCCCCTGCTCCCCATGAGTGAGCGGGCAGAGGGGCACTGAGGTGTGTGAGTGTGGTGGGGTAGGCACTGCTGGGGTGGTGATTTTGGTCAGCAGAGCTCTGCCACCATCTCGCCATGCATAGCTTGGAGAGGGGCAGAAATAAAGCAAAGGGTCCATTCTTCAGTCACTTCAGCTTTAATGATCTCACGGAGGCCATGTATTTTTGGGATGTTACAAACCACTGGTGCACCTGTGACAGTGCTTTCCGTGGTGGATCCCAAAATGAGAACTCATCCCTGCCCACTTCCAGCCTCTCTCTGGAAACCCAAGGCCCAAAATCTGCTGAGGTACTCCAGGCAGCCCCGGTTCCCCAGGCAATCCTGGTTCCCCTGTGGAACCCCCTTGCTTCCCCTCAGCTCAGCTCAGCTCAGCTCATAGATGCTCTGTGTGCCCCCAGAGGCCACAAGAACACCCTGAAACTGGGAGATGACACGTCCAAAATGGGACCCTTCCCAAAACACTTTCCCACAGCAGGTGCAGCAGTAGAAGTCGGTGAGCTCTGCTCTGTCCAGCACTCCGGGGGGGATGGCAGTGACCTGCAGAACCGTGTCCCCTGCCAGCACCGTGGCTGCCCTGCACTGCTCCATCCCCTCCGCCTGCTCGCCGTGTGGGGCGCAGTCAGGCTGTGGCTGGGCTGTGTCACAGACTGGCACGGTGACATTGCAGATCTGGCTCCCCGGGCAGCCTATGGAGAGAGGAGATAGCAGATAAACCATCAGTCACTGGTGTGATGAGTGAAATCTGTGCTCAACCACATGAACAACCCCGTGTGAGGGGCCTGTCATCCCTGCAGGGGTCCAGGCTCTACCCTGCATCCCAGGGAGAAGCATCCCCTGAACTGGGAGATGCTGGTTGGTCACCAGCATCCAGCAGCTGCCTGCCCTAAGTATGGCACCCGTGCAGCCACTTGCTCCCCTGCAGCCGCCTGGCACCTCCTGCAGTTCCTTTGCCGTGTGCTGGGGTCTGTTCCAGTCTGGGCAACGGCGCCAGTGCTGCTGCTGTTCTGGGTGCAGTGGTTTTGCCTCCCCGTCACAGGCCAGATGCTCTCGGAAAGGGGCTGTGCCCCCACCCCCGGCTGCGTTATGGGGCAAACAAACAGCAGGGAAACCCTTACTGCTGCTTTAATTAAACCGTCACCGTGATCAGCTGCTGATGGCACCCACGACTCTCCCGACCTGCCCGCGGACACGGGGCTTTGGGCTGTGCGTGACCCCATCCCCAGTGTGTGACCTCCCACCTGCCACGACGTGCCCTGGGCAAGGGCACAGTGACGCGGGGCCGCGTCCCTTGAGCTGTCCCCGCACGCCCCCAGCCCCGTCCCCCGGGACGGGGGATCGCTGCCATCACACACCGAATGCCCCGAGCCGGCAGTTTCGGGACCCGAGGAAGGCTCCCCCGCCCGCAGCAGAGGCACGGCAGGACTCCAGATCCGGGCAGCGGCAGCCAAGGGCTGAGCTGCCTCCCACCCATCAAAGAGCCTGGCAGCTGGGAACAGGCCGCGGTTATTGCTGCGGGATGTCTCCGTTTTGGCAGGTCTGTCCTGCTCAGGCACCAATGAAGACAATAAAAGACACCCTGCATCACTCTAGCGGCATTTCTGGGGTGTCCACCCGATCCTTTTCAGGATCACAGGGACACTGTCAGGACCCAGCTGGGACCGAGAGGGACACCAGCATTCCCAGCTGGCCCTTCCCTGCATCTCAGAGCCATCAGGAGCTGGGACATGCTGGGGATTATCATGGGGGAATGCATGGCTGGGGACAGCCCTGAAATGGCCATCCCATCCTGGCAGAGCCGTTCTGTCCTGGCAGAGTCACTCCTCAGCTGTACACTGGGGTCTGGGCCTGCCCATCGCATCAGCAGAAAGAACCACAGCCTGGGGGAGGTGTGGAAGTATCAGCTCACACCAGTCCCTGATCGAGGGGCTTCCCAAGACCCCTCCAAGACCTTCCACACCTCCCCAGGTCAGATTACCAGCCCGAGCTGCTGGGGCACAGTTACCTGCAGTTCACAGCACACAGACGTGCTCAAGGTCATGGCTGTCACTGGAGATGTTCTCAGGGGGGATTTGTAGGCCAGACCTTCACCATCACATTGCCCAGCAGCAGCACTAGTTTGAGGTTTGCTGCCACAGCACAAGGGGAAGCAGCCCTAAGCCCCATCTGAGACACTGGGCAAGAGCTGGGTTCACCAGGGCTGTGCCCCGAGCAAGTGCCCCATGGCCCCACTCACAGATGGGCCTTTCCTTCACCCCCTGCATCTGCTTTGGACACTGGCATCTATCCTTAAAGGGAAAACAATGACCTCAATTTACCATTTTCTCCAATTTCCAGCAAGTGGTGAAACACCCAGGCTGCTCTTGGGAGATTCCTGAGCCACCCAGAGCAGGGATGTGGAGGGGAGTCCATTTCTGAGGGGTTCCTCCAGGATAAAGCCTGCCAGCGGGTGGCAGATCCCCATAGCAAGAACAGGGGCTCTGTCCTCACCTTGTTCCCACCTCCCTCTGCCCTGTGCCACTCCTGTGTTTGGTGGCATGGGGTGGCCTCATCCCGAGCACCCTTTTTTCTCCTATCCTCCCTGCTTTCGAGCACCGGACCCTGAAGAGAGGGACATCGACCTTGGGTGGGACTTTTAGATCCAGTGCAATGGAAATGACACTGCCAGCACCCAGCACCCATGGCCAGCAGCTTTCCCTGTCATGGACCCTAAAATTTCCCTGGCCAGAGCGTGGCACCAGGACACTGACAGGACACTGACATTCTATGTGCCTGCAGGGATACTGAGTAATTTGCTCTCTCTTCCAACATGCTCCCTCCACTGTCCTGCTGCTAGTGGGCAAAGCCAATGGCAGACCCCTCCTTCCCTGCAAGGGGGAATAGGAAACCTCCAGCTCCCCCAAATACCCCAATCTCACCCCCTGGGGTCATGGGAAAAAGGCAGGCAGGGAGGGAAAGTTCATCCCTTAAAAGCCTGAGGAGAGAAAGGCCATGATGGTCACCCCGTAGTTTTGCCTTTGCTTGCACCAGCCCCCTCCTAATTGTGGCTCTTCAAAGGGTTGAAAATGCTACATCACTTCAAAGTGACCATTTCTGAATGGGAGCTTGTAAAACCCCTTCTCCCCCTCCCACCAAATTCTTCCCAGGGCTTTTGAAGATGCCTGTGCTCCCCTCACCGACAGAGTGAAAGGACCACCAGGCGCCAGGCACAGGATGCCAGCCGGGCACGCGGGAAAACTGAGCTGGGAAAGGCTGGATCCCTCAGAAAAGCAGGGGTTTCCTGGGGAAAGGGGCGGGGGGGTGTTAAGGGAGTGTTTTTTTCTCCTCTTTCAGACAGGCAGAGGCCTCCCCAGTGGAGCCATGGCTCTCTTGGGACTGCAGCCCAGCTTGCCTGGATGCTGCACACCCCAGAGTTATACCAAAGCTGGTGCAAAGGGCATGTGTAGGGTGCATGGGGCTGCGGGGAGCCCAGCGTGTCCTTCCAGTGTGCTGGGAGCTTGTCAGATCTCTGGCTTCCAGAGTTCTGTGAGGTTCACACCAAAAGCTGGATTCCCACTGCATCCCCACGGAGGAGAAAGGAAAGCGATTCCTTACCGAATCGATTAGAAACACTTCTTGGGAACTAATAATCCCATTATAAAACATCTTGAGAATAAAAAACCCTGCTCACCTCTCCTCCTCTTGGCTTGGCCACCCTGGGGATGACAGAGCCTGGGTGAGGGGCTGAGCCCTGCAGCCCCCAGCCCCCCATAGCTGAGCACTCCCATGTGAGTGCTGCAGAGCTTCACGGGCAGCAACAGCCGTCCCCCGGCACTGTCCCCAGCCAGCAGTGCTTGGCACAAGAGCCATCTCCTCCTGGTCTCGCACGTGCTGCCCACTCACAGGTCCTGCCCACCCCTGCTCGCCTGTGGGAATTAATCCCACGGGAACAGCAAAAACTGCTGCTGTTCCCACCGTGATGTCTCATCGCCAGGAAATGCTGCCATGTCCAGGGGAGAGGGGATGCTGCAGCACCCCCATTCTGCTTATTTCTGCATCACGTTCTTTTCCTCAGCTGAGCACAGCCACTCTCAGTGGTGAGAAAACCCTGAACTATTGCCACAGGGAGGCTGTGGGGGCGAAGTGACCTGTCCCAAGATAGGGACGAGACAGGAGCTGCAGCTCCATGTGCCCCACTGCAAGGTCCTGCTCATGGACATAGGACTGAGCCCAGTGGGATGGACATGGGGCAGGACATGGGCTGCCTGCGGTGGGCAAGGGCACGCACAGTCCCCCACACAGAGGGGCTCTTGGTGGGGGTCACACTGAAAGGCCACCATGATGGTGACACTGTCCCTCCAGCCTATTCTGTCAGCTGCAATGCTGGAGTGCTGAGTCAACATTACTGGGACAGCACTGGGACTTCCACAGCAGGACAGGGAAGTATAGCAGGGCTTGGGAAGCTGGGAGAGAGCAGGATCAGGGCAAACCTCTTTTGAACCTGTGCCCATTCCCCTTTCCCAGCCCACTCAGCCTTGACTTGGCTGGGAGCAACCTGTCGCCCACTGTGTGAGCCCTGGGCACCCCCAGGATTTCAGCGTCAGGGTGGTGGGCAACAACTTCCCAGGGAGCCAGGTACTTCTGCCCAAAATCCTGCCCCATGGGCCCTGTTTCTAGCCCACATCCCCCTGTAGCACCCCTGCCTGAACCACAGCCTTGGGACAAGCAGCTGGGTGCCTGTCCTGGCTGGCTCAGAGGCCTCTAGAGAGGCTGCGGGTCCGGCAGCCCTGTGCCAGCCCCGAGCCCTGTGCCAGCCCCGAGCCCTGTGCCAGCCCCGAGCCCTGTCCCAGCCCGGAGCCCTGCACCCGCCACAGCCTGAGCCATCGCAGCGGTGTGCGGGGCTTGGCCGCAGCCAAGGCTGCAGGGTTTGGGAGAAAGCTCACAGCTTTGTCGAGGCTTTGCACAAGCTGAACACAGACCTGGGAGCATTCTTGGAGTACAAAGGTGCATGGGAAACCTCGGCCTCGGTGAGAGATCAGCCTGATAAGAGGAGTTACGAGCCTGAGAAATGTGCTGATTGCAGGGCACCGAAGATGCCTGGTTATCTTTTCCTTCTCGTTAAGGCAGATAAGCGAAGGACAAAGGACTCGGGATTGTGCAACCTGGGCTGCAGCAGCCTGGCCATGATCTTAAGATGTTCTCAGAGTGGAGGAGGGAGGATGAGCTCAATCAAGAGGCAGCTCCAGCTGCCCTCATCACCCCGTGCCGCCGTGAAGAGAACCCTGCCAGCCCCTGTGCCCACCTAGTGCTGGGCAGCAGCACGCAGTGGTCCCCGGCTCTGAATGGCCCCAGCTTCTTCCGGGGGCACGCTGGGCACAGCGCCCCTGTCAGCAGGCACGGTGGAGCTCTGCAAACCAGCAGACACAACAATGCCACCGGCTCCCAGCATCGCCGTGCTTTTCCACATGAGCAAGTGAAATTTTGCTGAAGAGGGAAAGCAGAGCACGACCCAGCTGAGCCTGGCGGGTGTTTCTGGCTGGTCTTACTACTGCAGCCCCGGTCCCATTCTTGCCCTGCTTGGGCACATGAGGATGCTCCTGTTATTCTGTTGCACCCTGGAGAAGAGAGAGGCTAAATGCATGGGGTTGCTGAAGTGGGCAGGGATCCCTGGATCCAGGGGTGCAGCCCCTCAGGAGCCATCCCCTTCCATGCAGAAGTATTCAGAGCAGCCTAAGACAATGGGGGTGCCTTGGCCCTGCAAATGGAGTCTGGTGCAAAGCAGTGAGGATCCATGGGTGCAAGAACACTCCTGGGACAGCACTAGGATCTATCTCACACCTTTCCCACATGGCAACAAGACAAGTGTGATGCTCACAGCAAAACCAAATACTGTAGATCAGGGAAGTCTCCAGCTGCAGAGGGCTCTTCCTGCCATCCATCAGAGCTCCTGGCTAAGGGGAGTGGGTCCCACCCAGCCCATGCCCTCAGCTGCCCCAGTGTGGTGGCTGTAGAGGAGGGACTGTCCTGCTGCCACCCCAGCCTTCCCCACACTGTGGCCTGCAGCTCTTCCTCTCACCTGCCTTGGGCCGTCTTTGTTGGCTTTTCCCCAGCTTTGGGGTAGAGCTGAGGGCTGAGAAGGGAAAGAAACCCCAAGGCACTGCTCAGGCTGGCAGGGGCAAGGTGGGTGCCTCAGCTGCCTGATGCCATCCTGCCACCCAGTGCAGAGACACTCCGGCTGCTCCTCCAGCCACCCCTGGGGCTGTACAGGACTTATCCTGCACTGTGTCCAGACTCCCAGAGCTGGCAGCTGGTCAGGGAGGGTGCCCACCCAGCATGGGAGCGGAGGCTGCACCCTGCCTGGTCAGCACCACAGACCGAAGGGTAGCAGGATCCATTGTTTTCATCTTTTGCAGCACACTTTAGATGGTGAGGGGAGATTTTGCAATTAAATTTGCCTCCTCTCTTTGGCAACTCCCAACCCAATGGAATGTGCTACATCCTCGCCTTTCCCAGAGACCAGATTTCATCTGGCAGAGCACCCATGGGGCTCTGGGGCCCTGTGCCAGCTGGTTTTACTGCACTGACTAAGCAAGAGTTCACCTGACCACAGGAGAGCCTGTGACACAGCCCATTCCCCTGGGTCACTTGGGAGCCACAATCTGTCACTGCCTCCAGTGGACTTGCCTGTGCCCTGTGGTGACCCACAGCCCTGCTCCCCTCTCTGCCCCAGTCTGACCCAGTCTGAGCTGCTCAGAGCATCTCACTGGGAAAAAGCCATCACAGGGCAAAGCTGCCTGGGCTTGAAACTAATTGCAGCCCTTCTGTCAAAGCCCTCATGCAGGGAAAAATGTGACTGTGTCAAGGATTATGTTCCCTGAAACCCGTGAAAGTCCTAGGTTCAAGTAAGAGTGAGCTATTACAGGATGAATAATTGGCCTTTTATCACTTGGAAGCCCTGCTATAAAAATCCAGGAGCCATATGGAGCAGCACTGGCTGCAGCTGGACTCCAGGACTTGGGAGCACCTGGGCCAGATGCAGACTTGTGTTGAGGAGTGGTCCTGAAGGATCTGTCCCCATCACCTCTCTGTCCCAGCACCACCTGGAGAGGTGAAGCCCCCGTGGGAGGAGATTCCTTTCTTGCTTGGAAGCAGGAGCAGAGAAAAGGCATTTTCTTGCCAAGAAGCAGCACCTGGCCATGGTCTGGGGCCATGCACAGGGGGATGACAGGGATGACATGGCCTGGGCTGGAGTCATGGGACAGAGGACAGTCCTGGTGTGGGCCTGTGGGTGCTGAACATCCTATGCCATGTGTTGGGCCATGACAAGGGCAGAGCAGGTCCTGCCACCAACTCCTTCAGCAGGAAAATGTAAAGGAAATCAGGGAACAGGTGAGATTTTCCTTATTGACCCACTTCTGTGGCTGCCCAGCCTGTTCCAATGCCACCACTGTCCCCACCAAGTGATGACAGGGCACTGTCAGCACACCCTTCCTATTTGTCTTCCTGAATACCTGACCCGAGGTGGGTCATTTTGGGGCAACCTAGTCAAGCTCACACTAATGCTTGCAATCCCTGCAGCTCCTAGCAAAATCCAAACAGAAATGGAATCCCCAGGATGGGGCCAGAGCCCTGGGTCACAGGGGACTCTGCTGGCAAGTCCCCAGGGGTTTTCACTTTGGGTGGGTGCTGGTGCTCTGCTGTGCCCACCTGTCCAGGAATCACAGCTTCTGTTTCATGTCTCCACCAACCCTCTGGGGATGCTGTGGCACCTTTGGTCCCTGCCCCTGCCCGCTGCAGGGCAGAGGATGTTCCCCATTGGAGGATGCTCCCTGACAAGGTCATGAGTGACATGGCCAGCGCAGGGGTCCCACCTGCTCCTTGCCCATGAACACCCCCAGGTACATGGGGGACCCAGCAGGAGACTGCATGGCCTGATGGGGACACGGGGTGTTGCAGATGAAGTGTAAAGAGTAGAGCAAGGTGGTCCCTGAAAGAGTCTGTGTGGAGGAGCCACAGTGTTGTGGGAGACCCTCCCAGCTCCATCAACGTCATCCCGAAGGGGGAAGGGGAAAGGGCTCACTCTGAAGACAAACCACAGCATTTCTATTTCCCATACTCTGAAACTGGCTGAACTGGCCCATCTGGTCGCTGGGTACACACACACAGAGTGCCCTCACCAGAGAAATCACTGGGGAGGATGCCCCGGCCTCTGGGGAAGCACAGCTGCTGACGCCATGGGAAAAGCTGCCCCACCACGTTCCTCATTCCCAGAGCCACACGTGCAGCTCCCAGCAAAGCCACAGCTGGCCAGGGGTGCCCAGCAGCCGCCACTGCCCTCTGCTCCCTTCTGTCAGCAGACGGGGAAGTGATGCACCAAAGGGCTGGGGGCAGAGCCGAGGCTGGATTGGAGCAGCAACAGGGGCACATTCCTATTCCAGTGCGCCTGCGATGGGTGTCATTTGCCACCAAAATGTGTCTCCCTGTGGAAGGAGTGTGTGTGGATCAATGCAGCTTGGGGTATGGCACAGAGGAGCCTTCTGTCCCCCGAGCCTGCTGGCCTGGCTGGGCAGGTGGCACTGACTCCCCACCCTAATTCAGGAGGCACTGGGCAGGTGAGGAAGGCACGGTGAGCTGCCCCAGCCAGGGGGCATTTCACCACCCAAGCTGAGTTTTTCATGTGCAGGTGATGAAGGCCTCAGGCTGTCACTCAAGCTACTGTTGGCATGTCACCAGCCCCAGGGCTGGGCAATCCCATGGACGACCCTGTGCCTTGCAGGGCAGGACAGGGCAGCCAGGGGAGAGACATAAAGCGGGCTTGAAAGAGCTCTGTGGGTCTGCAGGTTGATGGCAGGGCAACCCGATCCCCCTCTGAGAAACCCCCAGGCCCAGGGGGATGGTTCTGCTCTGACCCACTGCTCTGGGCAGTGAGTCCCAGGGAAGGGCACAGGAGCGGGGGGGATCATGCCCAACTGCACCCACCCACCCACTCACCTTCACTGTGCTCCCCTGACACTTGTCTGCTGCTCTCCACCAGCTGCCTCATCCTCTCCCGTGAGATCTTCAGGTACTTGTTACAATTGCACACCTGAGAGAAGAGAGAGGAGGAGGTCAGTGAGATGGCCATCGTGCTCCCCAGGCACCTTCTGCCTCCCCAGGGCACAAACCCATGCTGGACACCCTGGCACAGGTTGGGCAACCCTCATCACACACACCACAGCAGGGAAACCAGGGCAAGGCCTGTCCCACTGAGCAGAGACAAGCACAGGCACCAGCCACAAGCCCAAGAACTCCCTCCAGAGGTGCTCCCTCTGTGTGTGCTCGGCCACGTCTCCAGCCAGGCTGCCAGCACTGCTGCCCACTCTGGCTCCCTGGCCAGAAAACACCAGCAACGAGGATGCCTTAAAACATCAAGTAGACACCCAAAGTCTGGGCTGTGGCTTCAGGGTGCAGCTGGCAGCCAAACACACTTGCCCAGAGTGAGCAGCATTAAAGATCCCCAGGAGCATCGCAGCTGGCTCCCCAACACCTTCCCTCTCCTCTCCCCTCCCTCCTGGGCTGGGAGCTAGGATGTGCCACAACACCTTTTGTCAGCTGTTTGCTTTCAGGGGCTGTTTTCTGCAGCACACCCAAGGCAAGATGGGAGAGAGGTGAGCAACTTCACCAACCAGAACAAGTCAGTTCCCTGCCAGGGGCTTTGCCCCAGAGCCTGTTGAAACCAGAAAGGTTTTCCAACTCCCAGCCAGGCCCTGGTGCAGGCTGGTAGCCACTCTGCTGGTTTGAGGCTGGAGCAGTGCTGGGTTCATGGCACGGGCAGCTATGGCCCTGCTCCCACACAGCTGCCTTCAGGAGCAATGGGGCAGGATGATTTGTTTGGAAGCGAGCTTGCCGCCATGTCCCGGCTCTGCCTTGCAGCACGAGGTGATTCCCACTGGAAGCCTCCACAAAACCAGCACACACTCCCCATCTTTTGGGCCAGAAAGGACGCCTGGGCTCAGTTCCCTGAGGCCTCACTGCTCCAGCCCTGCAGAGCAGCAGCATGGACAGACAGACAGAGATGGACAAGGGGTGATCTTGGAAGCACCCAAATGACATGGAAAACACTGCATCACTTTTAAAAGGGAATTTTGCTGCAATCCTCTGACTTGCACAGCAGCATCAGGGAACAACCCCTCGAACAACTGGGGATGGAGCCCTGCCCTGCTCCTTGCTCATGCTGGGGGCAAGATGAGAGCATTGATACTACGGGGGACTGAGCATGTCCGCCTGCCCTGAGCAGGGCAAAGCCCTCCTAGGTCTCACCCTCAAACCCAGGGACCCGGGAAATGCATCTGGGTGAAAGCCCAGGGAAGCAGAATGATGCTGTGATTTATGGGAATCTGAATTTCTGCAGAGCCTGACCAGACATTGGCTGGTCCCTTTGAGGCCTGAGGACATCCCAGCTCGCACAGGCTGAACCTAGAGCCAAGATGCCACCTCCCGTCAGGCACCCACACCCTCACAGGGATCTGTGGGATTGCAGCAGGAAGGCAGAGGGGATGGGCAGTTGCTGGGGACATGTGCTGGTCCCACTCTCCATGATGTGACAATGGGCTGCATGCTGGAGAGGGATGTTGAGCCTGGAGGGGTGAGGGATGGCACCTCTTGGGTACGGTGGCAGCACTGGAGAGTCAGAGGTTTTCAGGATGTTCCCAAACCAGCTGTCCATTGAACTGCCAGCCAGGAGGGAGCAGCAGGGCCCAAAGACACCATCCTCCCCTCCTCTTCCTGCTGGCATGGTCATGCAGGGACTCCTCTGCCCTCTGTCACCAAATCCCCCAGGATGCCCAACCCCGGCAGCTTGGAGCCCACCAGGTTCTTGAGCAGCAGTGCAAGCACGCTGGGCACAGGCTTCATGTCCCACTTGGGTGCACAGAGACCTTACACGAATTTCTTCGCTTCTCTACAATTAATGACTGTTGTCAATTAGGGGCAGTTCACTCCCTGGGCCAGGAATGCCCAGCAGCCCAGGGGTATCCTGGCATTCCCCACTTTGTGGGGCTGCTGGGGGCTGCCGAGAGGCTCTGTGCCCCATGCCACCCCCCCAGCCTCTGGGCCTTCACCACCTTCAGCTTCCCAAAACCAGAGTACAAACTCAGGAACCAGATAAGCCACTTAAGCAGCAGCACCAATTAACTATAATAAAGAATTGCAATTATTTTTTTTAATGCCTTGCCAAAATGAGCCAAAAGAGATGAAGTGAGTGGGGAAGGCTGCCACTTCCACAGGCTGGCTTGCACGGCTGCTTTGCAGGGACCAGTGGTGGCCTCATGCTTGATGCTTTGCTCCTTGGGATGTGGTACAGTTTTATGTGTAGATCTTTTGTATATAGGGTAGGGAAGTGGAGAGCCTCTCTGCTGGAGAAGAGATAGTTATTGCTTCTCAGGAAAGTTTGGTTTCTACAGATCCGTTATGGCAGGATTAGTTGTGGCCCCAAAAATCTTAATGAGGTGAATCAGCAGGAGATGGTGGCACCTTGGAACAGTGCCTGGGGTGCAACTGCTGTGAGCAGCGGCCATGACGTGACAGAGAAGGGTTTGGCATCTCTGTAACATCTCGGGGTCCTCCCAACCCCTGTGCCAGGCTCGAGGTGGGGTGGCAGCTTCTGTCCACGCCCCAGTCCCGCCCAGGGGATGATGTGCTGAGTGGGCTGAATGCAGGGGCTCTGCTCACGCCATCCTGCCTGGCCTCAGGGATGAGGAAAGGGCAGAGTCCAGCTTGGGAGGAGGGGACTGGCGGGTTGCAGCCCCCACAGGCTTCTGGGTGCCACCCAGTCTGCTGACACTGGTGTACCTGTGGCACAACAGGGTGCCTGATGTCCTCAAGGTGGTGGGGTGTCGGATGCCCCTGTGACACAGTGGGGTGTCCGATGTCCCGAGGGGATGGGTGCCCGATGCCCGAGGCAGTGGGGTGCAGGGCAGCAGCGGGCACGCCTCGGAGGACGAGCAGCCCTGCCTTTCTCACGCTGGGGCAGCCCGTGCCAGCACATGCTTAGTCACCGGTAAATCCCAGCCGAGATCTGCTCTGCCCTCTGTGAAATGGATCTTGGCTGCACCCCCGCTGAAGCAATCCCGGCGCTCGGGAGCGATGGCGGGCGCGCTTTCCCACGGCAGCCCGGCCCCCGGCTCCCCGTGTGAATCAGCCCGGCCCGGGCCGCGCCGGGTGCCCCTGCTCAGCGCACGGGAGCGCAGCAGCCCGGCGTGTCCCTGCTCCGATCCCCTGGGCAGCAGGGGCGATGGAGCTGCTGTGGAATTCAGGCTCCCCGCCTGGGCTGGGGGACACGACTGCGACACCTCCCCTGAGTCACCAGGCTCTGCTGCCACATCCATGGCAAGGATGAGAAGAAGGTGCAGCTCATCTCAGAGAAAGCCGTGGTCCCCGCTGCATTCCCTCGCTGGTGTCCCTGTGCCTGTCTGTGCGTCCTGGCCAAGGTGCTGCACCTCGTGTGGGACACCGCCACCCCCACGCCTGTGTGCTCCTCCCCAGGACCTCAGGCCAGCATCCACAGGGGCACTGCAGCCCAGTCAGCTCTGTGCTGTCACCACCAAGGACGTGACATGGGGATTAGAAGGAGTGATGTCATTGGACTGATATTGTGGTGTGCATCTATGGTCCCTGAGCCCAGCGAGGTACTTGTCCCCAGCCTCAGTAGCTTGAGCCCCCCTGCACTGAGGCTCTCCCTGCCTGTGCCACCAAGAAGGACGAAGCAGGTGAAATGTCCTTTTGCAATGCTGGCAGCCCGGCTGGTGCTCTGTTTTTGTCTAGGATGATCCCTGCCTCTCCCAGCCCTCCTGGCTGGGGATTTCAGCAGCAGTGATGCATGAACCTCCCAGGACTCGAGCAACTGGATGCTTGAGCCTGGAGCTCCAGGGCCATCTCAGCATCCCATCCTCTTTCTGCACCTCCACCCATGGAGCTGAGAAGCTGAAAGAAAACTCAAGTTCAGCAGGTAACAGGAGGCAAACCTTCGGCAACTCCAAAAGGGCTGCAGAAGTCAGTGTGAGCTTGGCTAAGGCTGGCAGCATGAGCTCAGGTGGACATAGGCTGGTACCCAAAACCATGGAAGATGAGCAGTTCAGACAGCACTAGAGTCAGTTTTGCTCCTTCCTTTGGTATCTCTAAAAGCTGCATCTCCAAAGTGCTTTGAGTCACCTTGGTGATGCTGACATCTGCCCAGAGGAGCCACCCTGGAATGGCCTCTGGGCCTTAGGGCTCCTTCCACCTGCTCTGCTGACAAGCGTCAAAGGCCAATGTCACTGATAGGTCTCCTTGGCAGGGGTTTTACCAGTGAGACACAGCTCTCTGCCTGGAGAGCTCCTGGCTTGGGAAATCCTCAGTGTATCAAACCTGCTGCAAAGGAAAACAGTGCCCAGTGTGAACTCTTTGGGGCAATTCAGGGCAGCTCATGTCAGGACAATTCCTTGGGCGTCTTCTGCTCACTGTATCACGGGACTACTCAACAGCCACCTGCAGTGATATCTCTTTTCCTACTCACCGCCTACCCTCTCCTCTTTCTCCCTCTCTCCAAGATGGATATCACCTGGTGAAAGGGCCACTCCTCTGGATGGAGGTTGCAACTCTTCCTTTGGTTGTGAAAACACAGCCCTTGAGCATTCAGAAGTTTTTCAGGGACTTATTGAGAGTTGAAACCTCCCCAGATTGCAGGATGCCTGGGCTCAGCACAGGCTGCCCTCTATTACCTCCAAGGCCAGGAGTTATGGATCTGCCTCTGCACATCTCCTGCCTACAACCCAAAGCAGAGAGCCCAGGAAGGTGGGAGATGGTGGGAAGGGCAGTGAAAGAAAACCAGGTAACAACCCAGCAGATGTGAAACAGATGTCAGGAGCTGACCATGCTCATCTGCCCACATGTCTATTTTCTCACATTTTTCCCCAAGTGACTTTAGCTGCCCTTGCTGCACCCACAGCTTTGACCTTCAGATACTCTCCTCTTCCTCCAGCAATGCTCTGCTCTGTAGCACCTTAGAGGTCCTTGCACAAAGAGCAGAAACTCAGCAATTCAGCCTGCTGGAAATCTCCACACCCTGCGAGTGCAAAGGCCATCTCTGGGTGCAGTGCTGGGGACAGCTATCTCTTCAAGGGGATTTTCAGAGAGCAGCTAGCTGGGCCGTTTCCCTTGCCCTTTATGCCAAGAGCTTTCCTCACTGATCTTCTGATCACCAGTGCCTGGGAATCATAAAGGTGCACATTGCTGCTCCTGCTCTGTTGTAATGGTCCAGTGCCTGTCCTTGGGTACCAGCAAACCCCCCAGCAGCAGAGGAGATGCTGGATGTGTCAGCCTGGTACTTCCAGAGAGCAAAGGTTCTCCATGCACACAGCAGCCTTGAGTGCCCACAGCACCAGGGCAGCCCTTCCTGCCAGGGCTGGGAGTTGGGCTGTGATGCTCCCACACGGAAATGCAGCCTGGGCATCCTTCACCAAATCTGCCTGCACATCTAACAGCAGGGATTTTACAGCCAAATCTGCCTGCACATCTAGCAGCAGGGATTTTACAGCTATCTGAGCTCAGTAACCTGCTGCCAGTGGAAACACAGGGCTGCCAGTGGGATCCTGGCATCAGGGGCCGTTTGGTTCACAAAGAGGGAAGGGCTCTGCTTATTGAATCATTAACATCACTTCCCTCACTGCCAGCCAGGTACTCCGAGAGGTCTCTTAGGCAAGTGCTGACCTAGCCCAACCCTGCTAAGCTGGTAAGATGACATGGATTCCATGCCAGCCTGGTACTGCGTTCCCACTGCTTTCTCTGCTCCCGCTTTGCTATTAGTCATCCATTTCTGGAAGGTTTCTCATGCATAATAAAGCATTTCAACACTTGCATAAGCCAATTCTTCTCATCAGGAGTGACCTGCTGCATTTCCCAACACTTTCCCTAGGCAGTCCTTCCAACTGCCACGAAATATGGAGTTAAAACATGAAGTTTTCTATCCCCCTCGAGGCAAAAGGTGTGGGAAATCAAACAGATAAGAATGCCTTTAATTAGTATCATTTGCATAAGCTCTGGGAAAGGCTCACCTGACAGCTCCAAGGGCTTTGCTTGTCTGGGAGCATCAGCCGTGGCTGAAACAGGCAGATTAGCGGAGCTCCTCTGACTGGGGAGATAGTGAGAGTCAGGGTGATAGAGCCCTGGAGGCTCCATGGGTACCCCAGCTCCTGCTGGCTCCTCCTTGGGGCACCCCAGCTCCCACTGCCTCCTTGTCCGTGCACTCCAGATGCTGCTGGCTGTCTTTCAGGGAGCCCCCACTGGCTTCTTGTCAGGGCACCCTCTTCTCCATTTCCACCTGCCAGTTTGTTCTGAGCAAAGAGGTGACTCGTGGGCTGGGGTGAAGGGCAGGGATGGGAAGAGAGGAGAGGAAACACAGGCACATCCCTGAATAAGGCGTGGAGGCTATGGAGCAGGCTGGGCATGCAGCAAGGATGGGAGCAGGCCATGTGGCCTCTGCTTTTCTCTCCCCTCAATGCACTCACGCTCCCTCGAGCACAGAGGCTGCCAGTCCCCAACCACAAACCTCATCCCGCTGCCGTCACTGCCTGGGGTGACAACAAAAGCCCTTTTCAGTATCTCAAGGCCTTTGCAGTGATGAGAATCTCACCCCACACTACACCTAAACCCACATGCAAAGCTGAATTTCCCAGAGGAAAAAAAAAATATGCTCAACACGCCTCCCGCTGCACACATCCCCCCTCGGATCCCTCCAGCTGCCTCTCAGCTACCTCAAGTCTCACTTGCTCATCTTCCCTCCCAGCTGGGCTGAAGGCTCCAAAAAGCTGAAGCTGCCACAGCACCCTTGACCCAACCTTCACTGTAGCCACAAGCCCTGTTTATACAGCACCCAGCACACAGATGCTGCTCCGGGACAGGCTCACAGCAGCTTTAATGACAAAGCAAACCAGTAATAACTGCCTCCTAGAGAGGTTACACAGCATCCTGAAGACTTGGCTTTAGGGTGAGCTCTGTGCCAGGAGCTGCTGGGGCTGGGGTGTGAGCTGTCCCTTCCCACCCTCCTGACTGCAGTGCCTCTGCTCCTCCAGCCCTGTGCCAGCACCTTCCTGCCTTGTAAATGAACTTTATATCCAACCCTGGGGTGAGAGTTAGCCCCTCCTGTGTCATGCAGCTCCAGGACACCCACCTCCTGCTCCAGTCTACTCCAGAGCCTGTGCCACAGCAGGAGAAGGGTTAATTTATCCAGCTCCCTGCAATGCAGCTCATTGCTACTCCTCTTTATCAAGCTAACTGAGTTTTATCCAGCTGGAGGTGAGACCTCTGCTCTTGGTCAGAGGATTCCAGAGGCTGATGAACCTCAGGGCTCGGAAAAAAACCCAAATCAAGCTCTGGAATTGCCTGGCACTGGAAACAGAGCGAGGATCCACATCCTGACAGCTCAAAACTAAAATGCAGGTGGAAATCTGGCTACCAAGCAATCTCAGACCTTCAGGAGCATCATGTTTTGGCACCAGAAATGTAAGAGGTCATTTTCTGCCCTTGAGAGTCAGAGGCCTGGAAACTTCAAAGGGACGAAGCTTTTCTCTGTCTAGAGGATCCCCATGCTCAGGTCATTGACAATGAGGCACTGGCACTGCTCTTCCTCCCCTGAGGGCTCCCTGGCTGTGCTGTGAGCTGGGCTCCTGCCTGAGCCAGGCCCCAGGAATACCCAAGGCAGCCTATGAAGGAAGCCTCTTCCCTGCTGCACCTTCACCTGAACATGCAGCCAAGCTGGGGGCCATGTCCTCTGCTCCCGGGGCTGGACAAGCTTTAGGAAATTATCTTTATTGTGTATTAAGCAATAGCCACCCTTATTCCAGCCCCTTCTGGCTTTCCCAGGCAGCTGTCCTCCCTCTGACTGAGGTCCTGGGACCAGCTGTGTAATGTACATTGGGGCTTGTTTCCCTGCCTGGTGCTGAGCCCTCGGAGCTGTGCCTGGCTGGAAGCTGTATCCTCAGCTCTCTGCTTTTCCCCAGAACATTTTTCAGCCCTGTGCTAATGGCCAGGGCCACCCTGGGCTAGGTGGCTGCCCAGCTCTGCTCCTCCATGGCCACGGTCCCAAAGCATATTGCTGCCCTCTCCTCTGCCTTCCCTGGGGAGGCCTGGGGCTGCCCTGGGCTGGTTCCCCAGGCCAGCACTGCAGGTGAGTGGGGTGAGGATGTGCTGGCAGAGGCAGAACCAGGGAAGTTTGGCTCATGTTTCAGCTTCTATTTTTATCTGGGAACCCAAGTCTGCTATGCAGAGGCCCCTGGGGGACACACTGACTTCCCCGGCTGGAACCAGATACCATCGGAGCACTATCTGCCCTTCCCTGTCACCGTGCCAGACCTCCAGGTAGAGGACAGCATCACCCGAGGCACTGGGACATCCTCCTGGCTCCTGGTATGCTGTGGCAGGAGGGAAGGAGCTGGGGAACAGCTCTGCAAGTCCCCGTGCTTCCAGCTGCTCTGAGGCCGGGAACACTTTATCACACGTAACCCTTGGAGCTGCAGAACAGCCCTGCCACACCCTCACCAGGCCACCAGCCAGGTCAGCAGCCAAGTGCTGGTGTCCCTTCTCAAGCTGGACTTTAGTTCTGTGCCAGGGGAGTGGGATGCTCAGGGCCTGGGGTCACGCTTGCAGCCCCCAACACACTGGGCACTGCCCGTGCCGAGGCTGTGGGGCTGCACCAGCCCCATCCCTTTCCATTTCTTAAAGCAAATAAACCTCATTTAGTGGCCAGAGCTGCAGGAAAATGGGAACTTGAGCCACATCTCAGCAGCTCATGTGTAGCTGCAGGCTGGCCAGGGCAAAGGCTGAGCAGAGAGCTGGCTCCTGGCGTGGGAGCACGGTGTTGGAGCCTAGCCCCTGGTCCTGGGCAATGACAGTGAGCTAGGGAGCACAGCTGGGAGGAGGTGAGCCCCCGTCCCGGTGGGCAGCGCCTGCTGTTTTAATTCGTGGAGAGAGTAGAAGCAGCGGCAGAAAATGGGAATATTATTTAAAAAAAAAAAAAAAAAAAAAAAAAAAAAAAAAAAAAAAGCGTGAGAAAGGAAATCTGAGCGAGGCCTGGAGCAATCTACCCAATCCAGCGGAAACAATGGCCCAGGAAGAAAAACCAGTTCCTACACATAAGGTAGAATAGGCTGGGAACGCTGGAGGAGGGGCGGGAGGCTCCCAGCACAAACAAGCTGGGCATTATGCGGCTGCACTGCCCGGGGCACGGTGCCCCTTCCCGGCGTGGGGGACCTCTCATCTTGGTGTGCTGGGCTGGGCTGGGCTGGCACCACCCCAGGGATGGACAGCCAGGAACAGCAGCTCGGGCTGGCAGGGCCCAGCACCCAGGCTGGGCTGGGCTGCATTTAGCACCCAAACTGGGCTCAGCTCCCCACTTTAACTAAACTAGGCTCAGCATCCAGGCTGGGATTAGCCACTGCTCTGAGATTAGACCTGAAAATGGGATTAGAACAGTTTTGCCCAGGATTAACCAACATTTTGAGATTAGCCCCCAGGCTGGGCTCACTTCCAGGCAGGGTTTACTCCAGGAAGGGCTCATCTCCAAACTAAACTCACCCCCGGGATGGGCTGATTCTCAAACTGAGCTCAGCCTGAGGATGGGATGATCCCCACGGTGAGCTCATCCCCAACAGGGCTCATCCCCAGGCTGAGCTCATCCCAAAGGGCTGCAGAACACACGGAACTGCTGGCTGGGCTCTCCCAGGCTGGTAGGACGTGGGTCCTGGACACTTCGGGGGAGTGGCACTGCTGCCAGCTTGGCCACCTGCTCACCTCCCCTGATCCCACTGTGGGATGCTCCTTGTCCCTCTGGTCAGCACACCCTGGCAGGCAAACCCTTGGCTGTGGGATGAGGAAAGCCCAGGTGGACAAAGCAGCTCCAGCACAGCCCAGAGGCTGGTCCCTGCCCTGGCCATGGGCACCGGTGCTGGATCCATCCCCTTGGCTGTGTGGCAACAGCTAGGATGTGCCAGGGGGTTGTGCTCCCCACAGCTGGGAGGGCTACATAGCTTCATTTTGAAGCAGAATCTTAAACTCCTAAAATCAAAACCACCATCATGATCCTCACCATAAGCAGCCTGGCTGTGCCACTGGCACTGGAGGAGGTGTTTGGCCCCCCCAGGCCAGCCCTCACTGCTAAGGCTGAGGACAGATGAGTGTCCCCAGAACATGGGCTACTGATTTATCCTGACCTGGCACCAAGTCTCACTTTGGGGATGGTCCTGGTGAGTGTGGGCCTACTCCAAAAACTGTCACCACCTGGTCACAAAGAGTGTAGGGAGGGAGCCAGAGAGAAAAGGCAGATCCCATCCTGACAGGGTCCAAAAGGGCTGCAGTACCCTATGCTTGGCCAAGGAGGACTCTGGGAACAAGCTGGGGCTTGGGAGGTGTCATGGAGTGTGCCACACTGAAGGGGACATCCCTGAGCCGAGGGCTCCTGGGACCCTGAGGTCCTGGGCAGCGGGCAGGGGGATGCTCCCAGGCAGCCCATGGGCAGGTGAGGAGGAGGAGGAGGAGCCCTGTGCTGTGCTGGGTTTCTTTGCCCAGTGTCTCACTGCAGGAGTGCCAGCATCCTTCTCCCTAGACAACCCCTCATGGGGTGGGATTTATGCTGGTATTNATTTTATTTTTCCTTCTCTAATAAAGAAATGTTATTCCTGCTCCCATATCTTTGCCTGAGAGCCCCTTAACTTAAAAATTATAACAATATGGAGGGAGGAGGTTTACATTTTGCATTTCAGGAGAGGCTCCTGCCTTCCTTAACAGACATCTGTCTTTTCAAACCAAGACAGCTGGTCACCTCTGGGATGAAAGCTGGCTGGGTGTGGCTGTAGGACATGCCATGAGTGAAGGTCCATAGGCCATGTGCTGCCCAACATTTACTGAGAAACCTTTGGTAGGGCAAGGGTGGACAAAGGGTGGATTTGGGTGAGTACCAGGCTGCTGCCAAGCACTTTTGGAAGGCTGTCCCTGTCTGAGGCAAGGGCTCAATGTACCCTGAGGGTGCAGCTCTTCCCACAGTGAGCAGAGCATGATGCTGTACAGCTGGGTTCAGGCTGCATTTCCAGCACAGAGGGGCTCACAGGGACTACCACCCCCTTTGAGATCAACCATCTGCATCTCATCCTGAGGGAAAACACCAGCTCTTCACACAACTTCTCCAAAAGGCTCCCCAAAGCAGTCTCAGAGAGAAGCCCCACTGGCTGCTAGCTGGGACCAGTGAGAGGAAAACCCGGGGAGCAGGGGAAGAGCTGCTGCTGCCAGAGTAAGAACAAACCCCAGGAAACCTCGGGCACTTATTCCCCACGTTCCCAGCCTGACACCTCCCATGTGTGTTAACACGCCGCTAGCGTGTTGGTGACATGTGGGGTCACCATGGTGTGATGGGGGGCCATACTCCTCCACAGCTCCTCACCACAGCAGCAGGGGGTACAGAGAATGATCTAGAGCATCACAGGCTTGTGTCACACACACAAGAATGTAAAAAGGGGCAATAATGTACAAATGTGGCCTTTTTTTTTTGCCTCTTGCTGGGCCCGAGGGAGTTGCTGTCTATTGTTTCAGTGGCCAAGTGGAGGAGGCAAAGCTGGAGCAGATGACAGGAGTGATCTGACCCTGCCACACATGGGTTTGCCCTTTCCCCGACAGACAATATGTGGGCAGGTGAGTGGTGGCAGAACTGTAATTTCACCCCGCAGAAAAAAATACCTCTGAGTGGAAAATGTTGATGGGCAATTTGTGGGGGTGAGGTTGGGGAAGAAAGGTGTATGCTTCATTCCTCACATTCTTCTTCAGCTTCCTTGGGATGGTGGCTGTGTTCCCCAGAGCCCTCCCAGCGCCCAGGGGGTGATGGAGAGGGCTGAGGATCCTGTCCTGCCACCTTGCTGCCTCCACCAGCTGAGCAGGGCTGAGCATCTTCCCCTCTTTTCCCATTGTGGGGGTGGAGGAATGGGACTGAGGTCTGAGTCCTGCTGGGGTCTGTGAAATGAAATCTGTGATCAATGTGGGCTGCACCTTCAGAAGCACTTGGATGAGGGACCCTCACAGGTACCGCTGTGTCCCCAGGTCCCATCCTGCTGAATCCCAGTGTCCTGCCACGTGCACGGCCAGCACACATGCCTGCCTGCCTGTGGCCACACCAGGGCAGAGCATCTCGGGCTCATCCCAACGTCTGAGCACAGAGGGATGTCCTCTCCTGCAGACACCTCCCCGTGTCTCCTCTCCTGCAGCACCATCCCGAAGCACCGAGGAAGAGCTGCGCTCCATCCCCAGCTCCCTCCCGGGCACTGCAAGGGCACCGTGCCAGCAGCTGATGGGAAAGTTCAGGGTTGGGGCGAGCGCAGGGAGAGGCTCATAAAGGGCTCTTTGTGCCGCAGGTCTCCCCCGGCTCCGCGTATGGAGCCCGCGGCCCCATGGCAAAATGCAGCCCAGAAATATGACAAGACATCTTTTTCCCAGGCTACTGTTAAGCTCTAATTAAACATTTCAGCACACTTGAGCAAGGGAATGTCTGCTTCTCAGGCCCGGGCCATCCCAGCTGGAAATCATCCCCTGTGGTGTGAGTGGGCTGGTGCAGGTTGACCCAAAGAGATGCTCCTTGGGAGTGGGGATGCTGTGAACCCACACACCAGAGGGGACAACCTGCTCCTCTCCAACCCCTCCATGCCAGCATGGGTCCTCTGCTGCCTCCCACTCTGGAGGAGGCATCCAGGAACAGCTGGAGAAGGGGACATGCAGACAGGTCTAACACGGCACTGCCACCCCTGGCACTTGTGCACTCCCTGTGGGAGCTGGGGTCCCTGTACCTGCTGGGGCAGCAGCCCAGGGTGCACAGCCTGCAGGGGCAGGAGGCAGCAGCTCCTTCAAGAGATGCTGTCAGGAAATCTAGTGAGGCTAGAATTGTCATCCTGCTATTTTAAAGAATGAAAGAAAAAGAAAATAGCACAAAAGAGCTGAGCAGTGAATCCAGGAGGTTCCAGGAGTGAGGAGCCCCATAAGGCAACAATCTGGGGCACTGCAGCTTGGAGATCCCCCTAAAATCACCTGGATGTCCAGGATGGGTCTCATGAACAAGATGGCACAGCTCTCCACATTATTACACACTGCCTTTGGCCATTAATTGCAGCAATTCCTCACCACCTTGTTTCTAGCAGGCACAGACCAGATGTCAAAATATCCCACCCTTGATGCTCTGGTGTCTGACCCAGTCTCATGGAGGGGACACGGTGGCACTGAACTACTGCTCTGCAGCATTCTCCCTTGTCCCACCTGAGCACAGCCCAGTGGGAGCAGCACACTAAGGACAGGCAGTGCTGGGGGCTGGGGAGCTGCTGGTTTCCCGTGGGCAACCTCAGTGTTAGAATCAGGTCACCCAGGAAAGGATTACTCCAAAAATGTTCCATTTCTGAGATCAGTAAGTGGTGGGAAGGTGTCTGCCCTGAGACTCAGAGTAGTGTGAAAGACCAAGCAATGACACTTGTAATTTGGCATCCCATGGGGTGGAATTTGGCAGAACTGGTCTCTCCTGCTCTGAGGACATTCCAACTCCTGCATGGGCAGTCAGAACTGAACTCCCTCAGTACATACAGTAACCATGGGTTTAATTGAGCTCTGCCCCCTCAGTTAGACGAGCAGCTGCTCCTAGGAGAGCTTCATCCTGGCCCATTGAGGCCCCAAGGCCGAGGTTCCTGTCACTGTGCTGGCAATCACCCCTGGGAACCCTCACAGTGGTGTTGTGCCTGCCCTCACTGGATGCTCCCCCCTAAGAAAGTGGCAACACCAACCTATGTCTGGTCCCCCCGACAGCATGTGACTGTGGATGGCTGACAGCCCTGGAGGGGGTAACAGCCACATGCAGGGCTGTCCCCAGGTGCCACACACTCGCAGAGTTTGTCCTTCTCCTTCACTGCGACGGGATGGGGAGGGAGGCTGTATTTAGGAAGAAATCTTGACTTTTCTAGGAAAAGCAAGGCAGGCAGCAGGGTCTTTACATCGTCCTCGTGCAGCACCTGGGCTATGCTACACTGTCCAGGCCTTGTGGGATGTATCTGCCCCTGAATCCTGATCCACAGAGGGTGCCCCAGGTGGCACCGTGAGCCCCAGTCCTAGCACAGACATGGCTGCCAGGTGGCAAGGGAGGTGACAGCCATGGGGACACCGACTGAGGGCACCCACCCCCCGGGCAGCGCACACGCCAAGGGGGCTCATCCCTCTGGCCCCCCAGAGACCCCATCCCTACCAGGAGCCACAATCCACACCCTGCCTGTGTGCCCACAGCTGGGGAGACTGTGACACCACGAGCCGGTGACAGGGAGCCAGATCGTGAGCTATTGTCCGACTGTTTCCCAGGCTCTTCTACCGGCTGTGAGGATGCGAGTGCCAATGGAGTGGGATCGGGATGCGAGGGAAGCGGGGACAAAGGCGTTGCACCGCCCTCCTCCTCCTCCCTGCGCTTGGCAAGGCGGGGGGACTCTGGGAAGGGAAAAGGTTCCCAAGGCGAAGGTGTTAAATACCCTTCTCCCGTGCTGCTGTCACCTCGCGGCCCTGGGGGTGTGAGAATCAGACTCTTATTATCTCCTCCCTAGGAACGAACATACTGTACTAACCTTTTCACATGAAAGCGACGCTCTGTTTGCCAACAAAAGCCGACGCTTGGTTCCCAGGAGTGGGGATAACCCAGCTCCACGGCACTGAGCGGGGGCTCCGGGGCCAGCTTGCCCCGCCTGCCCCGGACCCACCAGCCCGGCGGTGCGAGGGTGGAAGAGGCTCTGCGGGTGGGGGATGGCCGGGTGCAGCCCGCTGGGCTGGAGCAGGGGGACACCTCCCGATCCCGAGTGCCTGGGGTCCCCCTGGCCTGTCCCCCTCATAGAGGGGTGGATGGGGCTGAAGGTGGAGTGCAAGGGGGACTCCCTGCCCTGGGGTTTGCGCTGCAGGGAGCCCTTCTTGCCCCAGCTGTCTCCTGTCCCCAGGCTGGCAGACCCTCATCAGCTCCCCCAGGCTCCCCCTGAGCAGTCTGTAGAGCTCAAGCTGGTTCTTCTCCCACCACTGACCAAAGCAGGTCAGGCTCTGCAAGGTCTGAAACTCCCACTCGCTTTCAGGCTACCCTGAAAGGTGGGAAGCAAGATGGGGAAAGCATCACCAGGCCATGGAAAAACCCATCTGCACAACTGCTGAGCCCCAGCTCAGCAGTCAGAGTGGCCAGATGAGCACTGAGCACAGCAGCTCTGGCCTCCTTGGGAACATGGCAGCAGCAGGGATGGGACAGGCATCACCTGGAACCAAGACTCCCTGCCCCAGATGTTGGCAGATGTCTTCTGAGAAGATGAACAGTTGGGGTAGCAGCCTCCTCACTCAAGTTTTTAATTAAATGAGACCTGTCTAGGGCATCACAGCTGGTCAGTGCTGAGATAAAGAAAGGGCCAGAGGAGAGGTCTTGAAGTGAAAAGAGTTTTTCTGGTTTTTTCACATTAACAATACCTGCTCTGCCCCATTTATGGCTGGATACCCTTGACAACTTGGGGCAGTGGGCTTGAGAGGTGCCCAAGACCACAGAAGATGCTGAATTCCTCAGAAGCCCCACACCTGGGGACACATCCCTGCAAGACCCTAAAAATTCCAGATTCTCATGTTGCCTTGGAACCTCAACTAGGTCCACGCTTCTAACGAGGGAAGCAGGAGGAAGAAGGGATGAGTCCTCTTCCCTCCTCTCTATGGTTTCCTTCCATGCCTACCTCCATCTCCAGTCAGCTCTGGAGGCAGCTTCCTCCCTGATCCCACAACCTTCCTGTCCCAAAGGGCTGGGAGGCTTTTCCAGGTCCCCCAATGAGCTGCTGGCCCACTCCAGCAATGGGGTGACCCTCTGCTGCCCCAGCTCCATCGGCAGGTCTGGCTGCAGACAGGCAGGTTGGTTCTGCATGGCTCACACGTTTATTGGCCCCAGCCCACGGAGCTGTTTCCCACGGGCTGTCAGTGACAGCTTCCAGAGCCTGCAGAGCCATCCCGCTGCTGTGGGTCCTGCGGAGGTGCCCTTGGCCTTGCACTGCTTTGCAAAGTAATTGAACTAAAGCTGGTGAATCACTTTGGTGCTGCTTGGCTGCTCCTCTGTGCATGGGTGCAGCGGCCTGGGGTGGCCCAGAGCACACAGGGGGGCTCTTTGGGGTGCTCTTTTTGGAGGGTCATTTCTCCTCTCAGTTGCTGCAGTCAGATTTGGGTCATAAGGTTTGATCTAAATATGTCAGAGGACTGGAATTCATGGGGAAGCAAAGGTACAATAATGCAGGCTCTGTCCCAGCGTGATTCTGGGGTGGTTTCAAAAGCTCTTGGTTCACTCTTAGTGTCCTGGGAAACCTGGGGCACAGTTAGTTCCTCACCTGACACAGGTGCCTTGCTGCTTGAGAAGTGAGGGCAAAGCCTGCCCTACCCTGACACATGTCCAATGTGATGGAGACAAACGTGGGTGAGCTGTTGCTGCCTGTCCCTGGTTCAGAAGCATCTTTGAGCCAGGAACTGAGCCAGGGCCATGGCTGTGAGGGTTAGGGCAAGATGAGAAGAGATCCTTACCCAGCGTCCGGGGCGGACGAGGCAAGAGGAGGGAGAGTTGGTGCAGAGGGGAGGCGCAGAGTGGAGTTTTCCCTCAGGCCACTGTCCCCAGGCTTCCCAGTGCCAACTGAACCCCATGGGTCCTGAAAGGATTGGTGTTTTCCAGGGAGGAGCAGGCAAAGCACTATCAGACTTGCTGCAGCTGTGAGAGAGGAGCTGGGAGGGTTTGTCCAGTGTCTTCATCCCAGCCCAGCTGCCCAGACCTGCTCCCCAGCTCCCGGCATCCAGTGGGTCCAGCGTGGGCCATGCACAGAGTGGTCCTCAGGGCAGGTGACAGCCCTGGACCTGCCAGGGAGAGCAGCGATAAACAGGAGAGGAGACACAGAGGGCTGGTTTAGAGGATAGCTCTGGATTTTCTGCTTCCCCACCTGAGGTCTGCCTGAACCCAATCAAGGAGGTCCAGGACCAACAAAACCACCCTGAGGCAATGAAATTGCAAACACAAAAGTTTAAGCTGCAACAAGAGACTCCCTCAATTTTTAAGCGAGTCCATGCGGGGATGAGCACATTGCAGTCCAAGTCATGCAGAAGCCAAGCTGGAGACTTGTCTGGCTCCATCAGCATCTTCACTCAGCTCTCTGTGGGTCCCCGAAGCCTGGTCCTTACCTGCCGTGTCAGGGATCAATGCTCTGTTCCTCACTGCCCTTGCTTTGGCCATAGCCAGTCAGGGCCCCTGGCCACCACAAATCCTGCAGCCTGGCAGAACTCTGGGACACACAGGGCCAGGGCTGGAGGATAAATCCCTCTGAACTCTGCCTGAGATGCTGGGGTGAGCAGACTTGGGGTTTGCCCTGGAGGTAGCAGCTGGGTGGGAACTGCTCCTACTCAGCCCCATTTCATGGGTACCTGCATGGTTGGTTGAGGCACCTCAAAGCAAGAGCCCAGACCCTCGTACAAGCTCTTGCATCCAAAAGTGATACAAAGAAATGAAAAACAGACCTTCACCAGTTCCCTGGGGAGAATATTTTGGGAGAAGTAGCTTGCCATTTGGTCTTGGAGACTCAGCTTCAAAGCCCAAAGCACATCAAAGTCCAAACCTCCAAGTCCGAGGTTTCCTGGGGAAGGTGAGGGTGCCTGTCTGTCAGTGCCAGCCTCTGCTCTCTCTGCCCTGCAGGAGCCTCTGGGGGCACACGGCTCCAGTGCGGGAAGTTAAAGGGGCCTCTGGAGCACAGCATCCTCAGCAGCCCAGGGGACACCTGCTTTGCTCATGGTGACTCTGACTGTCCCCAGGGTTACCGCAGCTTCTGTCTCAGGCAAAGAAGATACTATTACCCTCCCATGACAAGAATTATTAAAGGAGAGATTATTAAACCCCCTGCAGCCCTTCTCCTTCAGCAGACACCCGAGAGGCTCCCCTCCTCCATGCAGCAGCACCCTGATGGATGCTGAGCCGGGAGGGGACCCTGGGAACGCCTGGCGCTGGTTGCCGCTGTCCTGCTGCGCGCCAGAGATGAGAGGAAAAACAGCTCCCAGGGCTTTCCCTCACCTCCGTGCTCGCCTGCCGCGGCCCCGCCGGCTCTTTCATCTCCCGGCCCGCGGCTCTTTCATCTCCGGCCGAGGTGCGATCGGGCCCCTTCGGCCGCCCCCGCCCCGGCACCGCCCGGCACCGCCTTCGGCCCGGCCAAATGGGCCCCGGGAGGGGTGACCTGGGCACCGGGCACCTCTGCAGTCACTGCCTAAGTGCTCAGCACCCCAAAATTTGGCTGCTCTCAGGTGCCTGGAGAGAAACGGAAGCACCGGATTTCTGCTGGTTCACCTGCAAAACAGATGATGCCGGGCTCGTGTCGGCTCAAACTCAGCTCATCTCTGAATTTGTGCCCACATGGACCCAGCCCGCCGGACCAGGGTCATGGGAGGGGGTCGCGTGGGCAGCTGTCCCTGTGTCCCGGTGCTCTTGACTGCGGGTGGCAAAGTGGTTCCCAAAGGAACCATCCCAACTCCCAGCCCCGCAGGGAGGGAAGCTCTTCACCATCCTGCAAACAACCTGCAACCCAGCGGCCAGCCACGGTTTATCCCTGGATTCTGGTATAGGGGTGCCAAGGCTGCACTATCACCACACGGCTCTGGGTGTCAGAGCACAGGGGCACCTCCGCCAAAGGCAGTGAATCCTTACATGTTGGTTTCCTCGCCCTGTGTGGAATCCCTTTGGCTAGCTCAGGACCCCGGCGACACTGACAAGGACAAAAGCAAAAGACGAGAGGCGCTCTTTTTTCTCGGGACCAAAGTCCCACAGCTTTAATGTAGAACAGCTCCAGGAGAAAAAGAGCCTGGGTACCTCGTGGAGGAGATTTTAAACCTGGGGGGAGGGGGCCAGAGGAAAGGAACCACAGCCAGTGGGATACAACTGATGGGAAGGGGCAAAGGGAGGAACTAACCCAGGAGGGAAACCAACACCGCAGGACTTGGGGGGTGGTGTACGGAACAGACCTTGTGATAGAAAACAAACCTCTCGGAGCAATAAGACAAACCACCCAGTGCAAAATAATAACTAAATAAACTACTCAGTGCAATACAACACTTACAAGCAGCATGAAATGAGGTGCCTGCTTGGTGGGAATGAATTGCAAAAGGAGCACAGCTTGGTAATGGGAATAGCTGGGAGAGAAGGAGAACAAGAAAGAGAAGGGCCATGGCCTGGGCTGGGCTCCTGCCAGGCAGTGTCACTGCATGTTCAAGCTCTGGGGTAACATTGATGGGGCTGTCAGTGAGTGCAGCCCTGGGACAGGGACATGTGGCATCAGGACATATCAGCACCACTGCAGCAGAGAACTGCACCCAAACAGCCAGGAATTGACACCAAATTTCACACCAGCAAACAGCCCTTCTGCAGACAGCCAAAGGGATGAGGCATGGGAACGGAGCCACTCACAGGCCAGGAGGGGCTCACGACTGAGGTGGGGCTGAGGGCAGAGTCACCACAGCTCCTGGCACATGGGGCTGCCACCAGTGAGTGTCACCAGCTCAAAACCCATGGTAGGGTTGGGATGCTGGGACAAGGGGAGTCCCAGCAGGACTGTCCTCATGGGCTGATCCAGCCCTTCAGGAGGGAGGTGTCCATGCCCGAGCAGACCCCACCTGTGCTGTCTGTCCTGGCTGATGTGTTCCATACATGGATGGTTGGAAGTGCCAGAAGTTTTCCCCATGCACCTCCACAAGTCCCAGTGAGGGATCCCAGAGAGCCCCCAAGGTCCAGCCTGCTTTCAGATCATAGAACCACAGAATCCCAGACTGATTTGAGTTGGAAGGGACCTTAAAGCACATCCAGTCCTACCCTCTGCCATGGGCAGGGACACCTCCAACCATTTCAGGCTGCTCCCAGCCCTGTCCAACCCGGCCTTGGACACTGGCAGGCATGGGACAGCCACAGCTTCTCTGGGGAACCTGTGCCAGGGCCTCACCACCCTCACTGTAAAAAACTTCCATATATCTAATCTAAATCTCTCCTCTGTCAGTTGAAAACCATCACCTTCTCTCCTGTTGCAACAGGCCCTGCCAAAAAGACTCATCCTTCTCCCCATTCCCATTCCAATTCACATCCTCACCCTCATCCCTATCCTCATTTCTGTCCTCACCCTTGTCCCCATCTGTGCACTTTCCCAGGATCACCAGGGACACCCTGATTGCCATATGCTGGCTCAGCTGTGGGTCAGGTGCTCAGCACCATGGTGGGTCCCTGCACTCAGATATGCAGGGCCAGGGAGCCACTTTGGGCAAGGACCCAAAAACGCAGGTTGTGGCTTGCTTCTTCGACCCACCAGAAAGGACCCAGACCAGCTGAAAATCCAGCTTGTTGGAAGCCATTCCCACTACTTTCAGAGGTCTTTCAGACAAACCCTGGCTGCAGCCCAGCCCTAGCAGATCCATGCTGCTCCTGCACCTCCTAGGCTTCCAAGTGACCTCCATGAGTATTTCCACAGCTGCCCACAGATTCCTCAGGAAGGGCAGTGTGCATCTTCAGCAGTGAAGCAGCCATGAAACCACTGTGCCTGGAGCTGCCCCATTTCTCTGGGGTAATCACAGCTCATAGGGGAGCCTTCTGTTTTCCCTTCTGATGTGGTGGAAACACAGACACAGGACCTGCCAGCTGCAAATATTTGTCACTCTCCCCCTTTGCCTCCCTGATGGACACAAATCCTCTTGGTCCACATCCATATACACGTGGATATGGCTGTTTTGACCATTCAGTTCAGCTCCTTTGAGCTTTTTTGACCCTATGAGGCTCCCAGAGCCATGCTGGAGCCTTTGACAGCAAAATTTGGCTTCAGAGGAGGAGTGAGGGCTGGGAGCGAGTCCCAGCCTTGGTGCTCAGCTCCTTTTTTGAGCCTGGGCTGGTGGATGAACATGCAGAGCCCAGCCAGGATGAGTTGCAGGGTTCAAGGTCACCTTCAGCTCCTCACTGTCAGGTCACAGGGGGAAAAGGAGGGATTTTCCCAGCAGGCTCCCTCCCTGGCATGCTGCCTGTCCCCAGATGCTCCGTGTTGCTGCTCCAGCCTCAGCACCAGATGCAAAGCAGCTGATCTTCATTTGGCTGCTCCAGGCAGCTTCACTGCGCCAGCCCACAGTGCTCACATGGAAATTGCCTGCCTGGCCTCTTTCCTGAAAGAGGCCAGAGCAGGAGCTGGACCGAGGGTCAGACCAGTCTTAGGCACTTCTCCCACCTCTCTTGGGGTCTCCAGATGGAGATTAAAAGCATCAGAATGAGGGCTGCTCAACATACCAGCAGATGTGAGGTGGGGCAGAAGAGGACACCACAGACACCCCCGGGACTCACAGGGCTGAGTGGTCACACTTTCAATCCAGCAGACATTTCCCAGAAGGAATTTTTTGGCAAAATCATCTCTTTCCTCTGGGAAATTTCTCTGATAACACTGGGGCTGAGACAAAGAAAAGCACCCTCCACGTTCCCACTCAGCTGTCTGCAGGAGGATCCATCTTGCCTGGCTGGGACGGTTTGCACAGGGAGAGCAGAGCTCAGCTCCCAGGGACCCCCTGAGCATCCCTGCTCGCCTCAGCAGACACGGGACAGGGCTGGGACTACTCCGGGCTGGCTGCTCGGGTTCCCACGTCCCTCCTTGACGTCACCCCGAAAGCACTGAGTGAAAGGGGGGGCCCTCGGGCACCGGACAATAGTGCTTTCCTTGCCATCAATAGCGGCAGAGCCACGCTGGGCTGACACGGAACTGTGCACAACAAAAGCCAGTGTCCGAACAAATCTTCTCAGGAGCTGGGTTCCCCCGGGTGACCCGGGGTTAGCCCGGACTTTTGCTCCCGCCTGGCCCTCCGGAGCAGGAATGTCCCTCCGTGCTGCGCCATGGCTGGTTCCCACGCTTCCAACCTGCTTTCCTATTTATCAGCAACCAGCCCTTAATCCCCTTTGTGAAGACCCGATTCAAGCTCAGCACAATGTGGCAAAAAGGGAGGGGGTGGGCAGGAGAAGCAGGAGGGGAAAGCAGTCCCAGAGAATGAAAATCAAACCCTTTACCTTTCCCCCCCAGCCCTGATGACAAGTCCCTAGGCACTCTTCAGGCTGTCACCTCCCTGGGCAGTGCCAGGCTACGGTGGGGTGCGGGCCCAGCCCAGTGGAAGGGGCTCCTGGTGGGATGTGCTGATGGTTAAGGAAAAAGTAAACACATGCATTGAAAGATCCACTTGTGTATCCTCACAGGTTACTTAGGCTTTGCTGCCCACTGCTCCCACATGATTAGATATTAGGAATTTTTTTTCACGGAAAGGGTTGTCAAGGCCTTGAAACAGGCTGCCCAGGGCAATGGTGGAGTCAGCATCCCTGGCATGGCATGTGAAGACATGGTTTAGTGGTGCACATGGTGGTGATCACGTTTGGGCTTGATGATCTTAAAAGTCTTTTTCAACCTTAACAGTTCCAAGATTCTGTGATTCTATGACTCTCTGATCCTCTCCTTCTGTGGCTTCCTCCATCAGAGATGTGTCTGCACTCCCCATGTGTTCCCAATAGGATGGAAGTGTGCACTGGAACATCACTGGAGGGTGTCTGTGGGGCAGCTGGGAATGTTCTAATTCACTCTTGTTCAGCCACATCACTGCAGCCCCTCCCTGCTACTGCATCCTCTCTGCTCACAAACTTCCTTGGGAGGAATAACCCCATTGGAGTTTCCCCAGCCCTGGGTGTGATGCTCCGTGCTGGGCTCCATCCTCCCTGGGGCTGATCCCCTTGGCCAGCTCCTGTTTTCTTTAGGAGGGGATTCACAAGCCCTTCCCCAGATAACTTTGGAACAAAACAGTTTCCAAAGGCTGTGCTACTTATAAATGAGGGGTTTCGAGCCTTTGTCCCAAATCCAATGCTGTTTTCTTTGCAAACGGCAGGGGAAAAATGTAAAAGCAGAAGAGCTGACCTCAAATGCTAATCTTGTTAGGTTAAACTGTTCGCTAAACAGATGGAGGTGCAAGGCAATGGGATTTTTGTCTTTCCAAGGAAGGGGTTAGGCCTGGAGGGCACAGAGGTCATTCCAGGCAAACTGGCAGCTTTGCTCTTTGTGTCACAAAAGCAGGGGGAAAGTGAAGGGGCACAAATGCTCCCAGCTGAACTGGTCTGGTGGTCGCACAGGATGAAGCCCCCAAGCCTCGCTCTTGGTTATTCAGAGCCAGCACAAGGCTAAGGCACCCCAAAAGGGACACACTACCAAAGGCTCCATTGCTCCTCAGGGCCACAGCATCTCAGCATTCCCATGGAAGATCGTCCCAAGATGCACTCTATGGCTACTCCACTGCTTGGCCCTTTGGGAGCACTGGAGGGCTGGCATCTCCACAGAGCCAAGCCTCACCTTTCCCTGAGCTTTCTGGGAAGGAGGGGAAAGCCAAGGTCCCTGTGGGCAGGGAGGCTGCTGGTACCTGTTGGAGGCTCTGGTAGAGATGGAAGGTGATGTGTCCCCATCCTGCTGTCCCTGTGCCTCACCAGACAGAGCTAGCAGGGAATGTGGGCCTGTCTCTGCCAGCCCAGGGGCAAAGGCTCTGCTCTGGGGCTGCGTTCCAGGTCAATGATTGGTCCCCGCTCCCTGCCCTTCCTGCCCCTCCTGCATGTGCAAGCATATCCTCAGTCTGCCTTTACCCTGGTGAGTCATTGGGCTGCTCTGAAGGGCATGTGAGATGAAGCAATAGCAGAAACAAAACCACAAAAGTATGAAGAATTGGTCAAAAACCCCAAATGACACTGCCCAGATCTGACAAACTGACAGCCAGACAGAAGGAACTGCCCTTGGGGGTCTACCACAAACAGGATCTGCTCCCGAATAGCAGCATGGGATGTGGGAAAGAAAGGGAGGAGGTCCTCTGTGTGGCCAAGGAGAGGCCAGCTGTGAGAGGTGGGACCACTGTGATGCTGAAGCCAGTAGGATGCGAGATCCCCTCCTGCAGCACACCAAGCCCAGGTTTAGGGACTTGGAGGCAGACAACCACCCAAAGTATTAAAAAACACTCCAAATTTTAGGCCTGAAGCCCAGAGGACTCTCTGCACTGCTGCCAAGACACAGGATAACCACGTGCTGGACCTGCTATGGTGGGCATGAAATTCCGTGTTTTAAAATGAACGCTAAGGAGACGGTGCTGGCAGGGTGTCCTGTGGGTCCTGCAGCACTGTCAGCCCGTCTGAGCATCACCCAGAACTGGAGCCTAACAAATCCTGTTAGTCAGGACAGACAAATCTCCACTCAAGTGACTGCTTCCAGCCAGCACCCACAGCAGCACAGCCAGCAGTTCCCACAGCTGCTCTTGCAGGGCTCCTGCTCTGCCCAGTCCAGCCCAAAGCCACCCTCTGAACTGAGGCTTGTTGGGGACAAGGGTCACCTCGACTGCTCAGCCTGGACTCCCATCTGGCTGGGTCTGCTGGGGACAGCAGGGACTGGGCACTCCTGGAGGCACTGGGAAGAAACTTGCAACAGAATCACGCCAGGATCAGGATGGATCCCAGGGTCCCGGCTGGGATGAGCTCTGCCGGCTGTTCCCGCCGGGCCGGCTCTGCGTCCTCCCCGGGGGCTGCAGCCACAGTGACACACGAGCAGCGTGACCACGCTCCCAGCAGGCGCCTTCACACCCTGGCCCCTCCTCACCCAGCGTGGTCCAGGCTGGGAATTCGCCGTGGTCAGTCCGTCCCCCCGGCATTCAAAACAAACAGGAGATGTGAAAACACGGTGTCTAGAAAAATGTGAGAAGATGAAAACAAAAAGGCAAAGCGGCTGCAGAGCTCGGAGGCTTGACCGGGGCCCAATGAGGCTGTGATAGTAAATAAATAACAGTCCTGGTGTGCAGGGATTTGTCACCTCTCTGTGTCCCACTGTCCAGGCATTGTGAGAGACACAGTGGCCAAAGGATCACAGCAGAACCGGCAAAGGGACAGAAGGAAAGAGGAGCAGCGAGCCTGCTGCACGGCAGGAACTCAGACTCCCAAATGGGTGGTTGGCTCCATCAGACCAGCTGTCCCTGCCATGCCAGGCCCCACACGGAGGGCTGGCACCAGCACCAGCACTGGAGAGAGACACAGTGCTGCCCATCCTGGTGAGGATGGAGGCCATGGGGACGTGTGTGAGTTCCCACCATGGCTGCCATGCTGAAACCCTGCCACGAGCAAAAGCCAAAGGTACAAGGTGCCCCCAGCTCTTCAGGGAGGTTTGCTGGAGGCATGGGAGGAGTGGGGCCCATGGCCCTGGTGGTGCCCCACTGCTCCTCCAGCTAGTGGGCTGGTGAGGGGCTGCCTTTATGCTATGAGAAATAACCAATTTACCCCTTCTTTGCCTGTACTACGCTCACAGGAGGAGCCTGGCAGTGTGAGGGGAGCAGGGACTGCATTCAGACACACCAACTTAGCTCTCTGCTCCATTTTTTCCGACTTCCCAACTGCAGTATTCACAGCACAGATGCTGGGCACAGGACTCAGAACTGCCCTGAGTTTGGTGTTCAGCTGCATCCTGCACTCAGATGCTTCTTTGTCTGTGGGAGAGGCACCAGCTGAGGACAATGATTCCCATCAGCAATTAGGGACATCAGGGATCAGACAAATTCCTCTCCAAGCTACTGCTATGGGTGAATAGCTCAGACTGAAGAACCAGACACTTCCAAGTGTCCAGGAAGGTGCGTGAACCCTCACGAACTACAGATCTGTCAGTGGCTGGTTCCTGGGAACAGGGTCTGTGGTGGGAACTCAGTGCCACGCAGAGCTTACGCAGTTCTGGCATCTGCCAGCCACTACTGCAGGTCCCTCTAGGGTACAGGGGCTGCTCTGGAGTGCCCTGAGCCCCAACACATAAGCCTAGAACATGTATTTCCTACTCTCCAGGGTCTTCAGCCCCTCTATTCAAACCAAATTAATTTTATCTGTGTTTTTCCTGTCATAAGCCCTCAGCAACCAGGCTAGAGCTGGGACACTTGATCAGACAGGGAAGGGGATGTTTAGGCTCCAGGAGAGGCAGGGACAGCCCAGAGCTCCCTCCTGCCCAAAGGAAATGGCCCAGAACATGTGTTCACCACAGCATGAAAGCCAGACCAGCAGTCAGGCGCACGAGAGGCTCAGGATTTGTGCTGAGCCCATTTCTTGGCCTTATTTCCAGAGTCTCTCTCGCTCCATGCAAGTTGCTGGAGGACTTGGAGATGAAGGACTTGAGACCACGCCAGACATGGTTTCTTCTATACATTGAATGTCTATTCTCCCACTATTTTTAACAAACAGAGAAACAACTTCTCAGAACTAGAAAAAAAGACTACTGTGTCTCTTAACATTTATTATTTTTTGTTCTCTGAACATTTTCCCAGAGGAGAAATGAGAAATGAGGAACCTTGTATGTCAGACAGCACCATAAATGTCTCCTGCTACTCTGCAAAGTCTGAAAGGAAAATGCCATCACTTGAGCCCCTGGAGAAAGACATCGGACGCACCCCAGTACAAAAAGCCAGGCCCAAGGCCAAACCTGCTGTCCTGGGAAGCTGTGACACCCAGCTCTGAAAGCCAGGCCTGGGGTCTCCTGAGGACATGAGTCATGAAAGCTGTTGGATGAGAATCCTGTGGCTTAGTGGGCTTAAATGTAATTCCTACCTGTGCATCCATGTGCTGTGCAAGCATTACCCACAGCCTGCACTTCCCCTGCCCTGGAGCCACCTCACAGGGCTGGGCTGGGGTTGGATGCCCCTGAAGCCTTTCCTTTCCCAGGGAAATGTAGATGTGAGATGCCAAAAGATTGAGTGAAACATCAAGGCTGGAAGAGGCTTTTCATTGGACAAAGATGGGATGACCATCCCATTACAAACAGACTGATGAGGAGAGGGGCACCAGCCAAGTCTGAACCAGAGGAGACTGTTGGCAAAACAAGATGAGAAATTCTCACATGCTGTGAGGAACCATCCTCATCTCTCACATAAGGAGAAACTTATTGGGTGGCAATAACGTTTGTCAGTAAGGGAGAGAAAAAAATTGGCAAGAACCTCCTGAAATTAGAAATCACATTGATGTCAATCGTAAGCATTCCAGTAGGGTTAACAAACAAAACACCCAAGCTGGTGGCTCATTCTGCACAGCCCAAACTCCAAACTGCAAAATCTTCCTGAGCAGGAAGAAAACCTCTATTGCTGTGCTCCCCACGGTTCCATTATTGGTCTTGTCAATGGCAAGCTAATGAAGACAAAAGGTCCTGGATGACCAGCACAGTCCAGTGCAGCTTCTGCCCAAATAAATCAACCTGAACAACTACTGCTATTGCCAAAGAAAGGGTTTTGCTCCACATTTTGTAAATTGCAGCAGCTCACAACCTCCTGGATAATGTTTTTTTTAGCTCATCATTTCCTCATTCCTTCGTTCCACTTTGTCTCTGTGGGGACATCCCACAGACTTTTGTGCACCAGTGGTTGTATGTGATGGTTTCGATGTTGGAAGTGTGAGGGAACCTCCAGTGCCCAGATAAGGCTGTCCTGTTCTCATACAGGGCCAGATCTTCCTCACAGCAGCAGAAATTTTGGTAAATACAGACATCTCCCCCAACTCACCCATGAGAAGTGTTTCCTCAGGGTGGAGAACCCAACCCTTCCCCGCAAAGTCCACTGCAATTGGAGACCCTTGGATGAACATGTTAAAAAGTCATTTTTAATGGATTCCCTGGTCTACCTCCATATGAAAATAATTTTAATCAGGCAAACCTGTGCAAAGCAGCTGCAGAGGCAAGAGCTGATGGATGCAATGCAGAAGTGGCTGAGACAGTGACTTGCACGAGAGTGACTTGCTCTGATTTCACCCAGCATACAAAATATTCCCTTCTCCTTCATAACAGACATAACTTCTTATTTTTCATTGTGGAAAAAGCCATTTAAGGGGCTTTCTGGCGATGGCTAGGGAGTGACAAACAGGGGGTTTCGCTGCCCTGCATGCTCCCTGGATTATCTGCACTGGGTCTTGTGCTCTGTTAGGTACTCAGTCCCATGGTCCTGCTGCATTTTGCACCTCCTAAAGGGATGGGAGGTGTCCCCTCCTGGGGACACCTGTGGGCACTGGTGGTGTAAGGGGTTTCAGCAGCACTCCTGGATGTCCCAGTTCTGCCCTCAGTGTGATGCTGAGGACTTTGGTAGATCTCTCCCCACCACAGCAGTTACATGAGATAGACATAGTACAATCCGCATGGGCTCTTAAGTGCCAGCAAAACCTGCTCCATAAACTGATTGTCAGAGGCAGAAGAGTCTCCTTGAGCCTCCTTTTCTCCAGGCTGAGCATCCCCAGCTCCCTCAGCCGCTCCTGGTGTTCCACACCCCTCCCCAGCTCTGTTCCCTTATCTGGACATGCTCCAGCCCTTCAAAGTCTTTCTGTCATGAGAATGCCAAAACTGAACCCAGGTGTGGCCTGAGCAGTGCCTGGCACAGGGACACATTGTCCTCTGTCCCTGCAGGGAGGGACATTGTCAAACCCTTCTAGCTGTTTGGGGCTCCTGAAGAACCTGATTTGAGAGAGCTGGCAGGGGCACATGGGCAAAGAGCACCAGGGACATCTGTGGGGAAGGGCTCTGACTGCCCACTGTGGGCACACGTATTGTCACAGGCACTGTGGGAAATGGGAATTTCCTTCTTTAAAGCAATTCTTCTCCCTGCAGGCACTGGGGGCATTTTTCTTCCAGTTTGGAAGACTATCACTTTGCTTTTGAGTGGGTTGAAAATCAAGACAGGTTTCCCAGGAGTTTGGGAGTAAAAACCATCATTCTTGGCATCCATAAGAATGATGATAAGCACTGAAAGAGTAAGAATTGAAATGCCTATTTGTGGAGTCCCCAGGAAAACCAAGCAAAATCCATCCTGCAGGTGGGGTTAGGAGGGACTGTGAAGGGGCTGAAGGCTCCCAGTTCCCCAGGAGTTCTTGCTCAGCCCCACTTCCTCAGCCCCTAAGGAAGACCACTGAGTCCCCTCCTTCTGCTCACCCTGCTTAACACTACCGGGACATTTGCTATCCCATTCCCTGGCGCCTGAAGCCACACGCAGCCACAACCCTTTGCTATGGCTGTACAATCCCATCGGGTCCCCAAAATCTGGTGGAGGCAAGCGGGCAGGGCTGGGGGACATCTCCCTTGGACCCGGCTGCCCTGTCCCTGCCGGGGGGACCTCCGGGAGCCCCCATCACCCAGCAGAGAGCAAAAGCCCAGCCAGCTCCGAGACCCGAGCGGGTGCTCCAGCTGTTCAGGCAGTGCACCACGATCTCCCCGGAGCGGGAGCGAGCCCGGGCACGGCGGGTGCCACCGCACTGCCCTGAGCGCCCCCGGCAGGCAGGGTCCCTCCCGCGGGAAGGGCAGAAAACAGCTGAAAACAAACAAACAGTCGGAGTTAATGGGGCGGCAGTTATTTTTGGCCTAGAGGGAGTTCACACACTGTGTGTTGTTTCAGCAAATAGCTGTAAATGGAGCTGGCGGTGCGGGGAGCGGGCTGGCTCCGGGCGCTGGGAGACCCGGGCCTGGAGCGCCGGTGCGAACAGGAAACCGAGCGCCGCAGCTCCCTTCGCACCTGGCCGGCACCGCGCTTTTATTGTCACCACAGCCTTCGGAGGCCACATCAGAGGGGAGCCGAGGGGCGGGGCGGGACCCGTGGGAAGGTGGCTCTGGGTTCTGTCCCCCGGCTGGCGGGGACAGCCCGTGCAGCCCGGCACGGCGAGGACAGTCTGTGGCTGCGGTAGCCGCAGGGACGATGCACAAATCGTGTTGCCGTCGCTGTTGGCACCCCAGGGCCGGGCGAGGGGACGCAGGATGGGCTCTGGACCCAACCACCGCCGCCCCAGTGCCGACCAAGGCCGCTGCTCTCCTGTCCCCCCATCACCCCGGCCGGTCCCGGCTGGTCCTGGCGAGCCCACGATAGTGTGGGCATCACCCCGGGCCAACACGCCCTTGCACGTGCTGAGATTCAAAATCAAACATTTTCTTCACAGCTGGGTTGCTTTTTTTTTTTTTTTTTAAGAGTGATTACACTCCCGGGTGTCTGGGATAGGAGGCCAGGTGGCTGTGGAGGGTGTGAGTGGCATTGGCTGAAGTGGCCTGACTCCATAAACCAGAAAGGCTTTGCACAAGCAGAAAGCAGAAGCCATAAAAACACATAAAATCAAGCCACACATCATCTCAGTAAGAGAAGGATAGTTAGAAACACCCCCCTTGCACAGCTTGTAATCTCAGAGCAATAAAACTTGAAAATAAAAGCCAGATAGCAGCTGCTGCTGGAGCAGGAGATGGGGACACAGGGACTGAGTGGTGGCATCAGGCTCATGGTACAATTTCTGCACCAATATCAGTTTAAATCTGCTGGTGACATTTCCTTGGGGACTCGTCCAGGGTGTGGGAACCAGGGAAGCACAGCTCCAGTGAGGGAAGGGTGGAGAAGGTACTGGAGCACCAGGAGGGGCTGAGCTGGAAAGGAGCTCATCCTGGAGAAAAGGAGCCTCAAGGGGACCTTCTGGCTGTGCACAACTCCCTGACAGGAAGGGACAGCCGGAGGGAGTCAGCCTCAGCAGATGAAGCCGAATGCTGGTAATACAGGTGCTGGCTGGAAAATGGGCTGGGAACTCAGCGCTGCAGGCAAAGCTGGCATTGCAGAGAGCAGCAGGGCACAGCCAAGGAATGCTGCTGCCAGCATCCCCCTGCCAGCTCTTGCTCCCCAGAATGGAAGCAAGCCAGAGCTGAGGAGGCTGAAGTGGTTGCAGGAAGGCAAGAAGGATGCCGTGATGCTGGAGGCAGAAGGCAGCACCCAATACCATGGCAGGGAGCAGCCCTGCACCAACAGCTTCAGTGCTCAAATATCTCTTGTATAATTTCAGAGTTTCGGTGGGGGGTTGCCTGTGGAGAAATTCCTGTTATGAGTGGCTGGGGGATGATTTTCCTCTAAGTTTTTAATTTGTACACACAGAACTGAAGGTCTTTGTGGAACAGCCCTTCCATTTGGGCTCCATCCAGTATCCCCAGTATGGCCAAGGCAAGCCCTATTCCCAGCCCTCTGTGTGCAAATCATAAAATCACAGAAGAAGAGACTGGTTTGGGTTGGAAGGCACCTTAAAGCTCATCTTGTTCTACCCCTTGCCATGGGCAGGGACGCCTTCCACCAGACCAGGTTGCTCCAAGCCTCATGTAGCCTGTCATGCACCCAGTGCAGGAGCCCAGACAACTGCAAACAGGCTCATCTTGTGCTCAAATGCTTCCAGTGCCAGGAAAAGGCATTTGTAGCAGCCGTGGCCATGACTCAGGATCCATGCAGTCCCCTAGAAAGGCTGACAGTGGCTCCTGGAGTCACGGGGCAAGAGCTGCCAGTCCTGCCAGTCCTAGGGCTTCATCCCCAAGGAGGACCTGCTGCTCCCTGGTGAGCTGGGGTCACTTCTGTTGGATGATCTCATCAAACTTTGGTTATATCTGCAATAGAGATCCTAAACCCACTGTTTGTAGCCCCATAAAAGGCTTCCCTGAGGGAGATAAGAATTGAAGACAACTGTCCTTAACGTGTTGGAGAGATTTGTGAGATCACCTTAGAAAAATTTATTGGAAGGCTTTTTTTAATGAGCAAATAATTAGTAGATTTATCTGCTTTTAGCTGCCTTGCTGTTTTGTGGCCTTAGTGAAATTGCTTTCTAGGGTTTGTAATAAATCCTGATTCTGCCCTTGTTCCCGGGGCCCATCCTGGAGTTCTCTGCCCTGGGCACTGTGAGTGGAAGGCAGGACTGCTAGGATCACCCTTATTTTTAAGGGCCAAATCATTCAGACAATGAGCAGAAAAGAAGGAACAAGCCTGGCAAAAGACAGGGCTCTGAGAAATTAATGTACAACCCCAGCAAAGCCCAAAGTCCAGGAGGGATCACAGGGCAGCAACTCCCTGGGTCAAAGCCCTTTTCCAGGGAAAGCAGCTCATCTATTTCCACAGGGAGAATATCCCTTCCAGATGTTTTTCCAAGAGATTTCCTTCTCCAGGCAGCTTCCAGCACTTCTCCACTTCCAGGACAGCCCTGAATCCCCTCCCAGGCCACGGCTGCCTGGGGCCCCTCTGCCTCCTCTGCCAGCGGGGACTTCAGCATGGCCACAGCACCTGGGTGGCCACCAAGGGACTGAGTCCTGACCCCCCACAGCCCCCTGCACTCCCCAGGCCCTGCCCACAGCCAGGCTGTGCTGACCCAGGGGTTCAGGTCCTGGTGAGCCCCAGCCCACTCACATCACTGAGCTCAGACATGAGCTGTGCAGGGCCCAGCCTTGCACTCAATTCCGAGGAAGGGGAGCTCCACAGGAGGGAAAGGGAGTGGGGAATTGACAGGGCCTGTTACACGGCAATGGAGAAGAAGGAGCAGGAATTGCCACAGTCCCAGCTGAGCAGAGGCTGAGCTGGAGCTGCACATAGGGGCACATCTGTCTCTCACATGGGAAGTGCCAACTGGGAACATCCCTGGGAGACTGAGGAGAGGGACATGCTCTGCCCAGGAGCAGCCCCAGGAAGAAGCAGTGGTACAAATCTATCAGCAGGGCCATGAATCACCCAGAAAGGGGCTATGGGGGATGTAAGTGCTTGTGGGAAAAGCAAAATCCCGAGCAGTTGTGTCAGGAGCTGGCCCCAGCCAGGTCATGCTGTGGCCCAGCCCCCAGCCCTCACTCATGGACAGGGACCTTCCTGGGCACTGATGGCATCAGCCCAGCCCTGGACAGAGCCATGGTGACACTCCCAGGGAGAATTCTGGTATTTTCCTGAGGTCTGGGGCTCCCAGTGAGTCAGCAGTGGTGCCAGGGCCCATTTCCAGTGAGAGGTGAGCAGCCAGGCATGTGCTGCTCCAGGGGCTGGGGGGCGCAGCCGAGATCCTGCAAAACCAGCCCCTTACTCCTCATCTGCCCAGCTGCTCAGTGAAGCAGAACCTCATTTCCAGGGCCAGGGTGTCCTTTGGTTTGTTTTACTTAAGCATGAACACTACCAAAGTCTCAAGTAAAATTCCACAGCCTCAGCACAATACAGTGGGATCTAATATATATAGCTACTGTACATATATATATATAATATATGTGTATATATATAATGAGCTAATATCTATATCTATTAACAATTTTAATACACTTTTGTACAATAGAGACAGTGCTTTAATGTGGGAAGGAGATTTTTAGAACAAGCTCCTCTGGCACTCAGAAAGCACCACTTTTCCCTCCAAACAGTTCAGGCTCTGGCAGAGCTGATTTCTCCTGGGACAGACCATCCAGTGTGTGGATTTTGCTAGCAATAGGTGGCTGTAAAGAAAACAGTCCCAGAGTTCACAAGGTCTTGAGAAGAGTCGGAGGCCGGAGCTGCACATGCTGAGTCGTTAGTGGCTTTTGCTGCTAATTGGGTGCAGGCTGCCAAGCTGGACTTATTCCAGTGGAAAAAGGAATCTCTTCCCTGCTTTTTCCTTGGACAAGTCAAAGGTCAGACACCTTAAAAGCCTGTACAACTACTTCAAGCTTTCGATGTTGGACTTAAAAGCCTTGCTGCGGAGCCCCCATTCCACCACTTTGCTTCCTCCCACTGTGAAATTCCCTCTGGCTTAAAAATTCCCAGAGTTTGTCCCAGTTCTGCTCCTTGCCTACTATCAGATCCAGCTCATGCCAAACCTCTGCTGGGATACTCTTTTATTCTTGATGGTACATTGGGCAACCTTGAATTTTTTTATCCACATCCCTGACTCCTCCTGGAAAGCAGGAGATGTGGCTTCACCAGCCAGCTGTCCTACTTGATAAAATTAATGGAGACCAGCAGCACCTACATTTTCCCCATTATTTCCCTGGAGAGAGGGTAGAATCATAAATCATACATGTCTCTAGAAATAGGTAATGCAAACAGGGTAACATGGAGGAGCAGCACCCATTGTTTTAGAAAAGCTGGTGCAGAAATACCCCATGGCTGGGGTTGGAACAAGGTAAGTTTTAAAGATCCCTTACAGCCCAAACCAGTCTCCAATTTTATAAAATAAATTGTCCTATTTTAATGCAGGTGATAAATTATAGATCTCACATTTCAAAACCTCATTGAAATCCATACTATGATGAGCAGATATTGCAAACTTCCAACATTTGCTCTAGAAAACTGCAAGTGTTGCTTGTCTGAAGGTTGCCCTGTTCCAGGAAACATTCAAGGTCAGACTGCCACCAGGAGCCTCTCCTGCGTGCCAAGGCTGGCAGAGGTGGGGTGGGGGTCCTGCCAGGCTGGTTCAGTGCATTGCTCCCACTCCCAGCACACAGCACAGCTGCATTTCCCTCCCTGCTGGTGGCCAAGAAGCTTTTGTGGATCAGAGTGGTGGGATCTGCAACATCCCTGTCCCTGCTGAGCTGGGACTGTGAGGACCAACAGGAGCCATCCTGTGGGACAAGGAGGGGACACACAGAGCCCTGCCTGCCATGCGGGGAGACCAGACCTCCACCGAGCTGAGGTCTGCCGGGGAAGCCCATCCTGGGGCCCAGACATCTCCTACAGAGACGGGAGCCACTGGGAAAACAAACGCTGAGGAGTCCTCGCTACATTGTGGGAATCAGCCTTGCTGGCTCCCTCGTTTTTATTTGCAGTACTGAAGATAAGAAACCCAGGGTGTTGTGGGAAACAGGAAGACCTTATCTCCCATCACAGCCTGCTTCTCTGGCCACAGCCTCGTTTTTTTTTTTTTTTTCCCACTCATCCCTGATACCATGTGATTCAGGTCAGCAGAGAGGGCTATGCACTGCTGCTCTGTGAGCACCTGGATGGCACCAGGAGGATTGGTTTATTACCATGATCATAGAATCATCATACACTTTGGGCTGGAAGGGACCTTTAAAGCTCATCTGGTCCAAATCTCCTGCAGTGACCAGGGACATCTTCCACTAGATCAGATTTCTAGAGGCACATCCAGTCTGACCTTGAATGTTTCCTGGAACAGGGCAGCCACCACCTCGCCGGACAACCTGTGCTAGTGTTTAGCCACTCTCATTGTAGAAAAATCCACGGATGAGCCCACAGGTGCATCCTCAAGGGGCCTCCAGAAGCACAGTGGATGCCACAGTCGCTGGCAGAGGTGTCTGCTCAGGTCAGCCCCAGCGTTGCAGGTGCCAGAGAAAAGTGCTGAAACAGGTTTTGGAGCAGCAGGTTTTGGAGCAGCCAACTCCTCAGTAGGTAAGGTCCATGTGACACAGTATTAGGACTAGAAATACTGAAATTCCAGATGAAAGGGACTCACAGCTTGTGAGCTGCAGCTGCACTTCCAAAAAACAGCTAGAAAAAGGGACAGCTCTGCCATTTGCAGGATTCGCCTACACTTCAGCCCTTAAGCTCTCACCCAAGCCTGGAAATGAGGATGCTGTTGGATTTCCAATAAAAACCCAAGTGTTGACTCTCCTGATTTGGTGACAGTTGAGCACTTCACCTCATTGCTGTAATGTGGGCTGGAACCGACTGCATCAGACATTTTAATAGAGAACACCCTGGTGCTTCAGTGTTAGAGCAAAGTCTCTCACAAATCAGGATTAGACTCAGACCCTGAATCTCTGTTCAGACTCTGAGCAAAGCCTCTGGTGATGCTGTGCTAAGCCTGGCAGTGGTGATGTCTGTGTGAAGGGCAGGTGCCCAGCTCCAGCTCCCAGTGCCATGGTTCTTCATGGCAGGGCATGGCAGGGAGCACACTGCCTGGGCAGGGTCGAGGGCTCTGCTGGGTCCCCAGCCCCAGGAGCAAAGCCAGGACCGAAATATTGCCGTGGAACCCATGGGGACATGGGATTTCAGCCCTACATCTCCTTCATCCTGGCAAAGAAACCCTGCTGAGAGGTCCCAGTTGGGAATTCACAGGAGGCAGAACTCAGCCTTGTCTTTATCCACCTCTGAGCAACTTCTTTTACACTTCATGTTTAATCAGGCAAGGGCAGAGTGTGTCACTGGCCGCATCTCCACCTTCCTGCAGCCCTGGCTTGGACCCTGCCAACCAGTGAGATGCAGTGTGTGGGTAACAGAGACATCTCATCTGGATCAGGATTTGTCAATAGCGCCTGGGATGGAACCACCAGGGAAGGAGGGAGATGACAAGAAAACACCCTGACCTGCGTGAGGAGAGGGGAAGGGGATTAAAGGGAGGGGTTAGCAGGGAGAAATCTGCAGGTCATCCTCAGTGAGAATGAAATGAGGCAGCAGCAGCAGAGGCAGCTCTGGCCGGCTGCTCCGGCTGTCCCCAGCCCAGCTCCCAGTGGCGGCACCTCTTTTGTGTCTGCCGTGACCCAGGGATTATGAGTGTGGGAACAGGGCCGTGGGTACCCTGTGCTCACAAAGGCCAGGGCAGAGCTGGGGAAGAGGAGAAACAGGGAGGAAGGAAAGGTTCCTGCTGTGGCTCTTCGCTGGGAGGCTGCTGGGTTCAGGGCTGGGGTGGAGGATGTCCCCTCCTGCTCACCCTGTGCTTGGCTCTCTGTTGGAAGCACCTCAGAGCTGCTGGGGCTAAAGCAGAGCCAGCACACAAGTTGTCCCCTAACAAGCCTCGGTCATCTCCCACCATAGTGCAGGAAATCAGAAAACCTGGTAAATCAGAGCTCCCTGAGCTTGGACAGGAACCAGACTGATACACCCAGTGGGATGCCTGGGGATGCTCCTCACTGTGTGGGGAATGCTCAGCCTGTCCTGACATGGGCATTTTATCCTCACTCACCAGGCTCTTGAGATCTCAAGGGCCCTCCCAAGCTCTCCCTCTCCTTTTCTCCCCACTCTCCAAGCAAGAGACAAGTCATGACTCCCTTTGTGCACATGGAGCATCTTGAAGTCCCTCCTGGGACATGGACAAGCCATGGAGACCACAGCTGAGGGAACAGAAAAAGTTTGGCAGGAACATCAGTTCCCAGAACGTGTCAGAAAGTCCAGCCCGTGATTAACGACTAATTAGGAAATGTCTGTCATGATTATTATCCTAATGATCCTGGTAAGAAAGGCTCCTTACCTTAGGAATAAAATGGATGTTGGCTCCAACAGTCCCCAAACATAACAGCCCACTGTGGGAAACTCCAGACTTTAGTAAAAACAAATAGTCTCGAGTTTGCGCAGGAGATTTTATTTTTAAATAAGCCAAAACCAAACGAGCAATTTTTCAGGGAGTTCTGGAGCCTGTGGGCTGGTTATGCCTAGGGGGAGGCAAGGGGGGGTGCTCTGCTGGGGGTGCCACTGTCTCCATCCGGGAACTCAGCCCCCTGTCCTGGCCCGGCTGAATTTCCCCATCACTCAGTCTCCTTATGGGACAGCAACAGCCAAACCTCATCACAAATCTTCCATTAAAACCATGAAGTGAAGCATAAAGCTGTGGAGAGAGACCAGTGACATGGCATCACATGATCCCATTCATCTTGCCTGGGCTTGATACCAATCCACAGCAAAACTGAAGACATGGGCTGCATGTCCTGGTCAGTGTCCTGGCTGCATACTCAGGTTTGTAACTGAGTTTTGCAATTCAATGGGATTACTGTTAATCAGTTGCTAAAGTATATTGGAAATAGAGACGTTAATATGAAGTAAATTTTTGAATATATAAAAATCTTCCTGGAAAGACATTCCCAAGTGATACAATGAATCTCTAATGAACAGGAATTATTCCAGTCTGGCTTCAAAGCCATTTGCCTACATGCTACTCCTCAGTCTTTCCAGTAACTCCCGTTGACTTCAGGAGCTCAGCCCAAAGGATTAAGAAATAGATTAGCTAAAACCTGCAAAATGAGAAGTGCTCCATAATTGAGCCGTGCTGTCACAGAGGTCATCACAGGGATCCTCCTCTGTGGATCAAGGAAAAGGAGGCTTCTCCAGTTGGACTGATGAGTATTTTCCAGCTACAACATCAACCAAAAACCACTGTATTTTTTCTCAAGGAATCACTGAGCACAGCTGTAGCCAGGCAACTGGAAAGTCAAGAAATCAGCATTTCCCTGAGCTAAATACTCTGAGAAAACAAATAATGAAGGTTCAAGGAGCATCTGGAAAATGCTCTCAGGGATGCACAGGGTGGGATTGTCGGCGTGTCTGTGCAGGGCCTGGAGCTGGACTCAATGATCCTTGTGGATCAGCTCAGAATATTTTAGGATTTGAACCTGAAAGAAAACGTACCATGCAATTGGAAGTTTCAAAGCACACAGAGCAAGGGAGGCTCTGGGATTCCTCCGTGTCACCCACAGGTGCGAGGTCCCTTTGTGTGCTGTGGCACTGGAGTGCAGGAGAGCTCGTGAATTTGGAACCCCATGCTCAGGTGGGATCTGATGCTCAGACACTTTCCATGACTGAGGCCAGTGCTCAGCTTTCCCTCCTCTCCATACCTGATTTCAGCAGGGATTTCAAGCCCATACCTGTGTCAGGCTCTCAGCAAGGGCTTCTCCAGCTCATTAAGTGCACCATTAGAAGTAATCAGAATTAAAATATTGAGCAGTGGGAGCCGAGCACCAGCCTGCTGTCTTTTTAAAAATCCTTGTAACCACTTGGAGCAACCTGGTCTAGTGGAAGATGTCCCTGCCCGTGCCAGTGGGGTGGGATGAGATGAGCTTTAAGGTCAACCCAAGCCAGTCCGTGATTCTTTTATGCCGGCGATTCCATGGGAATCACGTTACCCAAAGAGGGACATAAAAGTCTGTCCAATTCTGGCACTTCAAGCTCTTGCAGCAGAACCAGGGCACCACCACATCCTGGCCCATCCCAAATACTCCAACCAGACACAGAGTCCTGGTGCCAGCAGGTTACACATGGCTGGTGGCAGATCCCTGGGCATGGGACACCACAGCTCTGGTGTTTCTTAGGAGAGGTCAGATGATGCTCACTGCAAACCATGCACTTCATCTATGGATGGTGACTAATTCCATCATTAAAAGAGCTGACAATGATGAAAACAAGTGGAGCAATCAGGAAGAAAATTAAAAATAGCCCTGATGTGGCACTGTGTCAAGCGCTCATGTTTAGATTTTAATTTTATTTTTTTATTCCAAGTTTCTTTGATAAAATATTTTCCCATGCTGACTACCCTCGGAACATCCCCTCCATCGTGGCATTCCTGACGGATGAGCCAGGCTGTTGCATGTGGGGCTGGCAGTGCCAGCCCCACAGTTGCAGATCCTATGCCAGAGCTGTATGGCCTCTGTTCCATGATTCTCACTCCCACATCCACACCTTTGGGATCTGGAAGTCATGAATTATTGCACACCAGCCAGGAATGTACCTCTGAGGGCAGAAGCAGCATACTGGGCACAGAATGGGAAGGAAATCAGGGACTCGTTGGGGTTGGAAAATACCTCTAAGATCATCAAACCCAATCATCAACCCAGCACCACCACCATGTTCACCACCAAACTGTGTCCTCAAGTGCCACATCTACACAGTTTTTGAGCACTTCCAGAGATGGTGACTCTGTCACTGCCTTGAGCAGGCCATTGCAATGCTTTAGAACCTTTTCCATGAAGAAAATTTGCCTAATATCCAATCTAAACCTCCCCTGGCACAACTTGAGGTAATTTAATATTGTCCTGTCCCTTGTCCTCTGGGAGCAGAGCCACAAGGGCCCCCCGAGCCTCCTTTTCTCCAGGCTGAGCCCCATTCCCACCTCCCTCAGCCTCTCCTGGTGCTCCAGCCCCTTCCCAGCTCTGTTCCTTTCTCTGGACTCGCTCCAGCCCCTCAGTGTCCTTCTGGCAGTGAGAGGCCCCCAATGGAGCCTCTGCCATCCAGCACCAGCCTCGCAGCCCAGCTCTGCTTGGCTCCTGGGGCTGCAGGTAAGATTCTCAGCAGAGAGGTTTTCTGGATGTGAGACTCAATGATCTGGGTAGAAAGTAGCTGTTTCTGTCCCACTCTTTCCAAGTTCTGCATTCATTGGAAACACCTGAAGGAAAATAATAATATGATTTGATCTTTGAACAAAAATGTTTTTTCTTGTTTTAAAATTGCAAATCTAAATTACAGTTTTTAATTGCCTTTCTCACCATGAGCAATTATTTGCCTTTGGGGCTTCCTTCAATTTTTTTTCTTTTTTCCCTTTCAGACTTTTCCCTTGCTGCAGGCAGAGGTTCCAGGCAGAAGCTGCCAAGGTCTCACCATGCAAAATTACTGAGTTCAAAAATAGGAAACACACCTCTGTCTCCAGGTTCCCACCACCCGCTTACTATCTATGCAGGAAACACAGGTGCTCACAGCCTCTGGACTGAGAGGGAGGTATTAAAATCCCCTTTGTTAAAATTGTTAAATCCAAGGATGGAGAGACTCCTGAAAACAGCATTTACAAGGAAAAATGTATGTCAGGCTGTTTTGGGTACTTCTGTGGAGGCACAGAGGTGTGACTGGTGTCAGTGACACACTGAATGACTGTGATGCCAGCCTCTGCCATGACTCTGCCGGGAGGAGATGCTTCCTCTCAGCAGATCCTCAGCAGGGCTGAGGATGAACAGCCACATGCACCAAAAGTACTTAGATTTCCTCTCACATGGTAGGCAGGGAAGTGGTGACCACCCAGAGTGGAAATAAGGTTTTATGATGCAGTCACTGGATGAGTATACATCTGCCTTCACAAAGGAGCAGGGAAAGCCCAGACTCATGGACTGTCTTCAGAAGGTTCCTGCAGCAGGTAGAGCCCTGCTGCCATGGAGGACAGCCGAAGGTGCTCATCCAGAGGCCAAGATCAACCACCTCCAAATAAACATTTGTACCTGGGCCACCTGCCCAGATGTTCCTGCTGAATTAAGCAGGCTGGTGGCTTGGATTGAAGTGGTCTTTTCTTGCCTGTGAGGCCATCACATCTTGCTCTGAGAGGGGAAGGAAGGGTAACTCCTCACCCATTATTCCTACAGGCAGTGGAGAGAAATATTTTGAGCTCCTGCTCTGTCTTGGACAATGGATATAGAGGCCCAGGAGGGACTTTGTCTCCCTGTGGGTGGCAGAGGGACCTGAACAATTCACTCTCATAGAAAATCATAAAACTCTTTGGATTGGAAGGGGCCTTAAAGCCCAATCTTGTTCCACCCCTGCCATGGGCAGGGACACCTTCCACTAGACCAGGTTGCTCCAAGCCCCATCCATTCTGGCCTTGAACACTTCCAGATAGGGAAGTTTCCTCCTAATATCTGAGGTAAATCTCTCCTCTTCTAGCTTAAAACCATTCTCCATTGTTCTATCACTGCCTCTCTTTGCAAAAAGTCACTCTCCATCTTTTCGAGCTTGGAGACATCTCCAGTGGGGATGGCTGAAGCTCTGCCACAGGACTCCAGCCTGGTTCTCTTGGCCACATCGCTGCTCCTCACTCCATATTGCCCTAGTTCCACCAACCAATGTTGCCTCCTGTGTCTGGCTTTCACCAAAGGCAAAGAGAGTCCAGCTTGACCATTTGAAAGGTACCTGGGGAGAGGTACCCCCGGGGCCCTGGAGAAACACTCTCCCTTTAAGGAGAAAGGCAATACGCTCTGTGCAGGGATCTGTGCTTGTTTTGTCATGGGACACATTACCCTGAACCCAAAAGAGGAAGGAAAAAGGGGGGTGAGGGGAGCTTTTGCCTTTCTGGTGGGAACAGTGTTTGAACTAACTTTGTTTCCCTTGGGGAAAGGCACCAAAATAACAGAGGAAGGGGGGTGTAGTAGGGGAATGGAGCTAAAAAGGCTGCGTAATCTGCCTGGGAAAAAACGTGCTCCCAACAGTGCTTCTGAGCCTGGCGGCAGCAGCGCAGTGCCTGTGCCTGAGGGAACACAGCTCCAGGGGACACGACTGATTCCTGGGGACACACACAGCTCCAGGGGACACGACTGATTCCTGGGAACATGGCTCCTGGGGACACGGCTCCCTGGGACACGATTCCTGGGGACATGGCTCCTAGGAGAAACACATGGCTACGGAGGGACATGGCTCCTGGGGGATTGTTCTATTCTCCTCTGCATTTTATTACCCTCAGAGCTGTGTTGGACAGTAGAGAAGCTGTTATGGGCACTCAGACTGCCCATGTGCTGAATGGAATCCATTTCCCTTTTCAACTTTAATACCTCCAGCAAATCAGTTTATTAAATATCTTCCCAAGTCCTTGGTGCAATGACTAACAACAACAGCAGTGCAAACAAGCTCAAGCCCATGTGGGTTCAGGACATGATGCTCTCTCTTGCCTGGGGAGTCCTTCTTCATGAATCTTGGCTGGAAGATACTCACAAACCTACCAGCTCATATGTGGCATCTGTCCTCTTCTGAGCTGAAATAAGATCAAAAAGTGGTCTAGCTAAGGAGCTCTCAGGTTGGTTTTTTTTTTTTTTTTGTTTGTTTGTTTGTTTTTTTCTGAGAGAAATGAGAGCTGGAAGGGTTTTAGTAACTATAGATGTTTCTCCAGCAGCTTCTCTTCCACAACTGAATGATTTGCATCCTTAATGAGTAGAGAACTCAGGGCACATGTCACCACATCTACTGAGGTGTATGTGTAAATTCCATCCCATATCCAACAAATCCTGTTGTTACACAGGACAATGGCCATCGGACTGGGCTGTAGGGCTCATCCTGGACCAGTCTCCAGTGCTTGGTTTGTCTCCCAGCATTATCTTCTGGGCTCTTACAAATTGACTTATAATGAACCAAATCAGTTTTTTTCTGGGGATTAATTTAGGATTCAGTATTCTGCCACAAGGCTTTGGACAAATGGCCCATTAGATTTTTGCTTTCTGCTTTTGATGAAGTCTAAGTGTCTGTTTTCAGTTTGTTTCCTCAAAAAGCACATAAAATCTCTGCCCTGTTGCTTTATTTCGCAAGTGTTTTCACTAGCTCTTGACTTGTGCTCCCCTTCCCTCCCAGCCACAGCCTTGGCTCCCCACCCATGCAGGTGCTGCTGCTCTGAGCACAAAGCTGTGTGTCAGCACCCACAGGGGGAAACCTCCTCTGCTTTTAGCAGGTGTTGGGGGGCAGGAGAGACAGAGGCCTTGGAGATGGGAAGGATCCAGGAATCTCTTGGAGTGATTTGGCCCTGGGCTCTCACAGCCCATGGCAGGAGGCTTCCCCTGCTCCCAGGGGGCCTTTCTCCTCATGCTGTGGGAACTTGCCCACCTCCCTGCTCTTCTTCTTTCCATGAGCTTTCCCACTCCCTGGCATTTCATTCTCTTGTGAAGCCTTGTCTCTCACAGGTGGGGAGGTGACAGTGCTGGCAGTGACAAGTGACATGTGAGAAGGCAAGGCCAGTGTCTGGACACTGCCATGTCACATTCACTGTGTTCCCTGCCCTGTCTCATGCCCTTCTGGATTCCACCCTCCTGCTGCACCCCTGTCCTGCTGTCCCGGCTGTCTGTGCACTCTGCCCCGGGGCAGGAGAGCTCCCAGGCAGCTACTTTTGTCCCTGAGGATGGACACTTCCCTCTCACATGCAAAGCAGAGAGACTGGTGTTGGACTGGGAACAGATAAGGAATGGCTGGGGCACATCCCTGTTTGTTCCTTGCTGTGCCAGCCCAGACCACACTCCCAGCTAAGGTGCTGTGTTAAAAATTCAGGGTGATTTGGGTGCAGACAGGGGGGTGGGGACCAAGCTGTCCTTGTGTTGCCCTGCAGAGATGGAGAGAGCTGGAGCTGTGCCCCATTTCTTTCCTGGGGACATGGATCTGGCCAAGTCACTGAGTTTGATTCCCCATGGGTGGAGGGACAGGGAAGGCACAGGGGATCTCCCTCCTGTGCTGTGCTTGGGAAGCAGCAGGGACTGTTTGGCCATGGTGCTCCATCACAGCTGTGCTGGCACATCCCTGGCTCTGGCATGTCCCCAGTGCTGCCATGTTTCTGCCTCTGGCTGTCACCACTGCCCTGAGGTCCCCCCAGCACACAGTGCTGTGCTCTGATAAAGAGTTAAGGCGTTCTTGGAGGCAGTTCTGTGAGAACATTTCTCAGAGGGCAGTGCACTTCTATTCAAAATAATTTTCCATTCCATTTATATCTATATCATAGGAGGTGGCTGCGGGGTCTGAATTTTCCATCACCCCAGACCTCATTTCCCTGCCTGAGCCTGACCCCTGCTCAGCTTCCCCAAGAATAACAGGGAAAAGTTCAATGGGAGCAAAAGGGCTGTGGGGCTGAGCTCCCACTGCTGTGGGCACCTAATTAGGCTCCCTTTGTTAATAGAGGACATTATATATACAGAACATATACATTTATATGCATATATTATATACACATTATATAGGACAGAATATACACATTTATATGTATATGGGAAAGCCCTGGGAAGAAATGTACCTGGAAAGGGACTTCCAAACAAATAGGGCAGGATTGGAGCTCCGAGCATGTGCTGGAGTCTGGTCTGGGTTCTATCATCACCTGTTTTCATACCTTTATACTTGAATTTCAATAGCAAGGTGACAAAAACAAAAACCAAAATTATCAAGGCCAAAAGAGGGAAAAAATCTAAGTAGCAGATATGGACAGAGAACCTCATAACAGGTATTGATCAGACATTTTATGTGCTTCTGAGTGACATTGCTTGATAATGGAGATATTAGTGTTTGCAACTTGGACAGTGGTGATATTATTCTTTCTGCTAAAAATGTTTTGATTTTAAAATATAATTCTTATTAAAATATTTTTATTATGCTCAGAGACCTGTCCAACCTGGCTCGGAACACTTTCAGGGATGGGACTTCTGGACACCAGAGTGTGGTTTCTCCTCTTAATCCAGCTGCTGCTTTGCCCGGACAGGGCACACCTAACCCCAATAAATGCACTGAGGTTCTTCACCTGACAGACCAGAGACACAGTGGTTCCCCACAGGGGAACCCAGGGATGTGCTCCTGGCACCAGGGGCCATGGTTTGTGGGTTTGCTCCCAAGGACTGCCCTGTCCAGCAGCATCAACTCCCTTGTCACAGGCGGAGGCAGAAAATGTGTGTCAGAAAACCAAGTTTATAAAAATGCCAGCTTCAGATGAGCTTCCATGGGGAAGGGCAGCATCTCATGGAAACTCTGGCTGGTTTTGCTACCTCATCACTCTCAGCTGATGGAGTTTTTATCACGAATGGCTGTGACCAATGCGCACCTTTGAAAGCACTGGAGATGATTTCCAGTTCCCTGCAGGCCTGCAATGTTAGGAAGTCTCAGTTACCTGTTTCCCCCATTTCCCTCCCACACAGCTTCCTCCTGCCTCCTCCCAAAGGGCTCCAGGCACTGGAAGTAGTCAAGCTCATGTGAACAGCACCAGGTCCCAGGGACCAGCATGGAACAGAGAGGTCCTTCCCTCAACATCTATTCAGTTAGGCACATGTCACCCATGGGATATTTTACAACTCCACTTTCCCAGCAGGAGTTGCAGAGTTCACATCACTGAACTTGGACCCGTCACATTCAGCTTTTTGGTTGCACACCCTGTGAACAGCCATGTCCCACCTCCCTGGCTCTGTCAGGATCCTCGTCCCTTTGCTGCCAGGAAGGAATTGCTCCAGCACTGGCTCTGCATAAAACAGAAGTTTCTTGTTTAATTAATGAATTATTTGACATAACTTTTAGCTTCTGCACCTGCCTAGATCTCTGTTCAGCACACATGTACTGCAATGTCAGGGCTATGGATCCTCTCAGGTACCAAAGCTGCCAGTCAGATACAGAAACCCCACACAGATGGTGCCTGAGGCTGCTTCGGAGGTGCTGAGCAAAGACTGAGAGAAAAAGAAACCAAAAGGAATGAGTATGGAAAACTAATGGGCAAAAGCAGGGGAAGGGAAAAAGCCAACAGATGCCTGGATGTGATGCTGTACACCCTGCTGTGATGGGAGCTCTCCTCTCCATCTCCATGGGAACACTCCTGTCTGTGTGCCCAGCGGCTCCTGACGGCCGAGTATGGGTCATTCATCTGCTTAAACAAGAAATAAAATACTGAGAAATGCATCTGCCATCCCCACAATTCCATCACAAAAACACCTGCTGGACTGTGGCTGAAAGGGACAAACCTGGCGGAGCACGCGTCCGTCCCGTGGTCAGCAGTGTGACCATGGGAAGGGACACTGCCTAAGCTGACACCTGATGAGCTACAAACTCCTGAATTTTGAGTGGAGCCTGCTGCCAGGATGCCAGCATCCTCACAGCCCTGCACATCTCCACATCCCCACAAACCTTGGAGAGCTGGGCAGCTTTGCTATGGAAACAGGAGCCAATGAGCTGGAATGGCTGGATCCAAACCAGAGACCCAGTGACTCCCAAATGAGCTTTCTGAGGAGCTGGCTGAGTGATAATGAGTGCTGACAACATTTCAGTGTCAGCTCACATCCAGATTCTCACTTGCAGCCTCAAAGGACCCCCAGTGCAGAATTTAAGCTGAACCAGAAATTTCCAAGCTTGTAAATTCCTCCCCAGGCTGCTAAAGACATTGAAACTGATACTTGCAGAGCTGTCTCAGTCTTCCCTCACTCAGTAACAAGTTTTTTCCATGACAGAGGTTCTATGAGCATGCTGGTCACTGCCAACAGACACAGCCCCACAACTCAGATCATCACAGACTGATTTGGGTTGGGAAGGACCTGAAAGATCCTCACATTCCACTGCCTGCCATGGGCAGGGACACCTCCCACTAGGTGAGGAGGTGCAACTCATATCACTCCACTGCTGCACAGGTGCCATCACAAATCATCCTGTGCTTCCTGCACGAGACTTTGGGGGTGGCTGTGGGTGCATCCTTGCAGCTGGCTGCTTCTTGAGCCCCCTGATTCTGAGAGTTCTGACCTGGCTGCAGCCACTTGTGGACTGCATCCTAACAGGTGCTGAACTGATGGGAAGTCAGAGGGAATGTTGCCATTCTTGGCAGAGTTCTATATTTCAGAATTTTCAGTAACTCCACAAGAGTCATGAAGTAGAAACAAAATCCAAGTGTGTTGCTGAGTACAGAGGGATTGAGGGACATAAGGACTTACAGCTTGCAAAGCTGATGGTGCCTGTAACCATGAATAACCTCAGCTCTGCTTTGGGTTTGAATCTATCCCCAGAGGACATGGTTTTCCCACTGTCAGGTGCCTGACTGGATGTTAGCCCAGGTGTGTGTGAAGGTGTTCCCTGAGCCACACTTGCTCCCTGTGGCAAGATCACCACATCTGCAGCTCCAGGTGCACCTCAGCACAGGAGCTGAACAAATCACAGGTAGTGTTTTCACCCCAAATTGCAATAGCAGAAGGAAGGGAGAGCACCCCAATCCCACACCAGCTGCAGTGTTTTGCTTTCCTAACTCAAACCAACTTAAACTGTCCACTCTTCTGGGGCAGGGCAGGGAGTCCTGGACACCTCCTTCGTTCTTCATATAGGGGTTGTCAAGTTGGCAGAGAAATACTAAACACTTCTCTAAGCTTCCTAAATGTCAAGAAAATATTTACAGGGCCCACTTGTGCTGAGCTGAGCTGCCAGCCCCAGGGACAGACCTGCATCCTCACCCGGCGCTGCCTGGCACGCTCAGGGCAATCCGTTTTATTAAACATTTGTGGTTTTCCTGAAAAACCCAGTGGAAGATTAATGCCAAAAAAGTGACTCCTCTGGGGCTGAAACTGTGAGGGAGCCAGGACACAGGGAAGGATGGAGCCTGCCTGTCTACTCCTTCCCTAGTGTTTTACAGCCAGAGAGATCAGCCCCAGCCTGGCCAGGACTGCAGCAGGGTTAGGGGGGATCTGGGCTAATGCTGACAATGCTCTGGGGACACAAGAAAACTTCAGGCTCTCACTTGTGAACATTTCACCAGCAAATAAATTCATATAAAACCTTTTCCCATATATGTTGTTTTTTTGGTTGTTTTTTTTCGCTTTAAAACAGGATCACCAACAATGTCCAAATTTCTTAGGCTGCAGTCACAGCTTTGCAATGCCTGCAGCTGCTGAAATCCTGTGCTAGGCATGGAAATGGGCTGGGCACAGAGCTCAGCTGCCACGGTGCAGGCAGGGCAGGCAGGCTGGCAGCAGCAGTGCTGCCATGTCCTGGCTGGATGCTGCCCCAGCCTGGCCTGCACGTGGACGCCAGCGCCTCGCCACAGCACCAGTCCTCAGTTCTTTCCAGCTTCAACTATCACACGTTAATGAAGGTTTTCTAATGAGCTGTTTAAACAGTAATTAGAGGCTGGCACTGAAGAGGGAGATAAGTCTTGTGGGTATCTTGCCTGGCAAGAAAGGACTTGATAAGAAAGAAGTGAATGATTTTCTTCTGGGATCAATTCCAATGAGCAATTATCCCCTTGATACCACGCTGTTTAATCAGAAGCAGACTGAAAAAATATTTGACAGTGGCAGGCAATGAATGGGCCACTTTCTCAGCATTTTCCAAGAAAGGCTGGAAGCTTTATGCCAGTACCTGAGATAGGAGATGATCCAGACAGTGCTGAAAGCTCATTTGATTTACATAAAATAATCATCAATGTTTCTTTTTTAAAAGCTTCATGAAGATGGAAGAATCATCAGCTTTGTTTCCTGATGGGTTCCCATCCCAGCTGTTCAAGGGGTCTAGGTGTTATTTAATTTCAGGTGTTGGGCTCCAGTGACTGAAATGCTGACCAGGAACTCAGCGTGTCCTGGCCGTGTTGTGCAGGATGATGGGGTTTGGCTCGAGCAGTTCTCCCTTGGCAATTACAGCAAACAGATGAGCTGAGCAGTGACAATGGGGCAGGACAAGATGACTCACAGTCTTGGCTGAAAACTGCCTGGCTATCCTCTGATGTTGTTGGAGAGTTAAGTAAGCTCAAGCATTTTAATAGGCTTATTTTCTCACCATTCTACTGCCTCAGGTGATCCTTCGTGTTGCAACACAAAATACAGTATCATGGGATTATTAAAAAAAAAAAAGAAAGGGCCATGCTCAAACCATCATTTTCTTCTGTCACCCTCTGCCAGTGCCAGTATCTGGTAGGAATACTGGCACAGGGTGCACACAGCAAATGATGCAAACAGGTTTGGCAAAGGGCAGAACTAACAGCCAGCAGGGATTCTTTTAAGGCTGGAGCATTGCTCACTCCCTGTAGCCAAGAGAGATAACTGTGCAGCAGGGCACAGGGACTGAGCCTGGTGCCCACACGGGCATGGGGAGCACAGCCAGGGTGGGACACCTCCAGGGTGCAGCCCTGGCAATAGGAACACCTGGCGCTTCAATAACTGGCAAAGGCAAAAGAAACCCTGCAAACCTGTGCTCTGCCCAGGCACACCCTGGGGACAGATCCCACTTCTGAGAAGCCCTGAGCATGGGGCGGAAGGAACTGTGTTACCTAGGCTGGACTTTGCTCCCACACTGCCTTGTCCCCTAGTCCTAACAGGAACTGAGGTGGATTTTTTTTTTCCACCAGGACAAGGTGTGGAAAACTGTTTTCTGGGGGATTTAGAGCCTTCTAATTTGCAGACTGGCTTCACTCGTGGCACTTTGCACCTTCACTCCTGATGCTCTTGGCTTAGCTCCAGTCTCTCCTCCCCCATCAGGGAATAGCAGGAATAGCCCCTGGCAGCCAGCCCCTTTCCACAGCCCCCCACTCCAAGGTCTCCTCCTGTATGACAGTGTCTTCATTTCCCTGATCTGCCTGCAGATTTCCCTGCAGCTCCCATCTGTCTGTTTGGGACCAGAAGTGGTCTCTCTAATCACACAGAGATAGATCAGAGCAAAGACCCTTCCAGCCCAGGGAGAGACTGGGAAGGACACTCACTGAGCACTGATGCTCAGGGTACAGCTTCATCGTACAGCAGAGCCAGCCTCAAAGCTCCCTGCTGCCAAGGAGGGACATTTCAGGAGCTCCGCCTTCCCTGAACCCCTCCCTAGTGTGTGCTCACATCCTTGGACTGATCCTGGTACAACCTCCGATCCCACAGGAGCCATTCCCCTTGCAAACATGGAAAGAGTCCCCGTTTTTCTGGTGTTGCAGAGCACTGAAGCAGCTCCCTGGCTGGTCAGAGAAGCCTCCGGAGAGCCCGGGCTCAGCAGAGCACACCTGGGAGAGCTGAGGTGGAGCAGCAGCAATGAGTTAAAGTGAGACAAGTTATCCCATGAGATCACATCCTGTGAGATGGAAGGGCACAGGAGGATGAATCCTCCCCAGCCTTCAAGAACAAACATGCTCAGCACGTCGGGGGACACAGAGGCCACGTCACAACATCCCACAGCAACAGCAGGGCCTCTGCCTCACATTTGGTTTCTGCGCCATCACCCCACAACTCCGGATGCAGCCACGCATCACCCAGGAACAGCGGCACTGCTTCCCCTCCTCCTCTCCTTCTGCCCACTTCAGGCACTCCAGGGCTGACTCGTGCTCCGGAGCCTTTTGTGTTTCTGAATTTATTGGACTCTGGGTGACTGTCATCTCCACACCAGAGCAGAAATCCAGCTGCACATCCCCCTATGCATCACTCCTTGACTCCCTCATTTCATTACATTCCTTGTTTTCCTTTTCTGAAGGGGACTCCTGTTCTTTGCAATTTCCCCCAACTCCTTTGTTTTGGTGATTTCCACTCACAGGTAATCACCAAATTTCATTAGAAATTTGTATTTTTTGTGCCAAGACCATTAAAAATGTCAAACAACAAGGCAAATTTTTGCGAAGCCCATCTAGCACAGTCCTCACAGCCCAGCATCTTCCTCTCCCAATGTATTTAATAGTCTCCTTTACTGCAGAGCAGACAACTTAGATGTATCCTGTCTGCTTTGTCAAGAAGTTCAGGTTTTTTATCTACTCTGGCATCATTTACTTTCAGAAAATCTGTATCTCATCCATTTTCCATGTTCTTAATTATCCTCTATTTTAATCTTTATTCTGAAGCTTTGCATACTCACAAATTCAGACTAACAGACACCTACATGCCAAGAACACCTTCTCCCTCCCAAATCCACAGGCCTCGTTTGCTTTTCTCCAGCAAAATGACCCAACCCCCGAGCTTTGACAGATTTATTACAAACCCTTCTTCCATGACTTCAGCTTCATGTGAGCCCTTTCTCATTCCTGGAGGAGAAGCTAGCTGTTCCTACCTGTTTCCATCCTCAAAGTTCCTTGCCTGCTGATTCTTTGTTGATTGTGGCACTTCCCATTCCCAGGCACTTGTCACCCTCCTCTCTCTCCTTTGGCTAGTGCTCCCAGTGCCACCGAAAACACAGGGAAAGTTTTCATGTTGTTTTTTTTGGAACTATACATATATTATCCTATGTCTCTGTCCTGTCCTTAGCACATACCAGCCCTACTACTCCTGTCCTGCTTCCCCTTTCATTTATATGTCTGGACAGTTTCCAAGAGTTGTGCAACCCATCCTTTGCTATTTCCTTCAGTAACTTTGTCCAGATTGGATTTTGCCATACTTTCAGACTTGCCTGCTTCACAAAAATTGCAAAAATTCCTTTTTAGTACTGTTTCTTTCTCTGTTGCCTGTGGACTCCCAGACCTCCTTCAGCAGCATCTTCTCTTCCCAGCCACTGTCCCTGGAGCCCATTCCTTGTCCCTGCACACCCTCTGGCCCTGCCCCACCAGCACGGGAAGCAGGCAGGAGGGAGCTGCTGGTGACTCACAGCCTTCCTGGCTGCAAGGCCATGGTCATCCTGTTTGTGTGGAGCCAGGGGAGTGGGAGCCTTTGCAGGAGAAGTTTAATCCCACCTTGGAGCTGGGAGGTGGCCAGAGCTGTCCTGCCAGAGGGAACGGTGACCTTCAAAATCTGCTCCAAGTCCCCCAGCCCACACCTGGCTATCAGAGGAGCTGCTTGGGTGGGTGCTTGTGTCCACCCTGTGCAGCTCCAGGGGCCAGGGCAGATTCCTGGAATCTCACAGAACTTGATAACCATCACTATTATTTTTAGTTCTTTCCTTTCAGCCTCTCTCCAAAGCAGGCAGAGGCTGTGCGAGCTGTGCAGCACGGAGCGCCTGCAGTGCAAACCCACAAATATCCACAAAATTGGAGGAAAGAGGTAGGCGGGAGGAGGGAAACCCTAGGAACTTGCCCTGGGAAACAGCTCTGTGCCAGATTTCCTCGCTGCAGGAAGAGTGCCCCGGTCACCACCAAAGGCTTTCCAAGCCTGCCAGAGGGTCCTGCCCACACCCCGGCTCGTGGATGCCCTGGGTCACCCCAGGCAGGGAGAAAATCCCCTGGGAGCAGGACTCCAAACCTGTACTTCTGCATAAAGTCACTCCTCTGGAGCACCTTTCCTGCACAGCTCTCCCCTCCGACGGGAGGAGACACAGGAGCCTCTGTTGGTTGCGTGCTGCAGCCACAGGCTCCTGGTGCACCAGGCTCGGGGTTCTGCTACCTGAGGAGACTTTTACCAGAGAGGAGCAAATGAAAGTACTTCAAAAGAGGACTAGAAACATTGCAGCTCTTGGAACGGCTCCAGCCTTGGCTGGGAAGTTGAGATATGCCTTGGAGGGGATGAGAGTCCCCTTGGAAGATAATCAGAGATTTTGAGTCTCTCCTACTTCCTCCTGTTTACAAAGTCAGGGAAACCAGAAGCTTGGTTCTCCACCCTCACCCCACACAACAGCCTCTGCTCATAGCAGGTTTGAGGAACACCTTGATGGGAGTCTCCAGACAGCCCTCGGAAATGACTGTGGGGGAAGCATGGTTGGGCTGCAGGGGAGTTTCCAAAGCCCAGCTGTGGCCAAGAGCAGGACAGTGAGGTACAGTGCCGGAGAGATCTCCCTTCCTAAGGGCTTGTCCCCACCACAGGGCACATATCCCATGGGCATGCAGGATACTGGGGCAATGGAGCCCTTGGAGCATGAGGAAAGACCACTCTGACATCTTCTGCTCAGCCAGAGCTGCCCATGGTGTGCTCAGAGATGGCCTATGGGTGAGCAACTGCTTGGTGCACTCCTCCCTCAGCCTCACAGTGACCTGCCCATGTCTGGCCCCTCTCTGAGCCCTCGCAGTGCTCTACAGACACAGCCACACTGGCTGGAAGGGCCCATCCAGGGCAACAAGTCCCATACCCATCAACCACTGGTGGTGCATCCCAGCTGTTCTGCATGGCTGCCCTACAGTTCAGAGAATCACAGAATATCCTGAGCTGGAAGGACCCACCAGGATCACCCAGTCCAGCCCCTGGCCCTGCCCAGACCCCCACCAACCCCAGCCTGTCCATCCCTGGCAGTGCTGTCCAAACGCTCCTGGAGCTCTGGCAGCCTCGGGGCCGTGCCCATTCCCTGGGGAGCCTGGGCAGTGCCAGCACCCTCTGGGGGAAGAACCTTTCCCTGAGCTCCAGCCTAACGTCCCCCTGACACAGCCCCAGCCATTCCCCCAGATCTGCAGCTGCAGATCGTGGTGAGGTCCCCTCTCAGAATCCTCTCTCCTCTCTGAACAAGCCAAGTAATCTCAGCTGCTTCTCCTATGCCTTCCCCTGTGATCCTGCAACAGGAAAACTGCACTGGAGGGATATTCCCGAGGGAGAGAATTTAACAGCCAGAGTTAATAGCTCCACACATGCCTCAGGGACATTCCTCCCTCTCCATACATTTCCCTTCACTACCTTAACTGAATAAGAAACTCCAAACATATCTCACAATCTCAAGCTCCTGCAACTCCTGGTAAATGGAGTAAATCTAATATAGAACTTCCACACCCAGCAGCAGAAGAATTAAACACCAGTGGGATGCAGGTGGCTGTGCCTGCTCCATGCTTCATGGCCAGAGCAACGCCCTTCTCTGCAAAACGCTGGGGAATCCCAGTAAGAGCTCTTGGGTGGAGAAGTCCAAGCAAAACCCCTAGAGCAGCTTAGGGACCTGGGATGCTTGCACAGAGGCTGCTTCCTAGCAACATTTCCTCCTGGTTTGAACCTCACACTGCATCTTGTAGGCAGCAAAATCCCTCCATTCACAAAGTCCCAGGGCCTTTGGGCTATGTCCATGTTGGGCAGAAAAACATAATCAGATTCCTCAGGAGAAGTCAGACACAAGCTCAGGGAATAACTGGAGCCTGATGATATATTATAGTCACGGTGATGTTTACATAAAGCAGTAAAGGTCACACACTGACTAAATAACTTGGTCTGAGGGCAGCCAAGAGACACACACAGATTCCCTGGCACCTTACAGGGCCCAGAGCCAACGCTTTAACTTCATGGTCTTCAGTTTCACTGTTTCTACTGGCAGCTATAGGAACCTGCTTATCTTCCAGAGGCATGGAGAGACATCATTACCAGTGGCAAGAAAGTGGCTTGAGAATCTCCAAGGGCTTGAGCAACACCAGAGGTTACTGCATGCAGCCTGAGCTACACTAGCCAGCCAAGCACTCAGCCAAGAGGGAAAGTTCAGTCCCTGCTGCCAGCACTTGGCAGACTGAGGGAGCACTGGCTGAGGCTGTTCAGCCCAGCTGTGCTGCCTTGGACGTCCCCCAGCTCCCACAAACACAACTGTGAAAGGAGGGAGAGAGGCTTCAAGTGCAGCAGATTCCCCTGGCACTGCCGTGGGAAGCTTCCAGCTCTCCACACTGCTCCTATCAAGAACTCTTTTTCAGCCAGGACACTCTTCCAGCACCAGTGCACAAAGACAGAGATCCATGGCAAGGCAGGAACATGAGCGCACAGGCTGGAAAAGGCTTGGACATTCATTTTCCCATCAAAGGAAGCACAACATCCTCCCTTTAGCCAGAGGTGCAGATACACAGTCATGTTGCTCCCCTAAATCCCAGGCTGTCCCGTGCCTGGTGGTGCTGTGCTCTCTGAGGGGTAAGGACTCAGACATGCAAATCCATAGGCAAGCGTGTGCGTGCTGCAACACGGAGGAGGCTGCTCAGCCCAGGGACCCGGCTCCTACTGTGAACAGCATGAGGGAACAGGCTCATGAAACCTAAGTCTCCAAATATTTTATTTTGATCCACGAGCCTGGCAAGATCTTCTGTGAACATCCACTTTGTTGGGACTACATGGGCCTTGGAGGAAGAAGGGGGAGTGGTAGGAAGTCAGAGACAGACTTGAGCTTGGGCTTGGGTTTGGGAGGACTTTCACTCTTTCTAAATAAACACAGAAGCCTTGATGTTCAAGGACAAAAAGTTTTTCTACTTGTCCTTGGTTTGTGTGTTTGAACAAAGGTTTCTTGGACATCTGCCAGCCTGATTGAAGAACTGGGGATCAGTTACAAGGTGAATGCATCCCATCTCAGATCAGAGCAGGGCAAGAGGTACCAGCTAGTAAGATGGGATGGAGCAAGACACATCCAGTTTTAGTTACAAAACTTCAGAGAACAATAAAATGCCCCATCCCTGGAAGTGTCCAAGGCCAGGCTGGATGGGGCTTCGAAGAACCTGGGATAGTGGAAGGAATCCCTGCCCATGGCAGGGGGTGGAATGAGATGAGCTTGAAAGTCCCTTCCAGAGCTTTAAAGTCCCTTCCAAAGCAAACGAGTCTGTAATTCTGTGATCTTTGAGTGATAACTGGAGAGACATTGCTCAGCTCAGCACCCAGAACATCACCTGTATGGGGCATGGATTCAAGACAGGCTTGTTTGCTCAAGTGCCAGTCTGTGCATGACACTGGTGGCTGGTGTTGGTGACCATTGAGACAGCCCCTGCAATAACTCTGCTGAGCACAGCAGCTTTGAATCCAGGCTATCAGCCCAGGCACACAAAAATGGGAACTGGCTGTTCATACATCCAGGGGTTGGATGTATGCGATGTAAGAAAAAGGAAAGCAGCAGGCCAGAGTCTCTTTCCAGGGAAAATCCAGAAAAGTCCATGGATGTAAAGAGCCGAGAAGAGCTGAGACAGTGGGAACATGTAATCTGCCAACTGCCCTCCTGCCCTGAGATATGAAATCCAAAGGAGGTCCTGGTGGGAATGAGAGGCGAGCTCACGCCAGGGTAACAACGGCTGCTGCCCGTCCGCATGGCCGCAGCGGTCACATTGCAAACCAGTGAAGTCACAGCTCCAGAGAGCACACAACAAGCCTGTGACATGGAAAACACTGCCACTGGGATCCCACCCAGTACCCTCCAGTTGGGTGCATTTTGTGATTATTGACCTTACAGAGGGAAGCCCAGGCTGAGGAAATAAGCTTGTTTATTCCATGCCTCCATAAGAATGCTCATTACTTCTGCTGAATTAGGCTGCTTTCCTTCCTGCCCAGAGTGGAGTGAAGCCCAGAGACATGTCCAGAGTCCAAGCCCCAGCTATGGCTCCATGGAATGGATTATTTATTTCTGTAGCTGAACACTAGATACATCAATGATACAGAGACATTTGGATGAGCCTCAAACCCTCTCTCTTTATTCTTCTTTCCTCACTTTTTTAGGTGTACAGGACAGCAGCAACAGGTGAATGCTTTTGTTATTTGGGAAACTGTCTTGACAAACACATTCAGCAGGGTGGACTCAAGTGACCTCTCATTGACTCTATGCTGAACATTTCTCTAGCTGTCTCATATACGGAAGAAAATTCTTTGTTTTCCTGTCAGCCTTGGAGTTTGTACATTTCCATCCTCCCAAATCCAAGGAGAAGCAAGGAAAAGCTTGAAGTGGTGAGGGGATGGACAGTAGCATGACCATATCATCATCTCTCCAGCAAAATCTTTACCACCATCATCTCTCTAGCTAAACCTTCCTTCTCCACTCAGGCTGCTCAGCTGCTTCTTCTCACAAGAACCTCTGGGGACAAGGTCTTGTTTTCCTCCCTGGTCACCTGTTGGAGAGCCACATCCTGTCTAATGACTCAGCTCTGAGTTGCTCAAAATGATGTTTCCCTATCTGACCCCACCAAGGTTTCGTAGAAGCACAGTCTGGTTTGGGTTAGAAGGGACTGTAAACTCATCCCATTCCATGCCCTGTTGTGGGCAGGGACACCTCCCACTATCCCAGGTTCCTCCAAACCCTGTCCAACCTGGCCTTGGACACTTCCAGGGATCCAGGGGCAGCCACAGCTTCTCTGGGCACCCTGTGCCAGGACCACTCACCCTCACAGCGAAGGATTTCTTCCTAATGTTTCTTTCAGTCATTCCAGGAAGCCCCAGGCCACGCTCAAACCAGACTTTGGACCAAAGGAGAAAGGTGAAAGTACAGATATTAGAACTTTAGCTATCAAGATGTCCAGCCATTCTGGGACTTGATGGCAGCATCCATCATAGCAGCTGTCCCTGTCTCTGCCTCTGTCCCTGTGCTAGTGGATGCGGCTGTTGCTGCTTTAGTGGGGATCACGACTTTCAGTTAATACGGTTGGGATTTTGTGGAGTTGGGCACTCAAACATCACGAAGCTCCAAACCAAGTTCCTGATCCAGGTGAGTTGCTGGAAATGCCCATGGGAGGCAGCACTGCAGCCTTGCTGTGCTGGGAGAAGGGGCTGGATGTTGTTGCCGCAGGCCTGGCAGTGAGTGCTGTCCCTGGCAGGAAGCCGTTTGTCTGCGAGGCAAGGAAACAAGGAGGTTTTGGAGACGGCAATCCCATGCAGCTTCTCACTGCTTTTCCCAGCTACTGATCCAAGAGCGCCTGTGTTTACTTCCAGCCTTCCTCTCTGCTCTGCTGCCAAGCAGCCTGGCTGACCGGATACAAAGTGCTCCACCAGGAAATGCGCTGGGCTGGATCAGATAAAAAGGCCATTGCACAGAGACACTCTGGTGGCATTAACCCTGCTCCACCTGGTCCCAGGACTGTGGCAGCACAGCCAGCCGCGCTCATCACCTGCTCATCGTCTCTGCTCCAACAACAAAAGTTGTTGTCCCTGGGGCTGATTCCAGCTGCTGTCACACTCCTCAGTGTGACAGCAGCTGGAATCCTGCCCGTGTGGCACTGAGATGCTTGCAGGGAGGGAGCATGGGCCTGCCACGTGTGCTGTGGCTCTGGGTTCAGATCCGTGTGCCAGCTGCAGTGCCTCTGTCACAGCAGGGTGACAGGGGAACATGGGAGATAGTGCTGTATCCATGAGAACCAGAGTGCAGCCAGACCACCTTCACCAGGGTCTTTGGTCACTGGTCTGAGAATGCTTTCAAGGAGCAAATCAAGTGGGACTGCCCCACGGGTCGCGGTGCCTCACAAGAAACAGGCCGTGGATTGATGGGCTCTGGCTCAGCAGCTCCTCTGCCAAAAGCAGGGGCAGTGCTGCCTCCTTGGGCTGTCCAGGCACAGCGGCACACTGGGCACAGCTGCAGGCACCCACTGCCAGGACCTTCCCCCAAAGACATCACCCTCAGGAGCACCAGGAGAGGAAGCAGGCTTGGAGCACCAGGACTGCCTCTGGCACAGCTTCTCCTCTCAACCTGGCTGTGGCCTGTCCCCATTTCCCGGCTCCAAAGCCATCACTTCCACAGGCCCATGTGCTCTCTGTGGCACAGGGGGTCACTGTCCATGAGGGCACCACCACCTGTGAGATCTTGGTCTCCTCAAGAGACTGGCTGGAGAGGGGAGGCAGGGAAGCAAATAGCAATTAAAAAAATGCATGTAACTGTCAGAAAATGTTCTGCAATTCTCTGCAGAAGATCATAGGAGCATGGGATCATTAAGGTTGGAAAAGCCCCCAGCAATCATGAGTCCAACCACTAACCCAGCACTGCCAAGACCCATGTGCCCAAGTGCTACATCCACATATTTTTTGAACACTTCCAGGCGTGTTGGATCCACCCCTGCCCTGGGCAGCCTGTTCCAATGCCTGACCATTCTTTCTGTGAAGAAACTTTTTGTAATATCTGATCTAAACCTCTCCTGGTTCAACTTGAGGTGTTTCCTCTTGTCCCATTGCTTGTTACTTGGGAGAAGACACTGACTCCATTTGGTTACAATCTCCTGTGAGGGAGTTGTAGAGAGGCAGGTGAGAAATAACCCCGTGAGTAAGGTTACACTGAAGTGACAGTCTAATAGGGCTTGGAAAGAAATCTCTGAGCAATCCCTTCTCCCCATCTAATTCACCATCTTTATTTAGTTATCTCAAATGTTCCAGTATAATATATATGATGTATATGTGGTTTTTTATATATATATGTATGTATACTTCCTTGACCTGCAATTATCGTGTCTCCTTTTCCCTGCTGAGGCATTCTTCTCCCTGGTCCCAGCATGATGGTGATCAGAAGGCAAATGGAGGGGAGCAACCCTCTGCTCTTCTGCAGCTCTGTTCCCAAACCAAACTCCATCTGCAGTGAGAAACTCCAATGTTTCCATAATGCAGGCAAGCGAACCTGAATTCCCAGCAAAGAATTTGGTGGAGTCATAGCTGGCTGAGAAGAGAGTGACAAGCAGCCACCAATAACTCATTCTGGCCGTGTCTGCCCACATTCAGATGCGCTTTGCCTTCCCTGTGTCTCAAGCAGGATAAAGGGTATTTTCCAGTGCCCTCCCATCACACAGGCCCCTATTGCTGTACTGACTGGCTGAGGCAGCAGTTCACCTCAGCCTGCTCTTAACTCTTACAAGGACCAACCATTGCATTAAGCCAGTGCATCCAAAACACAAATCCTGCCCAGGCTTGAGGACTGGAGCAGGAGAAGGGCCATCGCCAACATTTGGTTGCCAAAATCAAGGGCTGAGCTGCAGCCCCAGTCACCCCTCCTGTCTCCTTGGCTTAAAGCAAGCTGTACCCAGGCTCTGCAGATTCACCCCATCTCAGTGAGCAGCAGAATTACTGATGCAGCAGAACTTCTGCACACCAACTCCTGTCTGGGCAGAGGTAGGAGGCTCTCTTTTCTTGAAAAATGCTTGGAAAAAATATCTATTTAACAGATTTGCTGTACTTTAGTCTGACTGCTAGTCCTGCTCTGCTAATTCCTCCCAGTGCTCCTGCACACCAGCCTGGGTCTGCAGGAAGGAATCCTGTGTTTGACATCCGTGTTATTGTGTCTTACTCAGTCTCATGCTCGCTGGCCTGGGGCCAGCAGCAGAAGGACGTAACCTTGAGCTGGGCTAGACCCTGCTGTTCTCAGCCACTGAAGTGGGAGAGGGGCTGGAGCAGGAAAAACAAGGAGACAGCTTTTCCCTTTCTTTAACAGACGATCCCATGGCAGCACACACATTCCTGACTCGGTGCCAGGGTGGACAGTGGGCAGCACCAGGGGAGCCAACGGCAGGTCCTGAAGGCTCCGCTGTGGCCAGGAGGAAACTGCAGCTGCCTGTGAAGGGCCATACAAGGCTCCGACTCAGCCGGCCAGCGCAGCACACACGGAGCCAGCCAGGGACACGTCCTCACAGAACCAGCCCTGGGGTACATAAGGAGCTGCATTGGGAAGAGCTCAGCACCCGGTCTGCTCTGAGGTTACAGCTTTGCATTTCTCCCAGGCCCCAACCTGCACTGAGGCTGAGGCTGCAGCTCTAGCTGCAGGAACCAAAGCGTCCAGCCCACACCTCATGGATGTGCCTTTCCTCTCCAAGCTCCCTCCAAGCCCTCCTGCTTGCCGTCCCACCATGCCCCTCCCCATCACCCTCACAACTGGGGGATGGTGAAGAGTTATGGGGACACAGAATCATGGAATCATCATGGAAAAAGACATCTGACATCATCAAGTCCAACTGTTCCCCCAGCACAGCCAAGCCCACTACCCCAAACTGCCACATCCACCGTGGACGGTGACTCCACTAGTGACTCTGAGTAGCCTGTTCCAGGGCTTGACAGCTCTTTCCATGAAGATTTTTTTTCCTAAATACTGGTCAGGGGATGCTCTGGGAACAAGCATCTGGCCTCAAATGGGACAGAATTCTTTGAGAATCAAAAAGAGCAATGCCAAGGCCATACATGATTTACAAAAACTGTAGCAAGATCTGCTAGGGTTTAAGGTCTGTAACTGCTGGTGGCTCTGCTGCAGCAAGACCATCTTCTGCCATATTGACCATCTTCTTGACCATATTCTGTGTTACTCTTGGGCAATGGCTTTAAACTGAAAGAGGGTTAATTTAGATTACTTATAAGGAAGAAGTTTTTACCATGAGGGTGGTGAGGCCCTGGCACAGGCTGGACAAAGAAGCTGTGGCTGCTCCAGCCCTGGAATTGTCCAAGGCCATGTTGGATGGGGCTTGGAGCAACATGGTCTAGTGCCTGTGGTAGGAGGGTTGGAACAAGATTAGTTTTAAAGGTCCCTTCTAACCCAAACCAATCTGGGATTTGACGATTCTCAAGACAGGAGGTACAACCTGCTCCTGAGCAGGCACAGCATCGACCTACCATGCTCCAGAGACAGATCCGCAAGAAGCTGCACAATATTCCACCCATTTTTAACAGTATTGGCTTCACAGAGATGGTCCTGACTGGCTTCAGGTCAGGCGTGCCTGGCTCTGCTGGCCAAGGTCAGGGAAGCAGCAAACATCATCCATTCCTCACTTGGTACCGTGACAAGAGGGAGGGAGCCTGGGCAGGACAGGGACCCTGGGCAGGACAAGGACCCTGAGCAGGGCAGGGACCCAGGGCAGGACAAGGATCCAGGGCAGAACAGGGACTCTGAGCAAGGCAGGGATCCTGGGCAAGCTTTGTCTCCTGGCTCAGGGCTGCCCCTGGAAAATCTGCCTGCTCCACTTGGCTCAGCTCGGCTCCACTCACCCGTGGGCACAGAAGGGCTTGGGAATGGGGACCCAGGGTCCCAGCAGCAGCAACCAGGGAAGGAAGCACCAGGCCTGGGACACTTGTGGATGAGACAGGAAGGGATTACACATATCCCACCGCTCCAAACATGCGTCCCCCTTGAACAAAGCTGTTCCTGCCTCTGTGAGCAGCCGGGGCTGGGAAGGGGCTCCCAGCTGCTCTGGAAATGCTGTGGATCACTTTCCCACTGTCAGCACCTGCTTAGAGGTTAGTTCCTACGACCTTCAGGGTAAGGTCGTATCACGGTTTTACTGCCCTGAGAAAGAGATGGGAATGATAAACCAGGGCGAAGCCGAGGAGCCCCGGCCCTTCCCCTGATCCCTGCAGCCCCAGCAGACGCCGGCCTCTCCGGGCGCCCGGGCCTGCCCCGCGAGCCGAGTCCCCTGAGGGCGGCCTGTGTGCACTCTCTCCCATCAAACTGCAGACCAGGCAGGAATAATATGGACACATATTTTTAGCAGCAGCAAATTATTTCTCTTACAGAGGGAATATTTCCATGCGGGGCTTTTTCCCTTCCCTTATCACAGATTGTATATTTAGAGCGTGAGAACTCTACCTCTCACAAACAGTCGCTGCCAAGCCCCGTGCTCAGGCAGGGAGCCACTGCTGGTCTCTCAGACCTGCCCCTTTTTGGGACCAAATCCCCTATCTTTGCTCAACAAGTGGACTCTGCCAAAGGGAGAGCTGAGTTTGGGATATTGTGTGAAAAGAAAGGGAAAAGGCACTCCAGAGAGTTATCAATCAGCACATTTGTGAAGTTGTGACTGCAGAGCTGTAGGAAACACGGAGCAGACTGTGAGCCCTAACAGAGCCACCAGCAGCAGCTCAGGCTTCACTGCTTCCCCTCTGGCTGCAGGTGCATGAGGGATCCCGAGGGAAAGCTGGAACAGTTGGGGACATTCCCAGGGCTATCTGGCTGCTAAAACACATTGCACTTGCCAGCAGAATGTCTCACCCAAAGAGTGGCTTTACAACCTGCCCTACACAGAGCCTGTGAATGAAAGGGCATGGGTGCTCAAAGCCCCTTCCTACTGTGGTGCACATACCAGGTTAAATGGAGTGGGGTGACAAACCACAGCACCCTCTGCTTTCTCATCCCTCTGGCATGCTGGAGGCTGGGTAGCCCTGCCTCCCTGCCTGCTTCTCTTCTGTTTCCCTGCCCGCTTCCCTGCCTGCCTGGTCCTGCTGGGAGGTGCTCTCTGGCAAGGAAGGCACAGCCAGCTGGCAGCCCTGGACTGCAGCTATGGAGGTTTCTCATTCCTAGAGAGAAGGCTGATTTCACAGACCAACCGTGGCAAACATCTCTGCGATTTTTGGAGTTTGTCATGGATGAGCCGTCAGGCACTGCTGGATCCACACACCCTGCTCTGAGAGGAACTGAGACAGAACAGCTCCTCGTGGCTGATGGACCCAACCCCTCCCCGTGGCCCCTCTAAGGCAGATTTAACGCATTTCAAACAAAAATGCATCAAATGCTGTATTTCCACACCGAACATGGGGATTTCACGGTCTGGGTGACTTTCATGACATCAAGATTCATAGAGACTCTTAATCATAGGTAACAGTTGCTGGATGCATCCCCAGGATGAGGACTGAGCATCTTGGATGCCTGCCTGGATTTGCCCCTCTCAGCCTGGCCCATTTATTTTCTTCACATCTCTGCTTGGGCATCACTTTCCCAGTGAGAACAACATGTTGAGTCATCAGGCTTCTTGCAAATTGTGGCCCTGTGCCTTCTCAACTGCCCGGCATAACTCCAACAGCAGCATGGGAATGGAAACAGATCCGTCGGCTCCAGCACTCATCCCTCATGGGCAGGGGCTCTGGAATGGAGGCAAAACCTGCATCGAGCAGCACATGCAGTGACCCAGGCACGTTTCAGTCATTTCAGACAAGGAGTGACACCCACCCAGTAAAGACATTGCCTGCCATCAGACACCCAGGGTCTTGTACTAGCCTGGGCATTTGCAGTGAAACACAGAATCTTAGAATCACAGAATCCTTATGGCTGGGAGAGCCAAACACACAAAACACTGCTCAGTGGCTCTTCCCAAAGGAGAGGCTCTCAGGAGAGCCCAGGAAATGAGGGATGGACAGAGATGGGCACTGCTGGCTGCTGAAAGTCTGAAGTTAAGGGACAAAGTAGGATACTGCAAAACATTTACACATTTCTCATGACCTGAATTTCCAAGAAAAGTGGCTTGGCAAGGACCAACAGGCTGAAACTCAAGCCTGGGTTCATCCTGGAACAGGAATCTGGATGGTTTGGGCTCTCTCAAAGCAGTGAGTGGCCAGGCTGAGCCAGTGGGCAGGGCTGTGGATGAGGGAGTCATGGCTGGCACAGCAGCCCAGGGCCAGGCAGGCATTTCAGGAGCCGAGGAACCCCAACTACTCCTGCCTGAACACTTTTATCTAGAAAAATGCTTCACATGGGGGTAGGGGAGGGAAAAGCAAGAAGTGATAGCGAAAAACAGAAGGAAAAGCAGATGCATGTTTGGAACAGGGTTTGAATTGAAAACCCAGACAGTGGGAGTGTTAAAATGAGATTTCCAGTCAGATGCCTTCTCTCCTATGTGACCAGGAACAAACATCCCATACTGGGTAACGCACGTCCACACACATCTCCCTTTGGATATTTCCAAACCTGCTTACTGCCCAGTCCCTGTGTGGAGGGAGGGTCCATTCCACTGGCACTGCTCGTCCCTTGTTATCTTCTTATTGTGGTGTTATCACCCCAAGGACATTTTAGGTGCTTTTGAAGTCAGTCCCTAGGCACGTGCTCCAAGAGCCAGGAGAGCAGCAAGTTTTTCCACAGGGCCATGCTGAGAGGCACAAACTCAGGAGCTCTGAAACACCCAGAATTAAGCCTGGATGTTTCAGGTTAAGTCTGAAGGCTGGGTGAAATAAAAGGAATGCTTTTGCTGCTCAACTCGCCTGTGCAGGCAGAGCTGGTGTGAAAATTCGTGGTGTGAGGGTGAAGAGCCCAACCCTTCCTGCTCCCCCTGGCAGTGACCTGTCCCTTTTAGGGTGGTGGCACTGAGAAGCAGCAGGGGCAGGTTGGGGGATGTGCTGAGGGAGCAGGATGAGAGCAGAGCTCCCGCAGGCTCGCTGCTGCAGCTGCAGCTGACAGCTGCAACAGGAACCAGATGGGCTGGATGGCAGGAGCAGAGCAGAAAGGATTTCCAGGATGAGAGGCCGAGAGGGAAGCAGGGTCTCTCATGAGATGGAAGAGCTGAGTCTGGGGAAGGTCTTCCCAAGATAACATCACTGTGGGGCTGAGTTTACTCTGTGGCAGAGGACGGGGAGGTGGAAGGAGGGGTCAATTTCTCTGTGAAGAATGTTCAGAAAGGATCAAGACAGTGAATCAAGGTGTTAAGACACAGTGCCTGTACAAACAGTCCCTGGCACTTTGGGGGTGCGTACCTTCTGCACTCCACCCTGCAGGAGCCTCCAGGCAGCACAGAGGGGAGACAAAAGCTTAATTCAACCTAAACCAGACAGGTGCAATCAGCAGCACCTTGCACTGTGCCTGGGTCTGATGTTCATTTATGCTCCACGTAGTTGCTCTGCAGACAATGACCTTTCCTTGCTCAAGATCTGTTGTTTCACTTGTCCTGCAATGGCAGCAGTTTGATGGATGAATGTATGGGTCATATCCAGCAGTTCACTCTGGATTTTCCCTGCTACACCACAAGATCCATGCTGACATGGAAGTTAGGAAAATCCCATGCAGTCTCCAGCACATGAAACCCCATAGGGCAGGCACCAAGGGACTCTTCTCTTTCTGGAAGGATGAGAAACTCATTACTCCTGCAGATGGCCTGGCTCTTCCAGGCCTCTCGCCTCGAATGCCAGCCCAGCAAAAGCCACAGGCTCTCTGAGATTACAGCTACTCAGAGTTTATGAGGTTACATAAAACATTTATGGTGGGTGCATTAATAACACAATGGCTTGTATTTATGACTGGTGCATGCCCACTGCAGAACAGAGGTGACCTCCAGGCTTAGCTGGAGCCCATGTGCTGGTTTTTGGATGGCTTCCATCAGCATCAACAGCTGGGCTCTGAAGAGTGGCCAAGGGCAGCTCAGATGTTGTGTCTGTGCTCCAGCACCCACCCAAGGGCTCCCTCCAGCACTGGGAGAATGAAGGGCTGCTCCCACCAGGATGGGACTGCCATTGCTGTAGGAGGCAAGACCTCCGAGCCAGCATGGCTTCCCAGCTCTCTCCTCCTACCGGCTGCACCCATCGCCATCTGGCCTCCAGCACCTCGCATTGCAAAGGATCCCCTTTATGAGAGTAAATAAAAGGTGTGACTGGCAAGGAGAGACATTTCCGAAGGCAAGGAGCAGCCTGCCTGTCTAGGAGTGGGGAGGGGGTGGCAGCAGGATTCCCTGAGCACGGGGCAAGGTGCGCACACAGCCCTGCTCCCCTCAGGAAGGAGGAACAACAACAACAGGAAGAAAGAAGAACTCACTCAGACAAAAGGTAAACAGACCAGCGAGATAGTGAAGGAAGAAGTTGCTAATTAACCTCAAATTGCTTCGGAAAGGACTCCAAGCGGAGCGTTCCCTCTGGAAGGAGAGTAGGCAGGGTTGTCCCAGCACATCTGCTGCCTCAGACCGCTCTGCTGCTGCACTGCAGCTCCTGGGGCTGTTTTCTCTCAGGAAACCTGAGATGTCCTGGGTGTGAAAGCAGGAGTCAGCAATCTGAAAAGGAGCAGCACTTGCTCTTCCTTCAGACCAAACCTTGTTTGGGTTCAACAAGGACAGGCTGGAGCCTTTGGTGCCCCCCACCAGAGACCCTCTCCCTGCGCTGCCACCAGCACCACGCGGAGCACTGGCAGGAGCTGTGTCCATTTGAGCTCCCTCAGAGCAGCAGCACACCCCCAGCAAACCTCCTGCACTGCAGCACTGCTAAACCCAGAACAGCCCAGTCCAGAATCCAGCCCTTGCTCCTGTGTAGCGCGTTTCATACCCCGCATGATCGGGAGATTTACGGAAGGGGATGAACCCCAGTTCCCTCGGGCCAAGGAAATAAATGAGGGAGAAGAATTAAAGTGATTGCTCAGACCCAAGGGCCAGTCAGGAACAATCTGGGCTCCTTGGAGCAGGAAATGACACTCACTGAGCATCTGGATGCATGTCAGGACGGATTAGGAGCCTGTCAGGAGTTAGACATCAGCTTTATAGGATGATTACATGTGACAGGGCTGCTGTGGGCTCTGGACACCAGAAGCTCCATTGCAGGCACTGCAGTCCCAGAGCAACTGCCATTCTCCTGCAATACACTCTTTTTTCTCTCTCCACTGAAGGTCCTCAAAAACCACCAACAACTGAAATGTTGGGTTTGGCTGCAAACCAGGGCAGGTTTCCAAGTGCAGCATTCGGTGAAGCTCAGGGATGTGATCTCCCTACTGGGCCTATGAGGTGCCAGGCTGCCTCTGCCCCAGCCAGGTCCTGCTGTGTCTGAGGGTTATGGGGTAATTGCCATCCTGCAATACTCAAGGACAGGTTTTGGCACCAGCTCTAATAGCTTTATTACTTTCTGGGTTTGTTGGTCTAGACACACAAACACCCTTAGGTTTGGTGCTGTCCCAAAATTTTTGGAGGAAGAGGGTTTACAAATAAACCCTTCACCTGCAGATCGGTACCTGAGCCCTCACCTTTCACCATGCGAGATACAGGGCTGTAGGAAGGTAATGCTGAGGCAGCCAAATGCACTGGGACCTCAACACAACAAGGACATGGAGCTGCTGGAGCCAGTCCAGAGGAGGTCATGGAGATACTCCAAGGGCTGGAGTCCCTCTGCTCTGGAGCCAGGCTGGGAGAGCTGGGGGTGCTCGCCTGGAGAGGGCTCCAGGGAGAGGTCAGAGCCCCTTAGTGCATAAAGGGGCTCCAGAAGAGCTGGAGAGGGACTTGGGACAAGGCATGGAGAGACAGGACACAGAGAATGGCTTCCCACTGCCAGAAGGCAGGGCTGGATGGCATATTGGGCAGGAATTGTTCCTGTGAGGGTGGAGAGGCCCTGGCACAGGGTGCCCAGAGCAGCTGTGGCTGCCCCTGGATCCCTGGCAGTGCCCAAGGCCAGGCTGGACAGGGGTTGGAGCAGCCTGGGACAGTGGGAGGTCTCCCTGCCCGTGGCAGGGAGTGGCACTGGATGGGCTTCAAGATCCCTTCCAATCCAAAGCAGTCTGGGATTCTATGATTACTTTTACTGTTCTGTACTGGATTTTCTTTTCAACATCGTACCATTTGTGATGGGGCCTGGATACTGCCTGCAAAAGGAGTACAGTTTCTCACCCCTGATTTTCTTTGCAGTAGAAAGGAGTCTCAGAAAATTCAACCCAGCTGATCTCCACTGCTCTGGTCTCCCTTCATGCTGTGTCACAGATACTGCCCTTCCGTTTTGTTTGTGGATTCCCTGGAAACTCCCAAATTCTTGTCTATAAACACATTTTGAGAGCAAGTAAGTCCACGCTTTGGTAATAGCCTAATGCTTTCAACTTCTGGGCTTCAATCCTGCTGGCTGAGCTCATTGCTCACATTTGAGCAGTGCAGCACAAGCCTAACAGCAGGAAAACCTTCTCAGTGAGATGACACCGAGCCTCAGCAAATCTTGAAGAGTTGTGGTGGACTCAAAAGTGTTTTATCACAGACTAAAATCCCTCTAAACAAATACTTTTTCTGTATACTTTCTATATGTAAGAACACACAGACTGATTTCAGTGCAGAATCAGATGCCTGGACCTTCTCACCAAGGTAAAGCACCCTCTTTTCTACATCTTACCCAAATATCTGAAAGTACTGAGTGAATGAGTCACAGAAGCTCTCCCAAAACCTGGTGGAGAGAGACAGGGACCTGTAACAAGTCACTCACATTCCCCTGTGCCTCAGACCTCATGGAAGTCTAATTATGAGGAGTCCAAACTCTGGGGACATAAATGTCACCACAAAGATCCTCAATGGCAAAGGCAGCCTCTGCACTTACTTCAAAAGGATCTCAATTGAACTCCAAGAAACATTTCATTTAAGCACTTACAGCCGTTTTCCTATTCAGATCAAACTCAATCCTATGTCAATGCCAGGGATTCCCTGAGGTTCTTTCTCACCTCTGCCATTAAAGGATTCCAACTAATGTTCCTCTTTTAGTTGTTCAAGCCTTTTGAGGAAAAAATACAGTGAGGTCACCAGCAAAACAGGCAGATGTTTTACAGCTCTGTGTGGGCTGAACTGCATTGCTGGGATGGGACACCCTGCTGGGATGGGACACCCTCTTGGAATGACTGCAGCCTGGAGGAGCTGTGCTTGGCTGGTGGCAGCAGTGCCAGGAGCCTGCCATGGGCAATAGGAGCCCTTTGTCCCATCTGCCAGTCCACAGTGCTGAGGTACCTGGTGTGACACAACCAGGGTAACCCAAAGGGACAGTTTAGAGAAGGACAGTAAAGTGATAGATAATGGAAAAAATACCCAACTCTGGAGGAGTAACAAATGGGGAACTGGTTGTCCCAGCTGGCAAACAAAGCTTGGACACTTACAGGGACTCTGGAGCACAATCTGCCCATACAGGGGCCCTGACTGAACACCCTGAATGTTCTGATTTATATAAACATAGAAGCTATCAAAAGCTTATCAAATTTTAAATGCTCTAAAAGTCTTTTAAAGCTTTCTGTGATAGTTTAAACTCTCCCCAGGAAACACCCATTGTCTGAGCCAACCTGCTTTCTCCTGTTCCACCCTGAGACCAGGGCGTCCCATTTGCCTCTCCCACTGAGGAGATCCCACTCACAAACTCACTCTTAGCAATGCAGGGGTCAGCACATGAATTTAAGGATGTACTGAGGCCTCCCTTTCCTAGGGAGGCCATCTCCTGGGGTACACCACAACTCTGCTGAAACATTATCCAGCACTAGATCATATTCCAGTTTAAAAAAAGCACTAAGAAAATAAGGAAGCATCCCACTATCTGTCATAAAACAATAATTGATTGTGCAATCAAAGGATGAAGCTTGGGTAAATGACTTGGGTATGTGACAACTATGGAAGAGAAAAGTTTGGATGTGAACAGTCCCACTGGCTGAGAACATTCTCACGCCTGAGCAGGGATGGGAATGAAGCTCAGCACAGCACACAACTGCCATCACTGCTTTGCTTCCTAAACTTCACTTTCTTTCATTTGGAAAAACAACCGTGAAATTAAAGCAAGCAAATAAAACAAACAAATCATCCTTATCTTAGGAAAATCCCAACTTCACACTGAAGGGAGATAAGAAATGGTGGAGCAGTTATTATCCTGCTGTCGATGGGAGCCGTAAGTGTTACATGGCAAGAAAAACAAACACTCCCTGTCAGATGGGAGAAAATGTTTCTTCTCAGTTGGAGAAAGAAAAACACAAAGTGGCTCAACTGCATCCCCAAAATTGTGCAATTTACTTTGCATATTTGGCAGCAAAAGTAGAAGAAGCAGTTTATAATCCAGAGTTTTCATGCAAATGACAGGTTCTTGGTTCTTGAAGGAGCACTTCATTTTGGTATGCTTTTTTAATTAACATTCTCACAGTACATTAGAATTAGAGGAACACCACCAGCAGAAAACTCACTGAGTGAGCATTTTCAGGGCCTGGCACCCCAGCGATCCCTGGACTGGCTGTAATTGAGGCACATCAGGGAACCAGCAACTCCCTGGATGGTTTGGGGTTTACATGGATAACTGCAGCATTTTCTGTTCAGCAAATTTCCCCATGTACCTTGCCCAGGTAGTTCTCCCCTTCCCAGAGCACCAGGAGACAAGGACTAGGCAGAAATCCATGATCCATCTGAAGGCTGTGGATGTGCAATACCTGGAGTTTGCTTTTTTTTAGCATTTCACTAGAAAGATGTGAATTGCTGTACATTTAATTATTTTAAAATGTTAATCCAAACCGCAATAAGGTGGAAATTATGTAGAAATCAACCTGAAAGTTCCTTTTTCTGCCACAAGAGTTGGTTCTGTGCTTCAAGATATGGAACAGCTGGTGTGAAACACATTTAGAGAGACTGAAAAGGGCACTGCCTGCCTGCAAAAACAGTTCAGAATTGGTGATAGCATCCTAAAGAAGGTAATTTTTCAGGAAGGAGCCACATGAGGCAGCTCCCCAGGCAGCAAAGGGAACCACCTCTGCTGGCTCCAGAAAGGAAGGGAAAAAAAACCACGAGGGAAGTGAAACTGAAAATTTTTAAGTCCTGGGGACAGAGTCCTATGACTGGGCACAGTCCTGTGTCACATGAAAGGTGTGGGAAAGTGCTGAAGCGTTGGTTACACTCACATTTCTGGCTTCAAAAATAGCCTGAGAACCAAAGCATGACTTCAGAGTTGGGGCAGCTCCCAGGCGAACGCTGCCAGGAGGGGCCGAGCCTGGACACCCACACCTGGCCAGGGCACTGGGACCCCCCTCCCTCCCTGCCGTGCCAGGGACAGCCCCGAGTGCCCTTGGACCCCAGCCCCGGCCCAAGCGCCGGGCTGCACTCAGAGGGGAATTTAAGCTCGGAGTTGGAGGTTGGAGCAGTCCCGGTGAGTGGGGCATTTTCCAATTACCTCATCCAGCCTATCCAACCCTGCGCCGGCTTTGTAAACTCAATGAAACCGCACACAAATTACACTGACACTAAGAACAACATTGCACAGGCTGCCCTTTGCCGTGCTCTCCAGGTTTGTTCTGTTTACAGCTCTCTTTACTGCCCTCATCTCCCCACATTACTCAGGTTCCAACAGACGTAAACAGGCAAGAATTTGGCTATTGGTTCTGAGGGCATGATTTTTTTAATGAGTTCTGATGGGAATAATGAGAACAAACTAGATTTTTTTTTTTTGCAGAATTGCCTGGGCTGCTGGAGCAGTGTGTGCCCTGTCAGAGAAAGCCCAAGTGCCTTGGAGGATGTGCGTGTCCCTCTGTCCTGGTGCTGAGCTCACAGCTCTCTGCCGTGGGACGGCACACATTTCTAACCCACAGAACTCTTCTTCCTGCATGGCTGGAGCTCACCAATGTCCCACCTGGGTGGAGCCCAGCAGAGCACCATGCACAGCTGTGGGGAAGCAGGACCTTGCCAGAGACAGCCCTTGATCCTGGTGGCTCTGGCTCCGTGTCCACTCTATGTGGAGCCGGCGGCTCAGCCACCAGCATGGAGGGCAGCTTGTGCCAAACCAGAGCCACACCTGTGTCAGGCCAGGCACAGGCTGCAACAAACAGCAGTCATTGCCACGGGAAAGATGGAAAATCTCCAAAAAACAAATATCACAAATACCTGCACAAACTAGCTGGGCTGCTCAGCCCCTGCGTTCACTGCCAGAATTATAGAATTACAGAATGGTTGGAAGGCCCTTAAGATCATCTCGTTTGTTCCCCCTGCCATGGGCAGGGACACCTTCCATTATCCTAGGCTGCTCCAAGCCCTGTCCAGTCTGGCCTTGGACACTTCCAGGGATCCAGGGGCAGCCACAGCTGCTCTGGGCACCCTGTGCCAGGGCTTCCTCACTCTCCCAGGGAACAATTCCTTCCCAATATCCCATCCATCCTTGCCCTCTGGCAGTGGGAAGCCATTCCCTGTGTCCTGTCTCTCCAGGCTCTGGTCCAAAGTCCCTCTCCAGATCCCCTGTGGGCACCACAGAGGCACAAGAAACCTCGAGAAACACCGGCTTGGTGCTGTGGGGGGTGGAAGGAGCAAGTCCCCAAAACACTGTGCATGTGGCTCTGCTCCCATGTCCTGCATGCCACAGGAGCAGGAGGTGCTCTACACACACCAGTGGGTGTGACACTGCAAACTGGGTGTCCCTGCAGTGGAGGAATGGCAGCCCTGGCACTTTGTCAAGGTGCCAGCACTTGCACACAGACCTGCACTCACAGTGCACTGGAAGTGGAGGGGCACTTAAAAGACAGCAAGGACATCCATAAATGTATGCAAAAAAATAAGAAGGAGATTGCAAACCAGATGCATCCATCAGCTTCAAATACTGTCCCACAGTTCAGTTCCCCTGTGTTACAGCCAGGTCATAACCCATGTCCGCAGGCTTCTTCTACATGGGCAAAGTGACTGACACATCAGAAAAGGGAATAGTGAAGCAACTGTTGGTTTCTTGCAGGTGCAGTGATTCTCTGAAGGGGCTTTGCTCTCTGAACGCCAGGGTCCATGTCAGTCCTTGTCCCCTTTTGTGCCAGCTCAGAGTTCTTCCCCCAGCCCAGCACACCCAGCTCCCATGTTCCTGCTGACACAGCAGTTTCTTGGCTGCTGTGGTAAAGCATTCCAGTGAATTGTTTGTGTTGCATGCAACGCTGCGAAAAGACAAATTATTTGTCCTTTTATTTTTTAAAAGCTTTCCTTTGCATACCTTAAGTAGCTAAATGCAGTTTGCCTTTTTCTCATTGCTTCAGCAGTGAGTGAGCATCTGCTCAGCACATACCACCTTCCAAGGTATGTTTCTAGAAGTGGTTTTGAAAAATAAGAGTCTTTCAAAGCTCCAAAAATGCAACAGCATTTCCTCTTCAGAAAGCACAGTATTAAGTGAAAAGGTGGCTCCTGCTACAGAGGAGGAGCATAGACAGCACTGATGCTAGATGCAACTACCTGGAGACTGGAATAACAGTGGAATGGGAAAGGCACGGCAAGGACCAGGGTCTCCGTAGCCTTGGACCAGCCATCCTTGTGACTTCTGGGGCCACTGTGGCTTCACAGACATTTTAAGCTGCAACTGAAAGCAGTAAGTGCTGGTGTGCCCTGTGACATGAGTTTGAATCCAGACAGCTCAAGGCTGGCCACGAGCATGGGCTCAGGTTCTGGAGGCCCACAGAGGTCAACAGCCCTTGGTTTTCCTCTTCCCATCTGAAAGGGAATAGTGTGAGGAAAGATGTACGTTCTGGTACGACCTGAAACACTGTGGGTCAGACCCCTGGCTGATGAGGAGAGCACAGACACTGTCAGACAGCTCTCACATAGCTTTCAGCAGTTCATCCTTTTACAGTGCACCCTGTTGCTGCTGGTCACGGGCTGGGTGGCACAAACAGGAACACGTGTCCTTTCCATACTTAACACTCCATCCCTTTGGGATGGAGGCTCCTGGAGCTCAGGGAGCTGGATGCTGTATTTTTCCTGGCATGTAAGAAATGGCTCCACAGGTTGTGAGTTCTCTTATTCTGTCCCCTCCATCACTGGCTCCTGCTTTCTCTGGATGTCCAAGCTTGGAACCAAGCACTGCCTGACATGTGACACACGGCACTCAGAATGAGGAAGGAGAATGAATAGTCGGTCACTCTTTTTCCAGTGACCTCATCACTATGGTTAAAAAAGGGGAACTCAGAGAAGCTTTGTGGTCTTATACATAGAAATACCTATATTCCTTAGAAACAGAGTTTCGAAATGCATGTGCAATGGCACACATCATTTACATGGACAGATGCCACGACTTGTTGCTCAAATCAGGTCTCTGCATTCAGAAATTCTTTGCTAATCTGTGAGTGTCTGTTCATGCGTGGATTCACATTCCCAGTGCATGTTTGCACTTGCCACGGTAACTCCCTGCAGGAATCAGGCACACCTTGTTTGTACGCCCTTACCCAGACAGTTGCATATTTGGCACAACTGTGCAGTCTAGAGAGCAGTTATGAATGAATTAAACCACTTAACAGAATCAAATGCTTGGGGAAAGGACAGGCAAGAAGCAGCTGTGCTTTGTATCACTCAGCATTAAAAATACAGAGGATTGGCATCTTCCAGCCTCTCCTCAGCACACTGTTCAGCATTTTCCCCTCTGGATGCTAAATGGAAGAGCTGCCAGAACACAGTACCTGCAGCATGGGAGTTAAACAGGAAACTCTCTGCACACACTGACCTAAACTGCCCTAACTAATTCTAGTATCATAATTCTTAAAGCTACTATTGCCAGCATAACTTCCATGAATCCAGCTCATTCCAGCCAACTGTTCAGCCTTCTCAGCCAGCAGTCCTCAGAGCCACTCACTGAAATTACAGATCGTTTCATTTCAAAATCAATTAAATGTAATTAGAGGAATTTCTACAACCACTCCCTTTATGGGGTGCACAGGAATGATCTGTAAATCATCACCACTGGTGGTACCCCTGAAAAGGATGTGAAAGACTTTCTAAGAGGGAAAAAATTCCATCAAGACAAATTTACTTCCTTTTTTTCCTTCTTTTATCTAGGGAAAGCACCTAACACAAGCACTGGCTCTTCAGGCGAGTACAGGGGAATTTGGAGTGTATTTCCAGCTCTGTGTCAGACAAAGGCCTGGGGGCCTTTTGGGCACTGCCAGTGAAACTCTCTGTGGTGACACAGCAAAGGCAGTTGGAGAGCTGTCAGTGACACAGGATGAGCTCAGTTTATGTCCCAGCTGGCTCGGTGGAAAGCAGCAGGTCTGGCACTTGCCTGGCTGTGGCCAGCAGTGAGCCTGACATGACCACAGGCAGTGGGGAGGATTTTTCACAAAATACTTCTGTCTTAAGAACTGAGGTCCATGTGTCTCACCTTCCCAAGCACCACAGCTCACACCAAGCTCATCTGCACTCCCAAACCTCAGTGCCCCTGGGCTGCCCCCACAGCCCTGCTCCAGAGCCCTACTGGAATTCAAACTCCATGAATTCAGCACAAACACTGAATTTTCAAAAGCAACCAGAAAAGCTATGTGATCCAGTGAGAGCTGACTTACGCCCGCTGCCCTAAGGCTGGCTGCCTTGCCTAATCTCACCCTTGTTTCAAAGGAAGATGGCCCCTTCCCAAAGAGAGGCTGCAGCTGGGCCAGTGCCAAGGATGGAGATCAGATGTTGTCATGATGGTGGTTCCCAGCTCCTTGCCTGCAGAAAGGCGTTTGAAAGGGAGGGAGAAAATCACTGGCCAAGAGAGAGCAGGACCTCCTGTGGTGGGTTTGGGGCAGCTCTTCCTGCTGCAGCATCAGCATTCCCACCTGTAAGCCTCTGGGAATGGTGCACTGGCCTATACTGGTGCAGCACTGGCCTATACTGGTGCAGCAGCACTCAGAGCTTTCTTGGATGGGCAGGCACTGGTGTTACTTGGAGACAAATGTCTGTGGATTATTTAACTCAAATGATCAAATATTCTTCAGTATTTTCCATCATTCCCCACATGAATGCCCTTGCTCTGCCATTTAACAATTACTGGCAGACAGTTTCTGGGAGACAGATATTAAACTTTGGGGCTAAACCCAAGGTAAACTACATTGGCCCTGAAATGAGATTTTTCTGTCCATAAGGCGAGAGTCTTTTTCACACTGGTTTTACACAAGCACAGCAGTGACCCATGCTATGTCTTGGCTGTTCCTTCAGCGGGAAGAACTTAAATCCAGTATTTGTATACACAGGCAATTCGGGGTTTCTATGTAAAACAGAGTACTATTGACACATGCCTGTGCTTTCATGCAGATTTTTCCTGAATGTTTTGCACTTCTCTTTCCTATTTTGATAAAAGAAAGTTACTTTCAAAAGTAAAGGCTTATAATTTCTGGTGATCTAAACAGATGTGACTTGACAAAGGGTCCATTGTAGGGCCATGTTAGTGCTTTATTTTTTAACGATGAAGGCTTTGGTTGTTTGTTATGGTGAGAAGTAGTTTCCCCTCCAGATAGCCCCTTGAGAAATTCATGAGAGAAAATCCAGACTGTGAAAAGTATGGCTTGAGAGGAATTTGAAACAACATGACAGGGGAAGCAAATCATCGTGAAAATACTATTAGAGAAAGCCTGGGCTGATGCCCACCTCCAGCCCCCGCTCCAGGTGAGCTGTCTGGCTGTGTCTGAGCCACGACTGTCCCAACAATCAGAACCACCAGTCAGGCAAAGCTGTCTGTCTTTCTGAAGACCCACAAAGCAAGGCTGAACTTGCCCAGAGGAGACTGGTCTGAGCCAAAGACAAAACAACGCATGAAAGGGTGAAACCACGGGTCAAGGTAAGGAGGGAAGAACTGGCAGCAGAACCCTGCCATTGCACAACTCTAGCTAATCAGACACAGATACAGATGCAAACCACCCGTGAAGGCTTCAGAGAAGTTTACATTTCAGCTGGGTTTCACAGCTGGACAAGGATGGTTTCACATGCAAAGCTGATTTGGCCAGGGTGCAGCTCTGGAGAGGGGTAACCCCTGTAGCACTTCTGAAAAGCTCCAGTTTCTGACCCATGCTCAGTCTTGTTCCCCTTCCTTGCAGGCTCTTTCCATGCACATCTGAAGGGCTTTGCTCTACTGTAATTCAAATACAGTTCAGTAAATCTCAGTTCTCATTTAAGACTTCATTTTTGAAGCAGAATAGCTTGGGTTCATGTTAGAACTGTTTTAAAGCCTCCAGCATCAAAAATAATGTTGTAAATCTAAAAATACCAGCTTTTCAGAGAGAAAATGTGAGGTGCCAAGACATTTCACACACAGAGACAATCATGAGATTGGACTTTAAGCTCCATTTGCATTTTTTCCATGGTTACCTAATGCTGGACCCAGTAATTTGAACTGAATTACCGCAAGGGGTTTTATCGAGTGGTCCCCCCCAAGCAGGGTCTCACAGGCCTGAGCAGAGCCCATGTTTCCCTGCCTGCTGCAGAGGTGATTCTTACGGCAGAAGCTCCACCCAGAACACCACACTCCAAACTTTTGCATGGTGCCTTTCTGGAGCTTAGCCACAGCCATGGCTGGATCTGGCCCCACACTGTACTGGGAGAGACAACATCAGCATATGGGGAGGAAGATAAGCACGAGCACAATAAATCCACAAAACTGCCAGAGTGCAGGAAATTGGCCAATTATCCATCCCTGATTTTTAGCAGAGACCATACAAAGGGATCTTTATGGATGAAAAGATCACAGAAAAGGATGGAGAGGCGACTATCAAGGAAAACAAAAGTGTGGAGAACTATGAGTGAGTATTTACGACCATCCTCTGAAAGGTTGTTCCTGCCCAGCTTACAACCAGTGATTGAATGTCAGGATTATTTAGGAGAACTTGTTAAAATAAGCAAAAAAATATTTAGTAGGTAAAACTGACAATGCTTCTAAATCAGAGCAGCTTTGTGTGGTGTAAGGACTGGTGTCCTTGCACACCATGGGGCCACAGCAGGGACAGGGGCAGGAGTGCTGGGCTCATCTCTGGGCATCAGCTGGCCCCCCTCACTGATATTCATGTAGAACCACTGGCCATGGCATTCAGTGTCCATCAAACCTCAACACATGGATTTAGACTGGAGCAGGATGTTTCAAAATTGGTCAAAAGGGATGGAGAGGAGAAGGAGGTGAAGCCCAGCACCCAGCAGAGATACAATGGTTCTGTGCAGACAGGCCCTCACTTACACTTCTGCTGGGCTGAAAAAATTATCAGAAAATACCCATTGAAAAATTCCTTTTCCTGTCTGATTTTGTAAACACAAGTTCAGCACAGGAGACTCCATGGGATAAGATGACTTCCAGCTGCACATACACTCTACAGACTCACTTCCCAAACAGCCTATTATCACTGTGCAGGCAGTTCATTTATCTGCTGAGAATTCTCATTTAAAAAAACCATTCAGGCAGGATTTATTTCCCTCTGATAAGGCACAGGAGGGCACAGTGAAGGGTCTGGCTCCTGCCAGTTGTCAAGCTCCTTGTCTGGAGGTTAATGTCAAGCTTACACCAGAGCAGGGCTCTGACGTGTCCCTCAATCCCCCTGTCCTGGGGGTCTGTCTCTAGAAGCTGGGGCTCTGCCACCAATGTTTTCACAGTATATGAGAAGGATCAGCTCAGTGCCTTGGTTTCTCCAGGAGTAAAAGTGAGATATTCCAGCCAAGCAGTCAAAAGGATACAAAGATGGAAGTCCACCACTGTCAGGATTTGTGTGAGGCCTTAACTGAACACAGCATCACATCCCAGAGCACCTAGAGCTGCCAGAGAAGGATTCTGGGCCAGCAGATTAGGGCTTGTACAGACAACCTAAAGCCCTTCTCCCTGCACTGGCCTAATGATATCATCCTGGGGAAGCAGTACCAGAACCTGCTGCAGGGCTCAGCCCACTCTTGCTTGAGAAGAAGAAGCAGTGAGCAGGGCAGAGCTCCCCGACACTGGGCCCAGATCCATGGAGAGCCGAGATCATCATTGGCAGATGGATATTCCTCAGGGCTCCAAAATCTCTGTCAGCAAAAAGAAAGCAACTGGAAGGAAAAAACAAAACAAAACAAAACAAAACCCAAAAGAACCAAAAAAACCTCAAAAAAAAAAAAAAAAAAAAAAACCAAAAAACAACAAGACTAAAAGAAAGCCTGTATTTGAAATATGCTCTGTTTTCTTATAAAAAATCCAGGATCCCATCCAGCTTGAAAGAGGAGGCGATCACTGAAACAAGCTCTTTGTCTTTTGCATTAGTTCAAGAAGAAAATACTTCAAAAAATATATTCCTCTGAGGTTCTGATACCGCCTCTAGCCCCCACTTTTGGCAGGCTGGGACCAGGTCACAGGTAGTGTTCTCATCCCTGGCCCACAGCCCCTCTCCTTAATCCTTTCCAGCCTGCACGGGGATCTTTCCCCCCATACTCCCTTCTGCAGCATCCTCCATCCAGCATTTCAGTTCTGGCACAGTGGCCCCTACACTCTCTCCTGAGGGACACCTCTGTCTGCCTCAGTGCTTTGAGCCCTATGTCCCCCCAGTCTCTGAAAACACAGAAATATCAGTCACACAAGGAGCTTGGGGTGAACCAGGGGCTTTGTGGGGTAATGACAACCTGTCACCACCAGCAAGGACATGAGAATGGAGTCCAGGGGCTAGGAGCAACATGGCCCAGTGGAAGGTGTCTCTGCCCATGGCAGGGGTGGAACTGGACAATCTTTAAGATCCCTTCCAAACCAAACCAGTCTTGAGATTCTGTGAAAGAGCAGCCAACAACTTTTCTCAGTCCTGCTAGGGTCTGAAGACTCTCAAATGAAGTGCTGCTCTTTACCAGCCTCCAATGATCCCCAAAAATGCCTGAGAGGTTAATTCCCATCAGGGCTGGTGCTCTCTGCCCACAGCACAGAGGGGCTGGTTTATAATGGTCCCTCACTGCAGCTGCCATCCTGCAGTCAGGGCTGTGCCTGCACCAGCCAAGGGGTCTCTGCTGCAGTTCCTGAAGACATAAACTCGCCCCCATTTTCTCTTGGCTGCACTGGCTGTGCAGGTTGAAGCGTGAAAGGCTGACTGCCAAGTGTTATGGTGTGAAGCCATTTTCCATTTAAAGCTCTTGTTTTTCATGGCTTGTAAGTTCCCATTCCCCGCCTCCATTCCTTTGGGTTGGGATTTGTCATGCTTGTTCTTAACCCAGGGGAGAATTTCTTTAGGAAAGTTTGATGGTATAAGTAGCAGCAATTCCTCATCTGGCTTTCGTCATGGAAGATAACAGCATTCACAGAAACTCACTGCCTCTGCAAGGGAGGCAGCAGCAAGGAGAACTTCTGCCCCCAGCCCGGCACAAGCTCAATCACACATGTCCCAGGGTTTTCCAGGAGTAAATCCAGCAGCAATTCCCGTACTTGGACATGGACAAACACCCACCCAGACATGAGCATTAATTGCAGCCCACAGGGCTGGTTTGCAGATGGCTGAGCATGAGGATGTGAGCAGCAGCAGCTCACTAAGACATTTTCTGGGTGCAGGTGGAAATTCCAAACCTGTGAGGCACCAATTCCTGCACAGGCCCAGGGAAATGGCTGGGGGGGCAGAGGGGGGAGTGGATGAAAAGCTCCACATTCCTCGGCCACACACGCAGGGAACCAGAGACCCCCTGCCCTGGGCTGATCCCAGCAGGAGAGGGGGATTCTACCCCTCTGCCCAGTCAGGTGAGACCCTACCTGCAGAGCTGTGGTTCTGCCCTGGGACCCAGCACAGGAAAGATGTGGAACTGTTGGAGCAAGCCCAGAGGGCAGAGGGATGCTCCAAGGGCTGGAGCCCTCTGCTCTGGAGCCAGGCTGGGAGAGCTGGGGGTGCTCACCTGCAGAGGAGAAGGCTCCAGGGAGAGCTCAGAGCCCCTTGCAGGGCATAAAGGGGCTCCAGGAGAGCTGGAGAGGGACTGGGGACAAGGCATGGAGGGATAGGACACAGGGAAGGGCTTCCCACTGCCAGAGGGCAGGGATGGATGGGAGATTGGGAAGGAATTGTTCTCTGAGAGGGTGGGCAGGCCTTGGCACAGGGTGCCCAGAGCAGCTGTGGCTGCCCCTGGATCCCTGGCAGTGCCCAAGGCCAGGTTGGACATTGGGGCCTGGAGCAGCCTGGGACAGTGGAAGGTGTCCCTGCCCAGGACAGGGGTGGCAGTGGATGGGATTTAGGGCCTCTGATGACCCAAGCCCTCCTGGGAATCTAAAATTCATAACCAAAGCCAGCTGTGTTGGCCATGCTGATACAAATTCCCTGTGTACTCCAACCCTACTCCATGCCAGCTTCCATGCAGCAGAAGACATAAAGTAACTTTGCTTTTTGATTAACCAAAAAAAAAGAAAAAAAAACCACCAAAAAATAGCAAAAAACCAATAAAGAATGTAGCTGCAAACAACCAACGTGTTATGAGTGAAATTTCAAAGGAACAAATGTCAAATGTGCAAAATGAGTCCCACTCTGTCCCACCTACATCCCATGGCTCAGACTTCCCTGTGTGCTTCCCAGGCTGCCATGAAATGAGGCAGAAAGGGGTTCCGTCAGCATCCATGGAAGATATACTTTTAACCATCCTAATTTTGTTTGGTTTAAATATTAACCATAATATTTATATTAATGCTATTTATTCTAATTTATTTTCATTGAAACATATGCACGAGAGTAAAATAAAATCATGTTAGGCTAGTTTAAAAACAAAAACCACAGAGAAGATAAGGAAGATAGATGACATCTTTCCTGTGGAGACATGGCTGGGGGTCACCAGGCACTGACACAAGAAACAGAAATTTGTTTCTACACCAAGGAACAATAAAAAGGCCTTTAAACATTTTGACAAGGAGTTGTGAAGGCAGAGTGGAGGGTGAACTCCATGGGAAGGAATGATTCCTCACTTTTCCACCTAAGCACAAAAAAGGCACACAAAAAACCCATAAAAACCCACAACCCTTTCTCGGTTCTGTAGGAAGAAGTCTTTTTCATGATTTGAAACAGGACGTTGCTTTTTCAGATCCTTTAATTTATTTACCAAACACAGCATCTCCCCACAGATTTTAAGGTTAATCACATCTCATCTGCTGTCACACCCCGAAGTGCCATTAACTCCCCCGTGGTGGGAAGATGCACCATGCTGATACCTGGGCTGTTCCAATGATTAATCACAGGATTTCTCAGTGTGCCATTCCCCAGGAACGGCCAGCTCCAAACTCTTCCCTTCTGAAGCTGAAAGGGCCGAGCTCAGATGAAGCAGACAAAAAGAAGTGCCAAAGGCTGCTAACAGCAATAACTTAAACCTTTCAGGGGACTCCTGGGACTCCAAGGGGAAACATAACCCTGCTGCAGCAGCCCCACGACACTGTCAGGTCAGGTAAAGCAGGGAATTACTGGGGAAAAATTGGGCCAGTCTGGGGCAGCTTCACTTCTGGTCCAGTCATATTGTGACATTCCACTGCCTCTTACTGTCAGAGAAGCACTTTTGTCTTCTCGCCTTCTCAGGAAGGTCAGGACTCTGCAGCTTGCTGGCTAAACCTGTCTCCTTACGCGCTCTCTCTTCTGACTTCATCCTTGTGCTTACAAAATAAATTCCACGGGGAATTTATCTGTCTTTTGCCCTGTGCTTGTGCTTCACTCTTCATATTGCTACTATCCTGCGACCAGCAGCATTCCCCAGGAATGCAGGACTGACTCCATCAGCCCCTGCAGGCTGGGGTAGGCCCCTCCTTTGCTGGGTGCTCGCCGGTTTCCTAGGGATAATGTGGAAAAGAAGCAAAAGTAACTCAAGGATACACCCGACTGGCATCATCCAGGCAGACCTAGCATAGGCTGGAGCCTCATGCTGAAGAAAGATCAGCTTGTGATGGCCACATTGCTGAGCCAAATCTTCTGTATTTAAACCAATTCCAGTTACAGGTCACAGACAGGAAATCCAGTCCCAGTGCTGCTGGGGGCAGACTGCTCCCACAGCCTGATGCTGCTCTTCACTGAAGAACTCCTGTGACCTCCTGGCTCCAGCTCCTCCCATGGAGAGGCAAGGTGAGAAGGCAAGAAGAGCAGCAACAGCTCAGCAGATTCACAGCTGTTCCCTGTCTTTGGAGCTCCACTCCTAGTTTCAGCTCCTGGACTACTGGGACTCAGGGAAAGTCTGAGCTTTCATGGGGAAAAGAAAACAATTCTGTCTTTTCTTGGTTGTCTACAAATGAAAGCTTGTTTAGTACTAAAAGTAAAAGATGAAGTTGCTTTGCCTCAACTTGGCATTAGATTTTAAATTCCCATCAGTTTTTATTTTACCTCACCATTTTTAACTGTTTGGTGTTAACCACACGAAACCTTTCAGCCATGGTTCTCATGACCAGAGCAGAGTGCACTGTATTAGAAACAAAAGGTCTGGTTAAAGATTTGTAGCCAATCCAGATAAAAGAAGAGGGATATTTAATTAGAGTGGCCCTTCTCTCCAGATCATGTCCAAACCACATCAAATACATACAAATACTGACTGCAGGAAATTAAAATTGGAGACTTAAAACCATGAATAAATCAAGGAATTCTCCTGCTTAACTTTGTACCCTGACCTTCAAGGTCTTCTTTCCTGATCCACTTTCCTAACAGAAACAGAAAGTGAGTTGATTTGCCAAATCAGGCCCTGTGCTCACCTCTGAATGCCCACACAGCCCAGCAGCACCAGGCTCCATCTCCTCATCACCCCTTTGGATGTGCAATACCACAGGTTTTCTCCAGGCACAAGCGATTGAATCCGTGCTACCCAAAAAGCCTTGGCTCACAAGTCAGCTCCCCTCGCTGGGAACTGGGCTGAATGATGCCTCTCCCACCCTTGCAGGATATCCCAGGCTGCTCACAGCTCTCTGGGGAGTTGTTCTGCTAAGCCATGCTGAGCAAGAGCAGTGATTCCTCCTGGGGGATCTGTGCAGGAAAGTGGTGGAATCGCTGTCCCTGGCAGTGTTCAGGAAATGTGTAGATGTGGCACTTGGGAACATGGTTTAGTGCTGGGCTTGGCAGTGCTGGGGGAACAGTTGGACTCGACGATCTCAGAGCTCTTTTCCTATAGTAACGATTCTATGAAAATATTCAGAGATAAAAATCAGTGCAGAATTAGGAGACTGCAGTAAACAAAAACAAACTAAATAATTGTGGCTTGTCAATTGTTCTTTTAATGCCAGTCACATCAGAAAAGTTACACTCCAGTTGTACTGTGACAGTGTCAGAGGGAGGGGCATGGCATTTCTACCCTGGAGAGGCAAAGGGTGAAGGTGGGGAGGATGCTGAGTGAAAGGATACCAGAATCAAGCAGTTTGGGGCAATAATTTCATGTTTCATATCGATATCCACCCTGCTTATCTTTGCTGAGCACAAACCAGAGGTGCTGGCCTGGCTGATGAGCCTCGACTGGCTCCAATACAATAGAGCAGGCACTGCTGCTCTTCCAAGAAGAGATAAACTGTCAAGTGAATTGGAGATTAACTATCCAGATGTAAATGAATTCATTGCTATGCAACTGATAGGGCTCAGGCCTGGTTTAGTGCAGGATGGAGTCAGGTTTGAAGAGCTCTCTCAATGGCCAAAGAATTTATAACCTGTATTCATGGCCCTCTGTAAAGGGCCGCCTGACAATGCCAGCGCTGGCAGCATTGTTCCTTTTGAAGGGCTTCACCACTCCACCCCCACTCCTCTGCCCCCAATTTACTCCCTTCCTCTCTGGATCCCCCACAACCCGCTCTGCACCCTTCCCTCCTCCGGATCACACAGGAAGAAAGCTGGGGGGAGGTGCCCTCCGCAGCAGAATTTGCTATTCATGTTCCGTGCCCCCTCACAAATCCTTAACTTCTTGTCTCTTTTTAATCTTTTTTCTCTTGAGAAAAAAAAAAAAGGATCAAAGGGCTTGGGAGCTGATGTTTTCTGAACTAGGCACTTCTTGCCATGAGAAAACGTCGATGGGGAAGGGCTACAAAAGGACGTTTGGGACTGTGGCTGGGGGAGAGCCCAGGAGATGGGACTTTCCTCCATGGAAGTGCTTTCTGGAAGCCTTCACCAAGCAGCCCTGGAAGGAAGATGCAGCTCTCCAGCATCAGTCCCAGACTGTAGGACTGTCAATAAGAGCATCTTTTATTTCAGGTCACACATGAATTGCCTTAATGTCTTCCAGGAGTGAGGAGGGAGATGGGGAGTGTGTCCCGGGCTGGATGGCCCATGGGCACCACCAGCATGTGCCTTCAGTAGTCACTGGAGCACAGGACCAGTGTGGAACTTGTCTGAAGGCCACTTGCTTCTCCTGTGGCTCCTCAGGAATCCATTAAGAGAAGGAGAAGTAGATACACTCACATGACTGCTCCAAGCACAGGGAAAAAACTACTGACCTGAGTGGGTCCCGGGCCCCAAAAAGACAAATGATTCTGCTCCACATTTCCACGTGATCCATCAGGGTATGGAAGAGCATTTCCATGCTCACAGAGGAGTGAAGCAAAATAATCCCATTTCCCCACCTGATGATGAGCATTTATCTCAAGACAGGACTTTGAGGTCCCCAAGTATCTTACCAGGGAATATGGATTTTTCCCTCATTCAGTACTTCACAGGGAATATGGATTTTTCTGTCATTCAGTACTCCAGTTTGATACTGGCTGGCTGTCTCCTGCCAAGGAAGATGAGTCACAAAGCAGACCCACACACAAATAAGGGACTTGTACCAAAGCACTGATATAAAATATTTTAGGGAAAAAATGCTCTTGGCATAAAGGTTTGTGTGAGTTTCCAGCTGGAGATGGAACTTCAAAGCAGAGGCCTGAATCCCTAAGGAGGGAACCAGGCTCCTGAGAAACTTTCTAACACACAAACAATCTCTTGTTTGGAGGTCTCCTTCTCCTGGGAAGTAGCTGGTTGACACTTATGATTTGGAAAAAAATGTTACTTAGGCTTGAATGGCTGATCTGAACGACATTTTTTACTCTAAGCCCAAATTCAAGGCTTGCTGGCACAGAAGTGGCAATCTGCAAAGAGTATTCAACTGCACAGGTTCAGCTCACCATCTCCTTTTCTCACAGCTATCCCTCTTTTCCCACTCATCCACACTGTGACACCTCCCGGACCCTTCAGAGGGAGGCTGGGTCACCAGGGCTTGGTTTTCCTCTGACACTTCTGCTCCAGTCCCTGCATTGCATTTGGCTTCTGCAAGAGCTCTCATGGGCTAATTTAGAGTCTCCTCATGAGCCACTGTCCTCTTCCAGCAGGTCCTGGCACCTTGTAGTCCACAACAAATAAATCATCCTTATCCAAAGCTTATTCCCTCTTTAATTTTCAAACTTCTGATCTCACCAAGAAATGCTTCTCCAGAGCCTTCAAACTCACAGAATCACAGAATCCCCTGAGCTGGAAGGGACCCACCAGGATCACCCAGCCCAGCCCCTGGCCCTGCCCAGACCCCCCACCAACCCCACCCTGTCCATCCCTGGCAGCGCTGTCCAAACGCTCCTGGAGCTCTGGCAGCCTCGGGGCCGTGCCCATTCCCTGGGGAGCCTGGGCAGTGCCAGCACCCTCTGGGGGAAGAACCTTTCCCTGAGCTCCAGCCTAAACCACATCTGACACCAGCAGTGAGCAGCTCAGGCACAGCTGTGGCAGCTGTGTCACTGTCCCTCCAGTTCTGGGATGCAGAGGACAGGGCAGGATCAGAGGTTTGCTCCATGCACTTAATTTTAAATTATTTTAGGAACAGCCTTACTTGTATTGCACTGCTCCCAGCTCGTTTCTTGGCCAGTTTACCCTCAAACCCATGGGCCTGAGCCCATGTCAGAAGTCTGTCTCTGTGCCCTCATGACCATATGGCCACTCTCCTTTTTCATTCAGTAACTTCTGACTCAGCTCTCTAATGTGAGATTAAAATCTGATCCATGTGTTGCATTGTAGGTCCCGTGAGGGTTTCACAGACACACCACGAACGCCCTGCAGCACCCCCAGCGCTGTGACAAGTGACAGGTCTTACAGCAACCCTGACAATTCACATGGCTTCTCTGCCTTCCAAGCTGGGTTCCTGACACAGACTTTAAGAATGTGTTTCCTCTGTAGGCCCAACAAATGCCTGAAAGACAGTGGCAAGCCAAGGGGAACAGCTGCCTCCCTTCAGAGCTGAAATTCTTTCACCACCACCCCCAAAGCCAAGCACAGGAGTGTCCTCATTACTAGAGAGGATAAGTGTTTGTGCTGAAAGAAAAATGTAAATTGCATTAAGAAATGCCAAATTAGCACAAGTGACCCACAACTAGAAAGGCAAAAATTCTCCAGTGGAGATTTAAAGGCAGTTGAATGTCTCAGCAAATTAGCTCCGAGGCTGTCCTGATGACAAAGCTCTTCTTGCACTTGGGCTATGATCCCTACAAACCAGTTGCTGTTCCAAAGCATTTCTGATTAATTTTGCTCTACTGCTGAGGAAAAAAAAAAGCAAAACGTCACAATCATAAAACTGCCACGTGTGTCTGTTTGCTCCAATCACACAGAGCTTTGAGGAGACAAATGTCTCCCTCGTGCTCCCAGCTTTGCCCGTGTGCTGCAAACCAGTTCTTGGCATTTCTGTTGAGCCTTGGGCAGCTGTTGAGCCAGAGTAACAATCCTGTTGCACTCAGAGGAGGTCCTGTGACACAGCCCCAGAGAGGTAAGTGAAACAGCCAGGTGTGGTGTGACAGTACAGCAAACCCAGCAGCAAAGCTTCTGCTCCAGGACCACAGGCAGGCAGGGAGGTGACATGAAGCCTCACCCAGCACAGCCCAGGGAGTCAGGACACATGTCTACAAAGAATTAAACATTTCAAACTGCCTTGTCCTGGCTGGCTTTGGGCTGGATGGGTGGTGCCTGCTGGTGCTTTGGACACATCAGTCACATGCTGTCCCCTTCCAGCTGGCACTGGGTTAAGTGACCCTGACACCACTGGACAACACACATCGCACCCCCAGCCCGGCCACAGCCAGGGACAGTGCCAGGGATCACTCTTCTCCAGCTGTCACCCCAGGCAACCTGCACCCAGGCCTCCAGGGAGGGAAAACCCCTTTTTACACAGGTCAGTGTGCCATCATAAGCCCCTGTTTAGTGCCAAGTCCTCCTGGTTTTCCTTTCTCTAGTCAGTAAGGGCTCTGGTTTTTCCCATGTGCACTCAGATAGAAACCCAGCAGCTCAGAAGTGCTTTCCATGGACTATTACAGACCTAAAGTACCCGAAGTGTGGGCAGCAGGTCAAGGGACCTGCAGGTCAGTGGTTCTGCCCCACTGCTCAGTTGAGACCCCACCTGCAGAAATGTCTCTAGCTCTGGGGTCCCAGCACAGAGGGATGTGGAGCTGCTGGAACCAGTCCAGAGGAGGCCATGGAGCTGCTCCAGGGCTGGAGCCCTCTGCTCTGGAGCCAGGCTGGGAGAGCTGGGGGTGTTCACCTGGAGAGGAGAAGGCTCCAGGGAGAGCTCAAAGCCCCTTCCACTGCCTGAAGGGGCTCCAGGAGAGCTGGAGAGGGACTTGAGACAAGAGATGGAGGGACAGGACACAGGGAATGGCTTCCCACTGCCAGAGGGCAGGGCTGGATGGCATATTGGGCAGGAATTGTTCCCTGTGAGGGTGGGCAGGCTCTGGCACAGGGTGCCCAGAGCAGCTGTGGCTGCCCCTGGATCCCTGGAAGTGCCCAAGGCCAGGCTGGACAAAGGGGCTTGGAGCAGCCTGGGCCAGTGGAAGGTGTCCCTGCCCATGGCAGGGGTGGCAGTGGATGGGACTTAAGGTCCCTTCTAACCCAAACCAGTCTGTGATTCTGTGATTATCAATCTGTCATGAGGTCAGTACTAAAAGCACCCTGCACACATCAGGAAACACCACGTCCACAGGACACAGTTTTAGGCACAATGTAGAAACATGGGATGTACAGAGAACCTTGGTAGCACTGACTGCAGTGGAAGCTCTTTGGGAACAGCACTCCATGTCTCCAAAAGCTGAAAAATGATAGTTGTTCCCTTTATTAAAATACTCCCTATAAGGAGAAAAGCAGGACCAAGGCTCCAAAGAGAACCATGGAGCCTCGTTCCCTTTCTAAAAATGAATCCTGATGAATACATGACCTTCTGATGACTCCCTTCTTCCTAAGAAACCGGCTTCACAGAAAGAATGTGAATATACATTTGAAGCATATACTAGCAGAAACAGCATTGGGAAGATGTAAACCTCAGAACCTGCACCAGAAACCTGCATTTGTCAGTTGTTTTCATCCAGGCAGGAGACAGCAATAAATTGATTGATAAATTCAAGCACAAGAAAGATGTGGACCTGCTGGAACCAGTCCAGAGAAGGCCTTGGAGGCCTTCTGGGGGCTGGAAACTCTCTGTTATAGAGACAGGCTGGGAGAGCTGGGGGTGCTCAGCCTGGAGAAGAACAGGCTCTGAGGAGACCTTCTTGAGGCATTTCAGTGTCTAAAGGGGGCTTGTAAAATGGAGAGGTTTTACACTGGCAGCCAGCAACAGAACAAGGGGGGACAGTGTTAAACTGAAAGAGGAGAGATTTATGCTTTATATTGGGAAGAAATTCTTCCCTATGAATGTGGGGAAGCCCTGGCACAGGGTGCCCAGAGAAGCTGTGGCTGCCCCTGGATCTCTGGAAGTGTTCGAGGCCAGGTTGGACAGGGCTGGGAGCAGCCTGGAATAGTGGAAGGTGTCCCTGCCCATGGCAAGGGGTGGGGCAGGGATGAGCTTTAAGGTCAGTTGCAACCCAAGGCAGTCTGGGATTCTATTCTTTCAGACTCTGAAAATCTCCAGCGAGTACCTTGATGAACTTTAATGAAGATGCAAATAAAGGTTTGTTGACTGAGGCTGAATAATTCTCAGCAGCCCAGAGGAGAGTGATACATGAATCCCACTGAACTTAGTGGGAGCTGGGTTCCTCATGTCCAAGACACCACCAAAATATCCACATAAAGTAAAATTCCTATTGGTAAGAGGTCTGTACGTTCTTCACTCTCAAAGAAAAGCCCTAAAGGACATTTAGCAGGTCCCTGCAATGCCTGGGTGACCCTGCCTTCAGTGGGACAACTCCAGGGCCCAGCCCAGAGGTGGCACTGCCAATGTGCCACCTGGAATGTACTTCTGGAACTGCCCAGCTGTGCATCCCCAGTGCAGGCAGATGTCCTCACACTGTCCCCATGCAGGGGAGCAGAGAGCAGGAGACAGGGAGACAGGACATGGAGGTGTGAACTCTCTCAACACATCAGCCCCAGCTCCCAATGGAGTGGGCACCTCATGGGTTCAGGCCTGCTCAGTGTCCCTAGTGCCCTGAGCATGCTCTGACCTGTGGAGAACAATTCCTCTGCCTTTTGCTTCTCATCCTGTCTCATCTTTCCTTCCTCACTACACGTTAGGTGATGTGTTTACAGCAGCATCCATCACCATGGCATCCAAGGAAGACAGAAAGCTCCCAAAGGCCAAATTTCCTTCCCAACCTTGTCATTTTGCTTTTGCATTTCAATTATTTTCCTGACAACAGGCTGGGGAGGCTGAAGCTGGCTGGAGCAGGCAGTCAGCAAGGAGAAGAGCTGCCATTACTGCACACATCTGCCGTTCTCCAACAGCAGCTTGGAAAGGTACAGACTCAGCTCTTGTCCCAGTGTGCTCTCAGTCTGCCTTAGCCATGAGGAAATAGCTTCCCCTAAAAGCCCAGGGGCCTATGGAAGAGCCTGACAGAATCTTATTCCCTCTTTAACTTCCAAAACCCATTAACTTCTCCCTCTTATAACTGCCCTAGCTGGGAAAGACTTTGGAACTAAGCTCTCGAGCAGAGGAGCAGTGCTGGGGCAGCCCTGGGCAGTGTCCCCGTGCCCTGCCAGCTCTGCAGTGTGGGCCCTGCCTTGGTGGCTCCTCCGGTGAGTCCGTGGGCAGGTGAGCCCAGCCGGAACGCGGTGGCTTTCCGCAGCCACAGGGAATTTCCTAGAAGAGCAGCACGGCGAGCCCAGTCCTGGATGGCGCCTTGCTGCAGGGCTCCCTCTCCTTGGCTGGAACTCCTCCATCCCAACAGCAAGTTCAGAAAATAACATAATGAAAACAGGCTTCTTTTTTACATTTTTTTTCTTTTTTTTTTTCCCATTGCTCATTTTACTTTTCTGAGCTACTGCATACGGAGTCGAGTCTTTATTTTGGCTGCTGTCCTTCTGCAATATCGTTACCCGCGCGCAGAGGAAAAGCCCTCTGGAGATTTCCAATCCAAACAGGCCCTTGTTTTATCTACAACTATTTGAGTACATGACCTCAGATAACCCCATGGCCAACTGTGTGCCAAATTCAAACTGCAGCCATGGGAACTTTAAATACAGAGAAGATTTTCCAGCTTCCCTCTGAAGGGAAGGTGCTGAGTGTCTCGCTCTGCTCCGGCTGGTGCAGCTGGGGAGCCTGGCTGTGCCCATGGGGGCCCGGCCACGGGGCCATGGTGGCACCACTGTGCCACAGATTCACCTCTGCCCGGGAAGCTGCTACACACACAGTCACTGTCCCCTCCTCTTCTCAGGGCTCTGCAACAGCTTCGGATTACTGGAAAGACAAACAGCTGCACTTGGGCCAGCAGCCTCATCTGTAAGGCTGTGTTTGGATTCCTCCGGACAGGGGAGTTTTTCATCTTCATTAGCTGCTGTTCACAGCCACATCCGCCATTATTCACTGGGTCAGAACCTCCTGCTCTCTACTGCTGCTTACGAATCTAAATAAATCAATTAATCTGGTACTTTGAATGAAATTCAGAAGAAATTGGCAGCCAGTATTTCAAAGACAAGAAGTGGATGTGTGTGCTTCACTCTGCAAGTCCTTGGAAAGAGTAGCTCAGAGAATTTAGGCACCAGATTCGGGGATGAGAATTTTTCACAGCAGTACCTAATTTGCTTTTTCTCCCCAGATCATGTATGCATTAATATGAAGGAGGAGAATCACAGAATCCCAGACTGGTTTGAGTGGGAAAGGACTTTAAAGCTTATCCAGTCCCACCCCCTGCCATGGGCAGGGACACCTCCCACTAACCCAGGTTGCTCCAAGCCCTGTCCAACTTGGCCTGGGACACTTCCAGAGATCCAGGGGCAGCCACAGCTGCTCTGGGCAACATGTGCCAGGGCCTCTCCACCCTCACAGAGAAGAATTTCTCCCTAATATCCCACCTAACCCTGCCCTCCTTCAGCTTAAGGCCATTTCCCATTGTTCTAACACTACATGCACTTGTGAAAAGTCTCCATCCAGGGAATGAATCCTAGCGCTGAATGCAAGCACAGAGGAAAATAATCTGAGCTCTAGGAACAGCACAGGAATTTGGTCTTGACAGTCTCCAGATCAGTTTCTGACACTGAACACATGCCCACGTTATTTCCCATCGGGAACCAACTCCGTGAGCTTGGCACAGCCTGGTGACCCCCCGGGTGGCTCTGCTTCTCCTCACTGGGGTTGTTGTGTCTGTGGGATGGGACACCGACCCCATGGGCCGGGCTGAGGACAACAGCTCATTTCACAAATGGCTCTCCCAGCCACCACCACTCGCCCACCTAACCCTGCCCTGCTTCCCGGGACCAGTCAGGCTTCCAGGGGCACCCAGGCTTGCCAGGACACCCAGGCTTCCTGGGGTCCAGCACAGAAACACAGAGCTTTAAATAAACATTTTTGCAGAGGCAGTGTCCCACGGAGTAGGAGGGAGGATGAAACCCCAGGAATCACTTTGACCCCTGCAGCAGCCCTGATGCTCTGGAGCAAGCCTGGGTCTGGGGTCTGGGTCCGGTACCCTGCTGATCGCACCCAGCCGGGGGAATTTTCGGCTGAATGCAACTATACATTCACTTGTATTATCCAGAGCAGAGACCTTAGCATTTCGAGGCTGCTGTTATTTTGATCTTTTACAACCTCTGGAAAAAATGAGTCCAATTAAGTCTCATCATTAGGAATTTGCATAAGGTCACTGCAAGGCTTCATGCATTTCCTCAGGTTCAGATCTCAGTGCTCTTGGTGTTTCCCCTCCTCACTTATAACCCTGTTGCTGTAGGGCATTCCAAGTAAATCATCCACCACCAGTTTCCTCTCTTCAGCAACATGCATCAGCTTTTCATTCAGGCTAAATGAAGCTTCAACTGCTCTATACAGCAGCAGTCCAGTTAAAGGTACAGCATCACTAGCAGAGAGGGCAGGTTTCTCCTCAATTTAAAAAAAAAAATAATAAGAAAACATATTAATTAGTGGGAGGAAAGATTTAGTTGCATTTGGTAGCACAAGTGCAAGCAATGAACCAATTCTTACCTATTCTCTGGCAAATTCATTTGCAGAGCACGAAAAGCCCTTTTCACTTGGAATAATGGAGAAAAACCCTTGGAAGCTGTGAGCTCTGCTCAGCCCCAGCAGAGCTGCGGTGAGGGGCACATGAGCTCTGCGCTGCTCTACACACTGGGGTGTCTGGATGCAGGGATAAGCAGCCACCTAACTTTGAGCTGAAGCTCAAATTTCAGCTAGTCAGATTTTGAACTGCCTGGAGGGTCCAAAATGAATGGGTATCACCAGAGTAGGGCTGATCCCTCAGCTCCAAGGCTGGGGCTTTGTGCCCTGAGCCAGGAGTGGGCAGTGCTGGAGCGGGTGCTCCCGGAGAGCCCTGCAGGCACCGCTCACGTTGTCCCCATTCGGCCGGGGCTGGGCGCTGGAGGCTGAGCCACGCTGGCCGAGTGCCCTGAGCTCTGGGCTCGCAGGGCTCAGGCCAGCACAAGCCTGTGCTGACCCAGTGCAGAGAGAGCCCTCCTGCCCCCTCCCCTCCCTGCACATCTGGGCAGCTGCAGAGCAAGCCGGACTGGGGAGCTGAGCTGGGATAAAATTAACCATCTGGTTTTGACAGGCCCGTTTCAGCTGGGATCAGTTCCCTCATCCTGTGGCCCTGCAGTTAAATGAGCACTTGGTGCTGGGACGAGGGGGGTGAGAGAGGGGCTGGGGCAGGAAGCAGAGGCCCGGCTCTATCCGGCTGCACTGGCTGCCTGTACCGACTTAAAACTGTCATGAAATCCTGGCAGAAACATCCCAGTCCCATTTCCAACAGATCCTGAGAGACCATCCAGAGTTCTTCTGGCTGTCCTTTGCAAATGGCTTGTAGGAGCTGGGCCCACCGAGACCATTCACATTCCTAACTGCACCCATAAACATCACTGCACCATCATGGCACCCTGGGGACAGGTGAATCTTGTCATTACTCCAACACAGACCCTGACTTAAGTTTTCTTAAGCCTTTCATATTTTTCCAAAAGGATATTTTCAATGTTAAAACACAATAATGCCTCAAACTAGTGGGGATCTTTCCACCTAACCTTTTCCCTCTCTTTATTCCATGTCCTCTACTGATACAGCTATCTCTCTCCTGCTAAGCAACCGGCTCTGTACGCATGGATGACTCTTTGCAACTGGAAAAATAACTTGACTGATGCAGCTTAGGTAGGAGAATCTGAGTGTGTGCATTCCTTCTGCGGCTGGCCCCAGGAAAAGGACACCCTGCCACTTCCAAACCTGGGAGGTCTTTGAGAGCTTGGCAGCGGTCCCCTGGGAGGCCCGTCATTAGCCATTTCAAACTGGCTGTAGTGCAGCGCTGAATGGGAGCCGCGGACAAAGCCCCGCCGAGCTATCCGTCAGGAAAGGCTCCCGGGCCTGGCAGGGGCTGTTAACAGTAACAATGATGACAATATAGCTGGGATTTTCAGGGGTGGCGACTTCAAAGAAGCCCTAAAGAGGTATTTTTCATTAAGGAGTAAGAAAGCAGCTGAGTATTGCTTTTGGCACTAAAGCTGAATATGAATGTTACTGCACTAAGTCACAGATCAGCGACAGCATAAATTGGCACTGATTTAAATATGCATGAGCTGCCTTTCTGTGTTTCTCCCATTCCATCAGGCCTGCAGAACCTGGACAAACCAGCAGCCCTTGGACCTTCCCTCATGGACCCTGGGATGCTCCAGTGCTTATGTGGACCAAGGAGCAGCCAGCGAGCCCCTTAACAGTGACTGTGAGGTGCCACTGATGCTGCAGGGCCGGCGCTGGGTCTTCTCCTCGTGGCAGGGATGTTCCCAATGTCCGATGTCGAAGGCACGATTTGCTGGCCTGGATGTCCCCTTTTAATACATTTTTTTGTCTTTTCCCATTGGTTCCCATTTGGATCCTTCATTTGCATGGAGTTTTAGGTGTTGATTGGCTCGCATTCCGTCCAGGTTAACCGGGTTTTGTTAGGGGGGGTGAGAATGCCCTTCCCTTAGGTGAACTACGGTAATTTCAGTACCGTATTTCTTGTAACTACACTTTTAAACCCCTTCTACAGTACAATAACCAAACCTTTTAACAGTGTATGCTAAACAATTATTAACTATTTTACAACAGTTTCTAACCTATTTTTAACACCACTGCTGTGACCACACATCGATACCGCACTGGAGTGTCAGCTCAGGGCTCTGGCCCTGGCTACCCACAGCCTCCCCCCCAGCTCAAACTGGGAGCGAGCCTGGGTCTCTCTGGGCAGGAATCACGGGGACACCGTGGCTGCAGGCAGGAGATCAGGATGGGCTGTTGGTCCACAGGGACTCTTCTGCATTTAAACTCCAAATCTGTGATTCCTTGGGGGTGAAAAGGAAGATGATCATAAGGAAAAGTATCAGAGGGATACCATGAAAGACTCCTGTGACAGCAAGTCCTTCTCCTAACGGTGAGGATTTACTGATTACTCTGCTGTTTCTGCATGGACCATGATGATGGCCTGGGAACAAGAGTGCATTGATAACAGCCTCGAGTTGTGCCGCGGAGTTTCAGATTAGATATCAGACAGAATGGTCAGGCATTGGAACAGGCTGCCCGGCCTAGAGGGATTTAAGAGCTGTGTGGATGTGGCACTTGGGGACATGGTGGCCTTGGCAGTGCTGGGGAAATGGTTGGATTTGATGACCTTGGAGGACTTTTCCAACTTTAATTATTCTGTGATTCCATGGTAAAACCAATACAAGCATATTCTGTCAGCAGCCATGGCCTGTCCTTGCCAGCCTGGCAAGGTGACCGAAGGGTTCCCCAGAGGCAGACCTCACACCCTCCTCCCAGGTGACCCGGTGGCTTTGCCAGACTGGGTTTAGGAGCCCTGTGCGGCTCAGGAGCCCCGTCCCACTGTAACCACCTGTGGTTTGTGTCCCTTTGAGCGGAGCCCAGGGCAAGCTTTTCCCCCAAGAGCCCAAGCCCAGAACTATTATATCCAGCCAGCAGGGAGAAAGTGCCCGCAGGGTTTGCGGCACAGATTGACTTTCACACCTCGCTGGCCACACAGAAGAAACCCAATCTAAACAGCGTAACTTTGCATAACCGATTATTTTCACTGGGGTAATCTGAGCCCGCCAGTAAATGCCAGTAAATGTGGCTGATCCAGGGAAGGCCCCGCTTGGGGGAGGAACAGCCCCACAGCCGCGGGCAGCCGGAGCTGGCCTGGCCGAGGGAGGCTGGTCCTGGCTGTGGGTGGGTTTGGTCCTCAGAGCTGAGGCTCGACCCTTCACCACAGGGCACTGTCTGCACGGAGGGAAGCACAAACGACTTCTGAGTGCCCAACTCCTTTGCACAGTCAGTGACTGGAGTGTGCAAAGCCATGCTGATGAAAGCAGGATAGAGAGGCAGGCCAAGGGGCAAGAGCTGTCTAGCTTTACTTGGTGTCTCCTTAACTTTCTTTTCCACAATGTTCCAGATATTTTGAGAGGCTTCAGCTTTCAGGCTGACTCCCCAGTGACCTATTATCCCTGCACAGTGATCACTCTGTGCTGTCACCATTCACATGACCTTGTTTGTAGGGAACCATATTCCTCCTCTGTCACCAGCTTCCTTGTCTCCAGCCACCAGCTCATTTCTTCCTTCCAGGACCAAGCTCAGTGATCTCCCCTCCTTTAAAGTCCGTGAAATTAGACTGTCAAATTAAAACCCCAACAGCTGCAGAGGTTACTGCTCCACCCACACCTCTGCAGGGCACCCAACCAGGATCGGGCTGCTGCGGGTGGAACAGTCCGTACCATCAGCACACCTGAGATGTACCTTGTTCCTGAGATCCCTTGTGACTACAAGGCACTGATCCAGCTGTAGATGGGAACTCCCATTTCAGCCAGATTGGTCTCAACATCTGGCTGCCCATGTGCCCCCTCCCCAGGCGTAAGCTGCAAATGTGAGGGATGGACAAGCAGGGGACAAGGGCTGTGGGACCACCCTCCTGGCTGCAGGACACCTTTAACCACAGCATTTTAACATGCAGTAAGAAAAATAAACCTGGCTGTGCTCATCTCAGACATCAGCCTCTCCCACTTCACTAAAATGACTCAGCAGGGGCAGCTCTCCTGGAAACCATCAAAAGAAAAGCTGAGGTGGGAATTGGAATAGAGAAGCTTTTGGGCATGAGACAAAACCAGGCTTTCACTTGCATCCTGTCCCAGCACTTCCATGAATAAAAGGGTGATCAACTCAGACTCTGCATCTTAAACTAAGACAAGTAAATCATGCAAATCCCCTTATCCAGAGAAAAGATAATGACTCACAAGGAGTGTGCCCTGAATGTTACATTTTCCACTTTTGCCAAAACTCCTAGACTGCCATTTCTCCCTCTAAGCTTGCTCAGCTCAGATCCTACCTTGGGCTTAGCTGCATTTCATCACAATAGCAGCAAAATATCCTCTTCATCAAGACTGACACAAAAAATGAATTGAGAAGCCATTTAAAGGCTTTCTGTCTCTATTTTGACCGGGATACTGCTGTGGCTGTCCTGTTTCTGTGCCCCTGTTTCTGTGTAGCCCTTGGATGAGAGAGTTTGCAAAACCACCAAATGGTGTCTTCCATCCAGCCACTCATTCAGACCAGATGCACCTTGTGGGGGCAAGGCCTTCCTTCCTGGAAAGGCCAAAGAACCCCACGGATGTTGCTGACCATCATCACCAGCTGGAAATGCCTTTGCAGCAGTAAGTGCTGAAGACAGTCCCGCATCACATCTCATCAGGATCCACGGACACACAGTTTTGGCACAGGGAGTCACCTGGTGCAGTTAATACCATGAATAACAGATACAGACTGGTTTATGCCATGGGAAGTGACACAGTTTAATGACTAAAGGTCTTCAGATAAATGCTGCTGAGGAATTACAGATTTGGCAAACTCTACATGGAAACCAAGTACGTGCAGCGCAGCCTATGGTGCTTCCAAGGAAGGCTCCAAACACGCTTGGAGATCCCACATTCCTCCTCTGAAGGAACAAAGGTCTGCTGCTGGCACTGCTGTGGACTTGGGATGGCTGCAGAGCTGTGCAGTCCCCACGAAGCACGTAGCAGGAGTTAATGGCATTTGCAACCACAGGACAATGGTTTTGCACAGGATTCTCAACAGGACTTGGGAAAACATTGGCCTGATACTGAGTTATCACAGCACTGGAGCCTCTCTGCTCTGGAGCCAGGCTGGGAGAGCTGGGGGTGCTCACCTGGAGAGGAGAAGGCTCCAGGGAGAGCTCAGAGCCCCTTCCAGTGCCTGAAGGGGCTCCAGGAGAGCTGAAGAGGGACTTGAGACAAGGGATGGAGGGACAGGACACAGGGAATGGCTTCCCAGAGCCAGAGGGCAGGGATAGATGGAATATTGGGAAGGAATTGTTCCCTGTGAGGGTGGGCAGGCTCTGGCACAGGGTGCCCAGAGAAGCTGTGGCTGCCCCTGGATCCCTGGCAGTGCTCAAGGCCAGGTTGGACACTGGGGCTTGGAGCAGCCTGGGACAGTGGAAGGTGTCCCTGCCCATGGCAGGGGTGGCACTGGATGATCTTTTAAGGTCCTTGCACCCAAAGCATTCCATGATCTTTGTGCTGCTCCAGCAAGTCCACACCCCCATTCAAACACCTGGAGCTGGCCAAGCCACCCTCACCATGACATACAAACAAAGAACATTATAAGGGCACCAATGTCGAAAAGGAGGAGAAGCTACACAGTGCATAAAACATGGGAATTTTGGCTTCTTGACACAGTCAATACACTGAACTATGACCTCAGGAGGCACAGAGGACTGGAAACCAACAGAACTTAAACTGGCTAAAAATCTCTTGTTTTCTCATGACATTTGAGAGAAACCATGGGGACAGTTTCCTCAGGACACATGGGGGTTAGAGTTGTGTCACTGCCTTCTCCAGAGAGTTCCTCGTTTTCCTTACAGTCACTCCATCACTGTCACCCGCTGACCCTTCCTTACTTTCTCCCAGTGCACCAGCTTCTCTGCTGACCAACGCACTTCATAGTCTGTCCAAACCCATGAGAGGAAGAAAAAGCCTTGTACAGGCTGTATAAAAGGACACTTACTGTGTCTACACTACATTGTGTCTTCTTTTCTATGCTAGTCTAAATACAAGTGCTCTTTTCACTGCCAATCGTTTGCCTGTGCTGTTTCCACTGGCTAAAACCAGCATTTTTCCAGATAGTGTTGCCCTCCAGGAAAAACCACACATTCATACCTTTCTTGCATTTAGCAGAGGACAACAAAGCTGGTTCCCAGGAATAAGGATGGCTTCCTCAAAAGAAAACATTTGCTGTCAGCTGAGGTTTGACCTCTAATGGCTAATTTGGCATCATCATTTGGAGCAGTGGAATACATAACACTGTGAAAAATTAACAGCTTCCCCCCTTCCCTGCTGAAGTTTAATTTCCGCCTGCAGCTTTGCAAGTGAAAATAAAAGAACCGAAATAAGTACCCAAACCGAAACCTTGGGTACAGTCTCTCACATACATCCACAAAGAGAACATTGAGACAAAGATCTGTAAGGGAAATTTCACTGGAAACCAAGCTTTTGCAGACACTGAGAAAGAAAGTCTGCAACATGAGACCGTCTTCCTTGAAGAAACACAGCTGATCCCAGCTCCGACTGCCACTGGGCTGTGTAAAACATAAACTTCACGCTAACCCTATGAAAACAGTCAACATGAGAGAGAGACAACAGTCTGCTCTGAGCTGCTGAAAGAGGAAAAAAACCTCTCAGGCTGTCATTCTCCCCTTGCTGTGACCTTCACGCTCCACTGAATTTCTGAAGATACTGAAATCTTGGCAGGGAAGTGTACAGTCTGTGGGAACCAGGCAGCAACGGCTGGGCTCGCTGCTGAGAATTAGGCCCAGTCGAGCCCTTTTTTGGGGGACTCTGAGTTTTATGTGGCCAACGGCACAGGGCTAAGCCAGCTCCAGGCTGGGAATTTTACAGCACTGATGCTGTGTGCACTCACGTATCATGTTGCAGAGCCATCACGGACAGAGGGCTGCCCCCCTGCCTGGCAACCACGAGCTGGGGCTTGCTCAGTGTCTATTGGAACCTCCAGTGCCTAAAAGGGTTCCAGGAGAGCTGGAGAGGGACTTGGGACAAGAACTTGGAGTGACATGACAGAGGGAATGGCTTCCCACTGCCAGAGGGCAGGGGATAGATGGGATATTGGGAAAAAAGTTCTTCCTTGTGTGTGTGGGGAGGCCTTGGCACAGAATGTGGCTGCCCCTGGATTCCTGGAAGTGTCCAAAGCCAGGCTGGATGGGGCTTAGAGCAGCCTGGGACAGTGGAAGGTGTCCTGCCCCATGACAAGGGGGTTGAAACTGGATGAGCTTTAAGCTCTCTTTTGACTCAAAGCATTCCCTGATCTTTGTGCTGCTTCAGGGTGTCCCCACCCCCTGCAGGTAACAGCGACCACTCACTACGAGCTCTCACTATCGTTTATAAACCATTAGAGGTTAGCAAATAAAAATCTCAACCAGAGACTCAAAAAAAGCAGAATTTGCCATGACAAATTATCCCAGAGTCTGATGGTATTTAATGACTGCTGTGTAGAGCCACTCCACACAAAGAGCTGGTCCCTCTCAGCGAGGCGCGGTGCCAGGGCGAGGAGCACTCGCCACTCAGCCACTCAGCCAGCCCTGCACAAGGACCTCTGGAGGGCAATTTGCTCCCTCAACAGTGTCTGTCGAGGCAGAATAATACCAGCTGTGCTTCCTGGCTGGAGCTTCTGCAGCACAGGCTGCAGATTACATCGGAATTGCCAAGCCCAGGATAAACAAAAAGATTAAGAGGGCCTCACCCTTTTTGTTGAACAATCACACTCTGAAGCAAGAAATCACAGCCCACATCACGGGCAGGCACCGGGCTGAGCCTGGGTTTGGGTGACTGGGGAGGAGTAAGCAGCTCACTCACACATCTGGGGAAACCACAGATGCTCTTAATCACAGGTTTTCCTGACCTGTAGGTGCTGACAAATTGCATCCTATGGATGAACCTTTTATTAAACCACAGAGGGTTTCCAAACAATATTCTCTTTCTCACCATTCCCAAGTCATTGAAATCCAGCACACATGGCCTTTTTAAATTCTTAATTTAGAGGGTGACACAACACTTTGCAAAGAGATTTCAGGGCTGAAAGGAAGTAAATGGGGACATGATGTTGCATTGGTGGAAGGCAGCTCAAAAAATCTTGTGGTTTTTTGGGGGTTATTCACCAGGGGCTATGAGAACTGACATTTTTGAATTCTTTGATGATGTCTCAGCCCCACTGGAGCTGAAGGTGCTTTTTGTCCCGAGTGACTCGCAAGGCCAACCCCTTGCTGTCTGCTGGGGCAGAAACATACGAAATATGCAGCCTTTAAATCTTACTGGTTTTTCTCTGCGCATGGGGAAGGACAACTGGTATTTTAAAATGAATGAAATGACTGTTGCTCAGGCCAGGAAAGGTGACCACAAAGCAAAATTGCCCTGGTTCCACTTCCATGCCATGCTGGAGCAAGAGATAGCTGCTCAGCTCACAAGGGAGTGAGAAAGATGATGCCTGGCAGTTCTCATCATCGTCTGGACCGACAGAGCAACCCACATAAAAGGAAGAAAAAAGCCTGCTGATCAGATTGGTGTGACAGAAGCTCATGAGAGACATGCACACTTTCAATCTAAACGACAGCTTGAGGGATCTATATTACTAATTATCAACTAATATTGCCAGAGTTCCCAGGCTAGCTTCAAAGGTTCTCGCAAAGTGCCCCAAGTACAGGGTTTCCATCTCATCATAAGGCTTTTTTCTTTGTCCCTGCTAAATGGATTGCTCCATCCTGGGCTCCCTCTGTATAAGTCAGCTTGCACATGATGAGCTTTGCAGCAGTGAAATTCGTTACTTTAACCACAAAAAACCAGAAACATTTGCTGCAACTGTTAGAATGCTTTTGCACCTAATGTCAAAAAAAAAAAAAAAAAAAAAGGNNNAAAAAAAAAAAAGAAGGTGGTTTCCTGTCTTCCTCCCCCCCTCCTCCCCACCTACTCCTAATCCTATGCTATCACCTTCGTAAAAGCTGGGGTGAGTAGTTTGGAAACTGAAAGACCAGGGAAGCGGTGGGGGGGGGGGCAAAAAAAAATTAGAAAAATATATCAGATCTCCAGACAATGAAATTGAGCAGCTATCTCTCACATCCTGCAGTGCTCAGGCAGAGGTAATAAGTTAAACAGGACATCAGAATAGGTGATGTAATTTGCTTATTTAGGATCAGAGCATTCAGTGAAGTGCAAGAGACAACCTATTTGAGTGTGCAGATAATCCCCCCATCAATGTGGGGCTGTTCTGATGCACAAACTGCAGCTGGAGCCTGGGATTTTTTTTCCCCATGCACATTTATTTTTGCAGGGGATATAATTGCAATCATTTTTCCTTACTGGAAAGCCTTGAAACCTCACCTGGGATCAGCCTCCTGTTGTGTAAGGTACTGTTCAAGCGGGGTCCCTGCCCCAGCCAGCTTAAAGGCTAAAGGGTCAAGTCAAACAGAGGGTGGGAAAGGAAAGAGAGGCCCAGGGGAGGTGGGGGTGGCACAGCAGCTCCGCAGGTCCCGGGTCCTCCAGCCCGCTCCCGCCTCGTACCCGAGCGAAGCCTCAGACTCAGAACTGAGCTGAGCTGCAGCTACACTTTTGAGTAAAGCCCAGAACAGCTTTTCTGCAGATGGACAGGCCCTCTTGGCTTCAAACCCAGCTGCAGAGCCTCACACCAGTGAGGGTTTTACAGCAGTTAGAAACCTTTAACCACAAGGTTCTTCCAGATTCCAGGAGGAATTTCTTGGTGAGCCCAAACAACACTGAACACAGTTGTCCCTTCAAGCCATACTGACAAACCCTTGTGATATAAAGACATAAAGCTAACAACTTGCAGTGTTTATCTCCTCAATTTATCACCATCCAAGCTGGGATTCCTCCCTGTCAGCAGCACTGCTCACCCAAAGCCTGCCAGCCCTGCACCTCCACTGATCTGCTTCCACACCAGTGTTCTTTCACTGACACAAGCTGGCTGGGCCAGACACCTCAGCCATGGGAAGTGAGTCCTGGGCCCTTGGGCTCACCAAGCAGTCAGTGATTCCTTGGTCACTGGACAGTGGCAAGTTCAGAGGTGCAGCCCACACCTGCTTTGGGTGGACCTTTAATCACATGGCACGGAAAAGCAAGATGGCAAAAGTCACATCAGTCATGCAAGTAATGGATCCTGCCAAAACATGGCTGTTCTCAAGAGGTCCTTTAAGAGACTGGAATGACATGGAGACATGGAGTTCATGTCCTCCTGCTGTCCCACCAGGCCATACCCCAGTGTCACAGGAGGATATCCCAAACAGGGACAGCACCAGGAAGGGTGGGAGACAAACACTGCTGTGCATGGATGGACCTGGGAGAGGAGCTGAATTTCACCCCGCTATGAACTGACCCAGCTGTCATCTGTCTGTGCCCATGGACTGCAGCCCATGCCTTCTTCAGCAGGTTTGGGTGTTTTTTCCTTCTTTAACTGATAATTCTGTGTTAAAATCTCCTCCAAGCTGTGGAGAGCAGAGCATCACTGAACTCCTGGGTGAGTCAGGCTGCGAGCTGACCCTAAGGCTGCCCACAACAGCCTCCAACAAATCCATGGAGAGCTTCCTGACTATTGTAAGGGTTCAGCACGTGAATTGATCATGTCTGAACACCCCAAACATTATTTCACACTGTTGCTTCCTGAAGGAAGTATTTCAGCTATCTGAAAAGAAGAAACATACAAGATACGCAAATGTGTGCAGAGCTGACAGGCACATGATATTTGCATTTCAAATACAAGGAATGAGTTTGTAACATTTTAAGGCTATGAAATGGAGAACTTCTATAGGGGTTTTTAGCATGTCACCTTATTTTCACTCAGCCCCACTAAAACATTCCTCACCAAAGGCAGCACCAGGCCCAGCTACAGCTACTGTGCAGGGGTGGCTTCACCAGGATCATCACCGAGTCCTTACAGTACAGCACTTGAGGAACACATGGAATGAAAAGATCATTCCTCAACCATCATTGACACCTTTGACAGCAGTCCCCACTCCTGGAGCCTTTAACTGGAGTGATCAAGCTGAAGCCCAGCACAAGTGGGAGCAGAAATGCTGAGCAGCCCCTGGATGACACCCCCTGTGCACTTGCTGCTTTAGGTCAGACAGAGGTAGCCAGTATTGGCCATTGTTTTAACAGAAGAAACAGCAGTATTTTGGCAGGGTTACAAAGCAAGCCCATTCTTACATCTGCAAAAGAGAGCCCGTCCATCCCTGCTGAGGGAGCTGACAGAGGAAACGTATTTTCCAGCAGTCTTGGGTACAACATTGAATTGGGACCTATTTTTGCTCTGCACTACACACATTAATTGTTACGACAACATTTGCTGCCATATTCACTCCAGTCATTTGCAGAACAGAAGCCCAGGAGACAAAACAAGCCCCTGCTTCATGAGACAGAGGGAGCAGGCAGGATGCCACATTGCTTCCTGTGACACACAGCCAGGGCTGATGACACAGATAACTCATCCCGTGCTGGTGGGTCAGGCCCAGCTCCATTGCAGGAGAGGGAGGAGAGGGAGTACTGATCATGGATCAGTACTGCCCATCCTCCTCCTCCTGCCCAGCACAGACACAGCAGCACTCGGCTCTTTCTGGAGCCCTGGTTGTGTGCCCACCATGCTGCCCCACTGCAGGGGCAGCCAAAACTCTCTGTCACCACTCTGTCACCCCTCAGCAAAGTGCTCTGCAAGGAGGGGCAGAGCTCAGAGCAGTCTGGGAGCCTCAAGGTCTGTGACCCAGCTCCAGAGCAGCACAGACAGGCTGACAAGCACAGCTCCGCAGTTTCAGGGTCCGGCCTCCATCCTAATTAAGCCCAATTAGGTTCACAAAGAATGAGGATGTTTTAGGAAGGACTTATAAAAGAACTGCTGAGGTCTCTGTAGGCCATGGAGGCCTGGAGCACTCTCCTGAAGGCAGAAATTGCCACTGTTGATATGGGCTGTCAGTTTTCTGGAGTGCTGGAGGATGGTCCCGCTCCCTGTGCTGCCCACGGCTCCCCTCGCACAAAACCCCGGGAAGTGCAGCTGGGAGAGCTGGATTCTCCTCCAGTGCATCAGCAGAACATCAGCCAAACTTGTGCTGTCTGCAGAGACAGCTGAGCAAAATCAGCTACAAAATGCCAAGGCCTTAAATGAAGGTAAATATGATTCAGAACAGGGAGAGGTTTGACAAATCAGCATCCTCCCATGCTGAGGGGTATAAAACATGCAGCTGTTCCACCACCACAATTTACAGGGAAGGCATTTCTCCTGGAAGTAAGAGAACACTAGTATATATTCCTAGCCAGATTGATTACCCCTATTTATACTGTAAACTAAGACAGCATGTACTAAACCCATAGAGTTAACCAGTTCCAGACCCCTGATCCTGGGTGAGGGGTCAGTTTTCCATTGTCTGCTGCACAGTCTCCTGCATTTATTAGAGAGCACAGAGTTTCCTGCAGCATGGTTTTGTGTGTGTGTGCTTATTTTTGTGGTATTTCAACAACCATCAGGAGGAACGCTGCTATTTTATGGGATGTCAGGGAACTGGAGAATCCAAGAGGTTTTTTAAAAGTTTGTTTAAAACAGTCAAGAAGCCAGCATGCCGCTATAAATATATGTATGTATAACAACTGCAATCTGTTCTGGGACAATAAAACCACAGGACTGAAGGCAGTATTCCATAGCTGAATATATCCATTTATCCTGCAGTAAGATGAACTCCTGTTTTGTGGCTCCGACCTGCAGTGAGTTTCATCAGTCTCCTCTCACAGCCAACCTGCCCAGCTGGACAACTCTCATTTGCTCTCTAAGTTACAGATCCAGTTTCAACATCTGACAGCAGATATAAACAGAGGTGCAGGACACGCTCTCTGGTGTGTCTGCTCCTACACCACTTGTGCAATTCCACTGGGCCAGGAGACCCTAGATCTCCACCATGAGGCACCGAGCCAGACTCATTGGCTTGTTTATCCCCAAGAAAAAGCTATTTTTCTAACCAACTTGCTTCTTTTTCTCTCTTTAAACACTGATAAGGTGAGAGATGTTGAAGTTCCCTGTTGGTTTATAATGCAGTTTGGGAAGGGATAGGTTTCAGCGTGTTGCTATAACAAATACAATAGTGAAATGGGAAAAGATGGTGATTTGAGCTAACACAATTAAAATTTATTCTTAACAGCAATCCACAGATATCCAGTGCCAAACACAATCTGGAGTCATCAACTAGCATGGACATGAATTAACCTAATAGCTTCTGAAAAAAAAGAAGTCCTACCAAAAAATCCTCCTATTAAAGTAATTAAGTGTTAACAGAATCACAGAGCCATAATTAAACATGGTTTATAATTAAAACAGCATGTGTCCCAGACAGAGAACACAGCAAGAAAGAGAGTCCAACCATGACAGTTGATGCCAAAACACACGCCAAGTACCAAAAATCAGAAAAACAGGCGAGTTTCTAGCAAAGCCGCAGATGCAGAACCTCTGGTCCTCTGACTGAGCCCTCAGCACTGTGACAGAAGTGACTGCACTCAGAACTCCTCACGGCTTTGCCAGGTGCTGCCAAAGTTCAAGCAGAACTCTTGGGACCCAAGAAGACACCGAGTGCAAGGCCCAGAACAGCAAGGCAGCGCAGGGAGCGGTGAGCGAGCGGGAGCCGGGGCTCGAGCCAGCCTCGTCCTACCTGGCAGCGGCTGAAGATGTCACTCGGGGACACCTGCACGTTGAAGTGCTTCAGCACTTGCAGCGCCTGTTCCTTCGCCTTCTCGGAGCAGTTCACAGAGAAACACCTTCCTTCTCCCACCTGGGAGCGCAGCTGTAAACCAGAGACACCAGTGAGGCCGAGCGTCAGGGCATGTGGGGCTGTTCTGACACTCTTGGCTTGGTTTGAAATCTGAATAATACTTGGAGTTAGTGTGTGTTTACAGTCTGAATTCTGGTCTGAGCACCACAATTGGTAACCTAAAGTCCACTGCTGCAAGAGCTCTGACTCCTGAAGCACTGCATGATTCTATGTGTATGAAACATGATTTAGGCTGGAGAAAGGGAGGCTCGGGGGGACATTCTCACTCTCAACAACTCCCTGACAGGAGGGTGCAGGCAGGGGGATGCTGGCTTCTTCAACAAGAGGAAATGGCCTTAAGATGCTCCAAGGAAGGTTTAGATGGGATTTCAGGGAACATTTCTTCACAGAAGGGTGGTCAGGCACTGGAATGAGCTGTCTGGGGAGGTGCTGGAGTAATCTCTGGAAGCGTTCAAGAGTCATCTGGATGTGGCACTTGGAGACATGGTTTAGTGGGGCCCATGGTGGTGGTGGTGGGTTAACAGGTGGACTTGATCATCCTAAACGTCTTTTCCAACCTTAACAATTCCATTATTCTATTCCATAGAATATACCCAAGTCCCACCAACTCATAATTTGGTGAGGTGGGGCTGACAGGGGCAGCAAAAGGAAACTGAATTCAATCCCAGCTTTCTGATGAAACTTGGCCAGATCCCACAGAGTGTGCCAAAGCACAATGAAGGAAACAATGTCCAGTGACCACTTCAACCCCTCTGATTCACAGAAATGTTTCACCTGGAGTTCCCTGATGGCCAAGAAATTTGAAGGGGTTGATGTGGGCAGTCCCTCAATGTTTGTTCCATACTCTGCAGAGAAGTCATCTGGGAATGAGCACTGGGAAGTCCCAGGCACATCTTCATGACCATGCTAAGGACTCACAGGAGTGGGATCAGCTACACACCAGTAAAGGAGCCTGGCAGAGCCATCCTGTCCTTGTGGAAGGCATCCAAAGGCAAGGGAACCAAGGGAACCAGACATTTCCCAGGAGTATTGTACCCTGGAAGCAGTTATTTTTCTTTTGCAATTCCTACACAGTACTTTGAAGTTAGAGCTCTGCCAAACAAGATGATGCTGGATGCTGAATTCCCTATTCCACCAGCTGTAGGCTCAAGGAACATGCAGGGTGCTGCACCTGCCTCACAGTGTCTTATTATGGGTGGAGTTTTATTCCACACTCAGATTTTCCATAGGAAATCAGCAACTCCTATTCTGCAAATATTCTGACTGGCTGCCTGAGTAGCTTGGAGGTTTTATAGTGACAGTTTGTGACAAAGAAGTCCTGCACCCTGGCTCATGTGAACGAAACTCTGGCTCATCCAGAACAGTTTCACTCTTCCAAATGGATTTTTGGGCAGTAAAAAATTGCAGCAGAACATCACAGCACTGCAAGCACTGACTTGGCAGGTTCAGCACTGCATTTTGAAGTGTGTCTGTGAACAGCTCTGAACAGCTGGTGCTGAGGGCAAGGTTGGCCTTTGCTTTGGCTTTTCTGTTTATCTATAGCAACACAAAACCTCTCCAGCTTCCACCAGACCCATGCTTGGGGCCTTCCAATCTCCCCCTTTCAAGCCTGAAGAAATGTCCCTGGGGGCTGAAACTCTCAGTGTGGAGCCAGCCAGCAAGGAAGAATCTCTGGGATAAAAAGCACAGGAATTGAGCTGCCTTTCACCTGTCAGTGAGGCCAGACAGAAACACACTGTTCTGGATTGCTTGGTTTGACTTCCACCCCCGCCCCCAATGGAGAGCACTCGCTCTCCCCACTGATGCAAGACTGAGAATAAGTATAAAAAAGCATTTCACCCTGAGCCTTGGTGGTTGAGAACAGCAAACCTCTGAAGACCCTAAATGTAGCTTTTAGTGGAGAAAACATGAAAAAGCCAAGCCAGCTGTTGAATTCACGTCTGACTTTTCCTTCTGTCTCCCCTGCACACCCCAGACCATGCAATGATCAGTGCCAGAAACCCGCCAGCAGCTTGGAACACTCACAGTTTGATATGGGAGTCCAGAGGTCAAAATGACTCTTCCTTCCTGTCGGGCAATCTGGAAAAAAAAACAGATGAAAATGAAAATCCAAATGAACAGGGGCTGAAGTTACACTGAGTTCAAGTTTTACTTGAAATCATAGAAGAGAGACAGTGAACTGGAGATATCGAGTGTTTCAGTGTCAGTCCACACCTAGCCAAGAGATCCTGACAGCAACAGTAGCTAAAGGTATGGCTCACCCCTTGTCCCCTCCCTGCCAATCCCTGCCTTATCTCCCATGTACTGGAACAAGCTGCTGGTGCATCTGTACCACAGTTGACCTAGGGAACCATTCCACCCTGAAACAACCCTATCCAAAACCAATCTTTTATTTTTTTCCCTTAACCCAGACTATTTCCATTTCCCTAGTCTGGGTCACAAAGAAGGAAACAGTCCTGCTGCACAGGGGAAATAGGAAAAAAACCTAAGCAGGTAATTCCAGAAAAAAAATGTACCATGAAACATGTTTGCAAAGTTCATACCCTTAACTAAAAATGCTCCTTAGAGAAGTAGGGTATTATTGTCCTGGTAACCCAATACACAGGAATTATGCACCTTTCCAGGCTGCAGGGAACATCTCCTGTAGAGTTTATCACTTCCTGACTTGCAGTCCTGAGCTTTTATCACAGGTCTGGTTCTTCAAATGGAAGGTCTGTGCTGAGTTAGCAGGGTGCTCATCACCTGCCCTGCTGACCTTCACACTGGGTCAGGGACACTGCACAGGGTCAGTGCCAAAGGGAGACACTAAATCTGGAGCTGCAAGAGTGGAAGTGTAACTGACCTTCCTTCACATGATTGAATGATGCTCCTCCCTCCCACCCCTCACCCTCCAGGAGGAGGGACAGGGCCTCATAGGAGGATTCACAAGGATTCCCATGTGAACCAGGACTCAGCTCTGATCTTGCTGACAAGAGATCAGTGCTTTGAAGTAGGCACAAGGTTTATTTCTCTCCTCTGGCTTGGATTCTATTAGAAGCTCTCATGTTTTTCACTGACTCCAGATGTGTGTCAGGGAGGTCTCTCATCTGGTTCAGAGTGCAGCAGCTCTCTCTGGATCCCTCTCTACCCTTGGCAGGAAGACACATTTGGGATCAGAGTCCTGCTGCACTTCCCAGAGAGACACCAGCGAGCACAGCCAGGGAACACCAGCCGAAGCAACCATGACTTTTAAGCTCTGTCTTGGATAGTCATTCTCTTAAGACTCACTGGACCTATGGCAACAGGCAACAATGGGGAAAAGGCTCTGAAGGCCCTGTGCAGCCAGCTAAACAATCTGGTTTTTCCCTTTTTTCCTCTTCCTGAGCTTTCAGGTATCTGCTTCCCTCCTTTAGTTGTGAAGTCACTCTTTGGCTGAAAGTTCTGCACTGAGAAAGTGATTGGCAACAACTAAAGCATCTTTCTATAAGCAAAATTACTGGATTTCTTTCAAAATCAACCCTCTCTCTCTCAATAAAGGAAAAAACCTCTAAGAACAGGAGCCTTGAAGGGACAGCACAGACACCACATGCAGTCTGGCTGCTGAGCAGCCACCACAGCACCCTTGTGGCACGTTAGTGAGGGAAGTGTGGTAAGGCAATGGCAAAAGGTCACCACAGGGATTTGCCAACAAGGGAAAAGGGATGTGAAATTCCTCCAGACCCATGTTTGCTTCAGGGTAAGTCTGAGGATTTCACAGCTGGAACACTCCATTCTGACTTTCTGCATCCAGGGTTAATTAGTTCAAGCTTGATAAATCCCCTTATCTAAATGGCTCTGCAGAGACAAGCAAAGAACAGCAAATAAAAAGCAGAAAAGCAATAACTCTTCCAACATGTTTTTCTGCCTCTGGAACAACGACTGGGAGAAGCACACAGAGCCAGAAAAGCCATGTGATAGAACACATCTGACTGAGACCACAGAGAGTATGTGCTGGAGAAAAGGGCACAATTCCTTCTTTTCCTCCAAAAGGGAAGGCAGCACTGGGACCATGGGGGGATGTGTGGTCAGGGATGCAAATGAGAGCAAAAGAACACCCAGAGCAGCATTTTGGCATGGGTGTCAGGGACCTGTGCTCCAGCCCAAGTGCTGCAGAGAGGGCATTGGCCTCAGTTTCACAATCTATTACAAAGATAATATCAACTTCCTCTGGAAAAAGCTCAGACCTTCTGGATATAAAGCACTCTCTAATCTGTTGGTATTACTGATCAGCCCTTAACACGTCTGTCTGTTCAGCCAACTTCCATCCTGCAGAAATGAATGAACCCACAGGAATTACTGCCAGAGAGACCTGAAAGGGCAACAACTGAGGAGAGGGCAGAGACAGCCCCTTTGTTTCCAAGCCAGCACCAGCAGCAAGATGATTCGTGACAATCTAAAGTGTCCTGAACCAAGGCCAAAGGAGGTTCCAAAAAACAGCAGCACAAGGCTGTGGATTTGTAAGCTAAACTTTGCCAATTCTGTGCAAGACACACGTTGGGCAATGCCACGTGTCCTTGAAGAGCCAAACTGCAGTACAGGAAAAGCTGTGTTCCCCTTGCAGTGATCCTGAGCCTGGGCCAGCAAGGCCCTGCTTCAGACCAAATGGGAGTGGACAGAAAGTGTCTGCCCCAGGATATGTGCTGGGAAAGCACTCAGACAAGGATCTGCTAGAGAAGGGGATCACAAAACCCAGTCCAAACCCAGAGCCCCTCCCTGTAATCTAGGCTCTTTTAAAAGAGACAGTAAACCAAGAGCTTGACAGCTCTGAGCACCCTCAGTCCAGCCCTCCCAGTATTGCAACTCTAATCTTCTCTTCAGCATTCCTGAAAAGTATAAATTGCACAGAGTTATCACAGGGTTTTGTAACGTGGCCTTAAGTGTCACATCAAAACCATCCACCCAGTTTTGTTTCTTTGTGCACATCCCTTTGTATCAAGGTCTCCAATGAAAGACCTTCTCCTCCTGCTGACCAAACATCAAAAGCCAAGTCTTGATCTTAAAAGCAACACAGCTCTTCATCTGCCCTCTGTGAATTTAGCTCCCCACCAGACTAAAAAGACCAGTAAACCTGGAGAATGTCATCTACATCAAAAATATGGAAAAAGCCAGTCAAAGCTGAGACAAGATCCAAGATTAGATTTCCCTATTAGGTGAAGATCTGCTCACTGCAGGATTAAAATCCCCTTTGTGTCACCTGGTTCCAAATTAGTCTAGGGCAATTTAGATCTGGGTGCAAAATCTGGCTCCTGAGATCCATCCAGCCTGGCCCTTCTCTGTGACTCGCTGGTTCACCTGGAGGTTTGGAGAGTAGGTGTAACCTTGCAGGGGAATCTGCCACAGCATGGGAGCCTCAGGAAGCCAGTTTTACCTGCCTTCTGGTTATTAGCATACTTCAAAAGATACCAGGTTTGCCTTAGCATCAGATTATCCTTAGAGATGAGGATGATTTTGAAGACCAAGAGGAAAGTTCATTCAAAAAATAAAGTAAATCAACTCAGAACTCAACTGAAGCAGCTTTGAGATTCCACTGTGTCTCTTATTAGAGACCTAAGAGACTATGAGCATTTTACTAAAACCTTTTGCTCTGTCCCTGAGGTACAACATTGCAGGATCTACTGTAGTCACCCAGGCTGCTGGGTGATCCTGTAAGGTTGGTATGAGAAGGATCCCACTGCTTTGCTTGATTCTGCAAAATTGCAGAGAAAATAGGAACATCCACTTTTCCATCTCCTTCCAATTATCTGGAAAACTCGAAAGATAGGTTTAAGATTCTCTGCAAAGAGAAGTTTGCAGAAGACAAGATGGAATCATAGAATAGTTTGGTTTAGAAGGGATCTTTTAAAGGTCACCCTGTTCCAACTCCCCTGCAGTGAGCAGGGACATCTTCAACTGGATCAGGCTGCTCAGAGTCTCCATCCAACCTGACCTGGAATTTTCCAGGGAAGGGGCATGAAAGACCTGGGTAGGAACACAACAGGCACAGGGCACAATTTAAAGTAAATAAATTTGTATTAATTGCAAATAACATATTGCTTATAGGAGTAAGTGCAAATGCAAAGGGTGGATCACCCAAAAACGGCACCTGCACACACAGAACCTGCTGCATCCCAGAGATGGAACCTCCACATTCTTTACCCCATGGATTGCCTGGACCTGGAGTCAGAGTCCCTGGAGAGGAATGGCTGGATGCACACAGCCTTCCTTCAGAGAGGCCACACAACAGAGAGCCAGGCTTGGGCCAGTCTGGGCCACTACCCAAAGTCCTGCAAAGGTCCTGCCTGAGGTGCAGGACTGAGCAGTGCTCCTGGGCAAGCACTTTTGGGGACAGCATATGGTGGGTCCCACCAGCTCTCAGTGCACAGGCTGCAAAAACTGTCAGGTAAAGGAGCTTGTCCAGCACATCTGGAACTAATTACAGCCCCAGCTGCAGACCTGCTGTGCCACACAGGTGTGTGCACGTGCTACAGCAGGTAGGACAGCAAGGTAGCATGGGAAAAACAGCACAGCCACCCCACCGAGTGAAAGGGCTTAATAAAACCACCCCCACTGCCCTTCGAAGAGGCTGCTGCCCATGGACAGGAGAATGCTTCTGTAAGGACAGCCTGTGAGTTCTTTGCCTTTCACATGAGGACAGATTTAACCAGACACATTCTCAGTATGAATTTCTACTGTTTTTCCATTTTTAAAGATTTTCTGTATCTGCGCTTATGACAGGCAACTTTAATCAGTCACTTCTCCAGTCAAGTCCTAATTAAATGGCATCATTAAATCACAGACTGCAAGCTGATAGCATCTCACATCAGATAAACAGAACCACAGAATCACAGAATCGTTAAGGCTGGGAAAGACCTCCCACGTCATCGAGTTCAACCACTAACCCAGCACTGCCAACTCCACCACTAAATCTGGTCAGCCAGAGGAGATCCAGTGGATCATGGTGCCAGAGATTCTGCTCTCATATTTCTGCAGATCTGGCACGATAAACTCACCATGACAAGTCCAAGATAAAAGATTTAGTCAATAACAACAGCACAACATGAAACATAACACAGGACAAGGGTTTCACATCCATGGGAATGGGGGTTGCCAAACCAATTCCTGCCACATGTGCTAGCCTAAGCAAAAAAATAAATAAAATCCATAACTGCCCAAGCACAGCCGAGGAAATTCTCAGGGTTTTAAGCTTGATCTCAAATAACAGAGGATGAAGGACGAGACCCATCTGCCCACCAATACGTGAAGCCACTGGAACGAAGAAAAGGAACGGGAACAATAAGGAGCAAATGCCAGGTGTTGCAGGAGTTCTTGGCACAAAGAGAAGTGCAGTATGACTGATAAATCACTGGAGCGAAAAGGCTTTAATGAAGAGCAAACACTAATGCTGTACACTCTTAGGTGTTCCTAGTGACACCAGTTTGAGACTGTGCTGGGACAACACCCAAACCATCTGCCTTGTACTCAGTGACCAGGATCCAAACCCTCTGCTGGCCTTTGCAATAATATTCCCAAGTTTTTGAGCGTAAGGTAACATTCAACTTTGATTCAATCAAGACCAGCCAGATATAAAATAGGGTGGGAGGAGTCTATTTTATCTTTGATTATCCAAGCCCAGATCAAAGGCTCTGCAATATAGTAACACTCCAAGGGCTTTTGATAGTGAAAGGATGTTTGTCCGGTCACCATAGAGAAAGCAATGTCAAACATCCTGTCCATTGCACGATAAGGGATGGGGATGAGAAGTGGAGACGGGGCTCTGGGGGGAGGCACTGAGAACCAGTTTGTTTAAATAACTTGTGCAAGTTTGGCAGGGAGGAGATATTAATTATTTCTGCAGAAGTTAGAGCCTGCCCCGGAATCAGGCCAAGCAGACATCTGAAGAGGAAACATCCTGCACGCCAGGCCGGGTGATCCATGCACATTTGATAGCGCACACTGTGTGGCCTGGATATCTCCCTCAAAGGCAGGGAGGCCCTCTGGGAGACCTGGACAAATCAGTAAGCTGGGCAATCACTAACCAGATGAAGTTCAACAAGGGAGAATGGCAGATTCTGCACTCGGGATGGGGCAACCCTGGATATAAAAACAGACTGGGGAATGAGATGCTGGAGGGCAGTGCCACAGGAGGGGACCTGGGGGTCCTGGTTGACAGAAATGTGAGTCAGCAGTGCCCTGGAGCCAGGAAGAACATCTGTGTCCTTGGGGCATCAGGCCCAGCATCATGGGCTGGATGACCCTGGTGGGTCCTTCCAGCTCAGGGGATTCTGTGATCCACACTCCTGAGATAGCAGAAATGTGACTGAAATGAAGCAGCATTTGTCTCTCATCTGGTAAGCAGAGGGGCAGAGTTATTATGGGAGCCCAGAGCAATACTCATGGTCTCCTCATCCTTTCCCAAATATCACTGCAAGCTGTGGCTGATCACCTTTGAGCCACCTCACAAGGCCAGCCAGGACGTTACACAGCCACTGATTAAGGACATTCTCCCTTCTGTATTGAACAGCCATCTTTGGATTATGGTTCTGCCCAACTGACCTGGACACAAGGCAGACAAATACCTTCCCTGTAAGCCCAAACTGGAGTGCATTAGAAATCTAAGTGAATGTTCGCTCCTTTCACTGACTTTTGTCTTGTTACAAACACACAGCCTCCCTGAAGACACTTAGTCATGTCTTTGGGGGTTGGAGATGATCTTTAAGGTCTCTTCCAAGCCAAAGTAAACCATGCTGTGATTCTGTGATCTTTACCCTCCACTTGTGTTCTTCTCATGACTTGAGCTGCCCCAGCTGCCAATGACACAGACACACACATGTAAGACTGAGATCATAGCAGCCTCTGCTCCTCTCCTGTCTCCTGAAGTGGAGAACCAAGGCCACACACCACTGCAGGGACCAGTTGATTCTATCTGCCAGAGCACAGGGTGACCCAAAGAGCTGGGACTCAGCACAGGGATGGAAGGAGGGACCCACAGGGCAACTCCTGCAGCCTGAGCACCAGTGCAGCTTCCTAGTAAGCCCCATGGGAGCTGTGAACTCACCTCAGCAGCTTTCCTGTGGTCATCCTCATTGTCCAGCAGCCGGACATCCACGCCCAGGCAGCGCAGGTAGCGCCCCAGGCCCTGCAGCATGTTGTCACAGACCACACTGAACTCCTGGGGGTAAATGGGGGCAGGGGGGCGTGAGGGCTCCGTTCTGGGTCCTTGGCATTCCTAGACAAAGGCAGGAAGTCCATAAGGAGCAGAAGTCTGATTCCCAGTATATTTGTGTTTTTCCTCCCTGCGTTTGTTCACCCACCATGGCACATCCAACTGCCTCCTTCCACCCGTGTCACCACTTCCCCGTGCCCTGCAGCACCTCTAGATCCTCCTTCCAACCCCTTCCACACTGCCATCACCACCTGGGCAGGAGGCAGAACATGATGGGGCTAATTCTCCATTCTCTTGCTGACCAGTTGGCCACCTGATCCAGGGACCTGCAGCCTTTCCCTGGAGAAGCGTCAGCCTGGCCTCCAGTACTCTGCACAGACATTCATCTTCAGAAGTCACAGAAACATAGTCAAGGCTGCTGTTCCCCTAAATTAGTTTGCAATCAATAAACATGTGCCAAAGCTATGATTTGGGACAGACAGAAGGAGAAACAGGTAGACAAAGCAACCACGTCAACTGTGTTATCTTTGGAAGGTTAAAAATAGGCAGTGCCTGAATTCTGTTTGTTTTATTTCGAATGTCTACTGCTGGGGGAGTTCCTGCACTTGGAGGACTTTGGCTTTGGGAGGTTCCCAGAAGTACAATAGCTAAATTCATGAAGAAGGGAAGTTATTAAGCAACTTCCAATGTCCAGCTTTTGACTCCAGGAACTTGAATCAGCTGGGATGACTGAAGGACACCGCCAGCAGCTATGCAGGGACCCAGCACTGCAGATCAGCTCTGCAGGAGCTGGCCCCAAGCTGGGAATGCTGTGGGACACCAGGCAGCTCCACCTGGGCTCTCCATGGGAACCAGTTCAGGTCCAGGAGCAACACTGGTGTGATGCTGCAGTTCCCAGCAGCTGGTCCCTGCACCCAGGGCTCTGCAGCACTGGGCTGACTGGGCTGTCACCAGCTCCTGCACGATTCTGGTCGATGCAGCTGTGACACCAGAGCACACTGACAAGGGATGGAGCTGCCCCCTGAAGCTGAGGCAGTTGGAGACACTACTCCTGGCTGCTGCTGCTGTTCAAACAGATGTGCAGGAGCTGCAGCTGGCTCACAGCCAGTGTTTATCCAGTGGTCAGCACTGTCATACAGAGCTTTTTTCTCACATTTCATGCCAGCAGAGAGCAAAAAGCTTATAAAGGAGAATAGAGTCATTAGCCCCTCTTCAGACAAGGAAACATTGGGAAAGAGAGCTTAGAGTCCTGCAGGATGCAGTCACAAGTCTGCTTTTTTCTCGTGTCCCAGTCCAGGTTTTACCAACTACCTCTTGGCTGATGAATCTGACTGTGCAGAACACAAGGATGGCACAAAGATTGGGTTTCCAATGTGATTGAAGCCTGAAGTGCTCACATTTCCCACCTCTGCAGCAGCCACTCAGCTGTGCTGTAACACACAACATGCCCATGAACGCAATGCTCGGGGAGCAGCTCTGTTTCCCTGCCTGCTGAAGGCCAAGGGATGCTGCACATTTACACACAGGTGGACACAGTCAGCAGCATCTCAGCCCAGCCATGGAAAGGGGCACTGACTTCAGGAGCTCCACACACACTTGAGGCTCCTCAGGATACACAGATACACAGAGTGAGTCTTCTCAGGCAATAACAAAATGGGATCTGTGTCAAGGTTTCCAAAGGTGCACAAACCACTGAATGGTTCCATTTTAAATGTAAAACTTCGTTACTGAGGCACTAGTCACATTTCAAGATACTTAAGCAGAGTCACACAGCTCTGGTGGAGTTTTAAGGCTCTGCCACAACATAAACTTCTGGGAGAGGCCTCTCATGGAATGTGGTGATGGGCAGGGAGGCAGAGACAAGCCTTCAGCTGAAAGGCATTTTTGATGGATTATTTGCTTTTAATTTTGCAGACTTCTACTCCAGACACAATAAAGGACATGTTCCCAGTGTGAAAACAAGGTGTGGAAGCTCAGTAAAAAGCAAAAGTAAGGAAGTAAGAGTTTTGAAACCTTGGCCACAGAATCCAAACCCAAAATGTGGAAGGAGGATTTCCACAAGCAAGGCTCACTGGGCTTAGCACACAGATCTGCACCCACACTGTGCAAAGGCAAGTGAACCTCAAAGTGAAGGGAAAGCTGAACCCAGGCAGGCCAAGGAGAGAGCACAGTGTCCTGGGAGGGAGGGGTGAGGAGGATGTTTGCTGCAAGAGTCCCGAGAACAGCCGTGCACAGCGAATGGTGTGACTGAGAGCAGCAGCGTGTGATTTGCAGGGATCTTGAGCAACAAGCAGCTCTTTGAAGATGTTTACAAACCTTTCCAGAAGGTGATGGTGCTTCTTGTTTATTCAGCTGCTTCTTTGACCTGGGTTTTTTGCTCTGTTTTCCCACCAGACTGTCTGTCAGGTCTGAACCCAGATCGAAGCTCTCAGGGTCCTTGCAGAGCCTCTCATAGATCTCCAGCAAGCAGTAGGCATCTGAGGCTGCAGAGAAGAGAATGTGAGCCTCAGCTCATATGAAGCTCATTCAAAAGTAAACCAGAGGCTTTCCTGAGGCAAGGAAGAGCCCCTACCTTTGTAAAAGCCACCTTTGTGAAGCTGAAACTCCCTCAGGTCATATCCTCAGCTCCAGGACTGACTCACTGAGCATCATAGCTGAACCCACAGCCACAGGGGGTCAAGGCAGGAGCTCCTAAAGACAGGCTCTGCCATCTCCACTCTAACCCAATAACCCAATGCAAACTGCAGTGTGGCTCTTCCAACCACCACCAGGTAGCTCCAGCCAGCCCCTGTTCTTCACCATTGTCCCCAAGTCTGCCCACAGCTCCTTATCACACCTCTAGACAGGAAGGGAACTTCCCCAGGAGATGCAATATCTGAGCAGGTACTGCCCGAGTTGTTTGCAATCACCTGCCCACACTCACTGCCGTGTGCTGCTGCTCCCTGCAACGACAACAGGAGAACTCTCCCAGCCAGTCTGACAAGTCCCAGTGATTAACTTTTGTGGGAACTGTGTCAGCTTCAAGGATAGTCGAATTTAACAAAGGGCTGGTTTGCATCAGCAGACTGTCCTTTGATGCACCAGGAAAAGATTTAGACCCACACTTCTGACTCTGGCATAATCAGCAATAAACTCTATGGGTTCCTCCAGAGCCCTGAGTCTGTGCTGCAGTTTCTGACACCACAACTGCCCATTTCAAACCCGGCTCTAACAAGCACCTCACTGTGACAAATGAACACAGCATTTGTTTCCCAGGAAGGCTGTGAAATGAGGCAGAAGGAAGTGGACTTTCCTCCTTTCAGTTACTGAGAGGAGTTTCCACTGAGGTGATGTTTCATCAGACAAAATCTGCAAAGCACAGGAATTCCTTCATAAGGGAAATAATGAATCACTGGACAGTTTAAACTTCAACCATTAAAGTCATGTCCTCAAAAGGACAAACAAAACATGTGCTGACTCCTCTGAACAGGAACTAATCTGAAAAGCCATTTTCTCCTCTGCTACTTAACGACTTTCCTGGGGACAGAGCAGCCAAACACAGCCTGGCCTGGGCACCTGCAGTACCCAGCCAGGACCAGACCTGCATAGAGGATCTGCTCCTCCCGGAGCGGCCGCTTCTCCCAGTTTGACAGCTGCTCTGTTTTATCCAGAGGCTTCCCCAGCACATGCTGCACCAGGAGGCTGAGCCCCTTCTCCGGCTGCCTGACCCCTCTCTCCTTGTGGCTGTGCTCCGGGGACAGTCCATTGACCTTCTGGCCGTCCTTGCCCCACTGCAGCTGATGGAAACAAAAAGATAGAAACCACCTGGTTATGAAGCAGCTCCCAAACCACCTCCTGTTCCAGCTGGTGGGGCCAGGCACAGCCCTATCACATCCATCTCATGCCTGGCATATTGAACCCCAGCCCTCAGACAAGTGGATGGCACGAGATAAACACGGCGTTGGGTTATTTCTTTAACAAACACACTTGCTGGAGAGAAATCTCTTCCATAGCCAAGGAAGGGAAAAAAGAGCATACTTGTACAGCCCTGCACCACAGCAGCAGGGCTGGGATGAAGGTCCTTAGGGGTCTGCAGGGTGCTCCCCATGCTGGAGGCTCCACTCAATAAAGGACCAGCAGTGGCAGTTCAGCACCTTTCTCCTCCTAGTCCCGGTGGGAAAAGGCATTCCTGTGACACCCTGGGCAGCAGCCCTCCCTGCAGCTGCCATTTCTCAGCTTAAACTGAGGCAATGGCTGTTGGCAGCTATGTCAGCCCCTGCAGCACTTCCCAGGTTAAGCTATCAATCCCAAAGATCTGCTTCACCTCAATCCACAGCCTCAAAAACACTCTGTACATTTTACCCATTAAAATGATTGTGCTGAACATTTTTGCACACTGCTGAAAGCTCCTGTGTACAAACTCAGGGACAGTTGTGCTTCAGCTGACCAGAAATTCCTGTGCTGAACCCACCAGCAGCCCTCCTAGGAATATCAGAGTTCTGTACAAATCATTAACTCCATCATATCTGCTTCAATAATGCATGGCCTTGGAGTAGCAGAATCCCTACAAGAACTTCCTCTTCCTAAGTATAACTTGTGCTCAGAAACCATGTCCTGACTGAATGGAGCTGGGTCTCCAAGAGCTTTTCACAGCTTTTAATGAAAAAGCTGTCAGTATCATAAGCTTTAACATTTTAGTTGATGAAAACAAAATACTTCTGCCTTCCTTTACAGAATCCCAACACCTCAAACCATCTGGAGGAAATGGTCTCTTTACTCATGCAGCCATCTCCCTGCCAATCCATGGTGCAAACAGAGTGCTGTGGATTCAGGACAGTTATCCACCAGCACATGCAAGAGACACCATTTCCCACATCTCCATGTGTTTATCCTTACTTGTTTGTCCACTGCAAGAAGATCCACCACACCTTGCATTTGCTTCTCTGCGTCTTTCAGAGCAGAACATGTGGCTGCAAGGCTGCTGAGGTCTCCAGACATCCCATAACCTAGAGACAAAAAAAGCCCAAATCACACAGGTAGGAAAACTCAAATCATGGTTAATGCACTGCAGCTTCTTCTAGTTCAGAGTCTAAATGCTGACAAAATAATTATAAGCATTGGTGGGAAGACTGTTCAAACAGGGAACACGACTGGGACTCTTCTGTTCCCAAGAGACATTCCTGCAGATCAAGGGAAAAGAGAGGCGGACAAAAAATGCTGAGTTTAAGATCAACTTACTTAAAATCTGGGAAGGGTATTTATGAATTTGCCCCTGAAATCCAGGTTTAGCAGCTCCTGATAAAAGCGTCCAAAAACCATGTATGGTAATGCAGAGATCTCAGGTGTCCAGCACAGCAGCTCTGGGGACAGCACACCCAGACAGCTCTGCCCACCAGAACTACCTCTACCACTGAAGGTTGGGTGTCAGGTGGGGATTAGTACAGAGCTAGGACAATCCCAAGTCTGAGAGTGCAAGTTAAATCAGGAATCCTGGATCTGACCTGAAATGGGGAGATATAATGGCATGGACCTGTGTCAGGGAAGAGTCAGGCTGGAGCTCAGGGAAAGTTTCCTCCCCCAGAGGGTGCTGGCACTGCCCAGGCTCCCCAGGGAATGGGCACGGCCCCGAGGCTGCCAGAGCTCCAGGAGCGTTTGGACAGCGCTGCCAGGGATGGACAGGGTGGGGTTGGTGGGGGTCTGGGCAGGGCCAGGGGCTGGGCTGGATGATCCTGGTGGGTCCCTTCCAGCTCAGGGTGTTCTGTGGTTCTCTGATCCTGTATTTCTATCATTCCCAGTTACACTAGTCACTGTTTCCTGGCCTGGCAATGCCTGAACACTCAGGGCTACAAAAGTTGGTTCCATGGCAAGTGGATTTAGGGAATGACAACGATGACAAAACAGGCGGTGTGAAGCCCCTAGGTGGGGGAGAGGGATGTTACCTAATTTAGTGATGGCTGCATCTGAATAGAGCATCTGGATGAAATGGGAAAGCTTCTCCTTTTCCCCCTCAGCCTCAGCTTGCTCGAGGAGCCGCGGCAGGTCCAACAGGAACACCTCATCTTTCAGTGCAAGTTGCAGGAGGGCGACACGGGGCTTCCCCACCATGCCAAAAGAAGGTTTCCACTCCATGTCCACACCAACGACCTGCCCAGGCTGCAACACAGACACCTCCTGCACCCAGAGCCTGCCTGTGCTTGAGAGGAGCCTGGAGAATCTGTCCAGGACATGAGCATTTCATCTCCAGCACCTGCAGCTCTTTGTGCAAACTGACACAGACACAGGGAACTCTCATAGCACCTGTATCACCCACAGGAACCTTCCCTGTGGCACAATTCCTAACACCTTCCCCAAACCAGACCAGCCTAAAGGAGCAGCTGTTCTTGGCTTGGAGACATAGGCAGTGGATGTCAGTGGCCACATCCAACTCTGTGTCTCAGCCTGACATGGAGTTCCAGCCCCCTGACCCTGCCAGGCCAATCCCAGGTAACACTCACCTGCAGCACCTTCTCCCAGCACTGCAGCGTCTCCTCCCATGTCTGCAGAAAGTGAATATTTTCCCGTGGAATAGGAAGCTGGTAATAGTCCTTCTTCTTACTGGCCTCATAATTATCTGCTTTTGTGACCTCTTCTACCCTGCACAGAATCAGATGCAACAGTTTGAAGCCAAGGAAAGCCAGGAGAAAAACCTAGATTGGAGCTAGAGGGGTAAGTTTTACTCCCCTAATTTCACTCTGACCCTCTCTTTCCCCATGACACTCAGCTCTTTCTCAGAGAAAAGAAACTAATCAAAAAGATCCAGCTTCCTTGGACAGATCACACATTTCCGGATAGTCTCTTTCCCACAGAGACTTGAAATAGTTCATTATTTGGGAAACTATTAGTAACCTTATGTTTAGGAGGCTGTGTGCCCAATTTTGCAGTAGAGCAGCTCTCCCTGCACAAACACTCTTTCCCATGGGTTTGTGTGCATGGGGAAGTCATTATTTGTGTAAAATATTTAATGAAGGTGTGCAGCCTCAGGTCTCCAGGAATATTCTCACTTGCAAAGCTCAGGAGCCCTGTGTGGTGTGACCAGAGACAGATGATGTCATTTATATGCTGATGCCACCTTGTTGTGTGCAGTGTGAACTCCCTCTGGGAACCTGTGGCTGTGTTACTCAATAGACAGGGCAGCCAGAGTGTTTTACGGGGTTCCATGGCTCTGCTGACTTATAGCAGCTACCACAGCAGGTATCATGACTGGATGAGTAAACTGCAGTACAAAGGGGTTTATTCATCCCTCCCAGCTCCTCATGCAGGGCAGAACACATCCTCACCTGCCTTCCCTCCACAGCACAGGATTCCCACAGCACAGAGATGTAGTGATGGGTTTTATCTCTGGATGCACCGTCTATGGCTCAGCCACACACCTGTAATCACCCCTTTGTGTTTTGAGGGCTTATCCCTCATGGAAAAACCTGCTGGCTCCTAACTGGTGGCTGCTGTGGCAGGAGGAGGAGGGCGGCAGTTCCAGCAGTGCTTTGGAGTGAGGCAGGAGCATGTCCAGGACAGACAAGAGTTTCCTGTGCTCCAAAAAAGCCATGGACCCTCTGGAGAAGTGTTTTGAGGGTGATTACATCTGTGTCATATTTCCTGAGGTGACATAGTACTTGCACAAGTGCAGATCTGCACGAGGAGACAGAGCAGATCCACAAAACCAGGATCCCTGAACATGAACTGTTCAAGGCCATCTGTTCAAGGCCATCATCAGCATTAAAAAATAATAATTAGTAAAACTTTGACAGATCTGCAATCATCTCAGTGAAACAGATGAGTATTTGCACTGTTGATCTGGCAGAGGAAGTGTAAGAACCCTCAGAAGCATGAAGCAATCTCACAGAGCTTCTGTGTACTCAGGATGAGTTTAAAATGCCTCTTTCACAGATATTTCCAGGCTTGTGACAAACAAATACAGTGTGTGCAGGGACACAATGGGATCCAAATATATGGAGGAAGCCTTTGCAAACTTCTGTCCCCAAGGATGCATCACGGCAGACAATTTTAAACAAATATACAGTGTTTGTATGACAAGCAATCTGCATGGAAAAGGCACCAAAGAGGGGATTTACCTGTCCTGGATGTGCAGCTTCTGAAGCTCCTCAGCCATGGCCGGAGGCAGCATCTCAGGGGGCACCCGGCAGTGCTGCGCCCACCGCGCCACCGCGTGCGCGTCACAGTGACGGAGCAGCGACTGCACCAGGTGTCCTTGGAGCCAGCGGTTCTCCCCAACTGTGCTCTGCAAGGGCAGGGGGGGCAGGCAGACTGTCAGTGCAACTTCCAGCGTGGGGGCTTCTCCCCTTCCCAGGAGGCACCCTCATTGTAAAAACCTTATTCCTTATATCTTGTCTGAATCTCCTCTATTTTAGTTCAAAACCATCAGCTCTTGTTTTGTTGCAACAGGTCCTGCTAAAAACTCTGTCCCCACCTTTTTTATTGGCCCCCTTTAAGTATTGAAGGGTCTCCTTGGAGCCTTCTCCAGGCTGAGCACCCCCAGCTCTCCCAGCCTGTCTCCATAGTAGATGGGTTCCAGACCCTGGAGCATCTTCTTGGTATGGCTTTCCTAGGACAGACATTCCCTGTCTCTCCAGGACAGACGGTGGTGTGGAGTCTCCTCCATACTTGGCGGTATTTGCATGGATTGTTGGGATTGCCAGTCATCCATAGGTGGCAGGGAGGGCACATCAGCAAAGCTTTCCTGAGTGGTGTTCAGAGCCAGGAAAAGGCTGACATCACCCTCCAGTCTCCTGCCCCCAGTGCTATGAGATGGGGGCTCCGGGCTCCAGCCTCCTGCCCCCAGCACCAAGCACAGTCACAGGTGGAACCCAGGCTGGCAGTGGTGTCACCCTGCATTGGAATTCAGCTGGATGAAATGTGCTGTTAAGAGTCCCACATCCAGCTGGGGTGAACAATGATTGCTTAAAGGAGTTCTTCCCTCTGTGTCTGTTCAAGGCCCCTGTGAAGGTGAGAACTGGATCATTGCTTTGGGACAAACACACTCTCAGGTGTCACTGTGTCACTCCCTGTGTTCACACCTGCAAACAGGGAGGGCACTTTAGGACATTCTCTGCTTCCAGCTGTTCCCTGAAGGAAGGGAAATGCCTTGACCCACTGCAGAGCCTGGGGGCACTAGCACAAACTCACCCTGCCAGTTGCTTAAACCCAAACCCCAGCTCTGTCTGGAACATGGCACAGTGCCCATCTTGGCAGGGGTCAGCAGCCACTTGCAAGGGGCAGTGACAGCTGATGACAGCTAAATGCACCAGAGCTCTTCTGCCTCGTCCACCTCTGAGAGGCGCAGGTGTTAGAGGAAATACAAACACAGTAACACTGAGGTTCACACCAGCTCCATGGGATGGGAGCTCCCCTTCCTTCCCCCGCTCCTCCCCAGCCAGCCCACACGTGCTGCAGGCATCCCGGAGCCCCCACCACAGCCACGTAACAACCTCTCCCTGACCTAGTCATGGATCTGCCTTTGAAGTTAATATCATCAAGAAAACTGCTAAAACAAGCTGAAACCCTATATGGTGGCCCAGGACGTGTAGCTCTAGGACTGGCATGACAAACGAGACTCTCGGAGGAGTGAAATGCTCAGATCTGCACTGGAAGTCTGTCCCCACCCTGCCCAAGCCGCTGCCATCTGTCCTGCGCTGCCCACCCACACTGCTCAAGGGCCTGAGCTTGCTCCCAGGGAGGGCAGCACTTTGCTCCCTCTGCCCAGCATGTAGGAACAACTCCCAGCGGGGTGGGAGGCTGTGGCCATGGGGCCTCATTCCTCACATTCCTTCACTAACTAAAAGGTGAGAATTTGTCTTCAAAGCAGGCACAGAGATCAGGAAACAAATCTGTTGATGGCTCCAAGGTAAGAAGGAAGGGAAACGGAAAGCCAAGGAGAAAAAAGAATGACCCCCCCCCAGAGGTGCAGAAGGGGGCAGAGGCTCAGAACAGCTCAGAGGGATCTGGCACCCCAGGTAGCAGAAGCCTGCTCACAAAAACTGCTGCCTCAGCACTCTGTCTGCACCTAGAGACTCTGCCAAATGCCAAACCACAGCTCTTCTCATGGATATGTGGAGGTACAGTTTTACTGCTGTTCCCAAGGGACTGGGGGCACAGCAGGAGCCAGGGGGAGCAGGACAGGGGTCCAACAGCTCCCCAGGGGCTCAGGTACAGGAGGGAAGGGGCAGGGCAGGAAAAGCATAGGACACATCTCCTGCTCATGCTTCTTGCCATGGCCATTTCCACTGGCCATGCCAGTCCGGACCTCTGTGCCTCTCTCCAACTTTGCCTTCTGTGACTGAGCTCAGCCAAGCATTGAACACGTGAAGAGGGGCTGAGTTAAACCCCCCCGCACGTCTGCCAAGCCACTTCTCAGAGTCCTTCCCAAAAAGAACATATTTTCTTACTAACATTGCAGAGCAGTTCCCTCTTCTTGGTCCCCCCGTGTCCATCCTATTGTCTTCCTCCCTTTTTTCTAAAACACAAACTCTTTGGTGTTGGAGCTCTCTTCAGTCCACCCCAAGTAATCCTTAATAAATCTCATTGTAGCAGCTTTATTTCTGGAAATAATGAGGTGTGGATTCTTTTAGTATTATTTTAATGATAACAGATTTCTTCTTTCAACCACAAACAACAACTCTGTAAAGAAGGTTAATCTCTCCAGAGATATCCCATCTTGCATTCTGAAACAGAAAATAGCTTTGTTTGTCTTTTTGCTGAAAAAAAGAAAAAACCCAACATTGCTCTAAAGGGGAAAGGCTTCCACCACAACAGCTCTGCAAGAGGCAAGAATGTGGAAACTTTGGCTCCAGAAGATGTGGGCACAGATGCAGAGAGCAATGTTTCACCAGAGATGACATTTCATGTGCTTTGCTGTCAGTAAATGAACACTTCTCAAGAGGAAACTGGCACAGGTGTTCTGATCAACATCAGCAACACCTCCGAGCAGGAAAAGATTCTATAGAGTATGAGGCTTGTTTACATCCCTCTTGGAATTCTAGACATATCATACATTCTTTAATCCATAGGAGCACACAGAAACCCCTGACACAAACAATAACCTATTAAATCTTTCCACAGTGATGGCTGCAGATTTCCTACCCGTAAATCCTGTTCTCACCGCCAAGGCTTCACAAAGCTCCCACCAACCACACAGGGCAAGCTCAGCAATGTCCTGACCATAACCCATCAACCATTTCTCCATTGGTACCAATAATTTTGAAACCAAATATCCAGTATCTCCCTTAGAAATCACCCTATCCAACCCTAGATCAGTTTTATCTGTATGTGTTACACTGCATTTCAGTCTCAGCCAATTCTGCCCTTTGCCTCAACATCTTTTCCCAAAGAGGGATGTTATTCACACCACTGACACTGGCTATTTGCAGAGTCAGATTTTAATTTAACTTTTGAATGTCTTGGCCAATTTCCCCTGTTTTCAAGTGCTTCCAGAACCAACAAAACCCCCTCCTGCCAGTGTAGAGAAAATGTCAAGGAGAGTATTTTATAGTCAGCAATTTTAAAAGGGGAAAAAGAAAGCCGGACTTGAAAAGGACAAACCCCTGTCAGCAGTGGAGGGCACTGACAGCACTGCTGAATTCCCTGTGGTGTGGCAGGTACAGACATCTGTGCTTAAACATCCTCTGAACAGGCCACTGTGGTACTGTCACTGCAACTTCATTGTATTTGTGCTCGAGGTTTCTGTTTCAAAGTTTCCATCATTTGTGCTGCATGGGGAGGTGCTGCAGTGTCACCATCAGATGTCACTGAAGGGAGCTCCTTGAAGCATAAGGATGGAGCTGGGACCCTCAGAGCCAGCTCAGACCAGGGCCACAGCCTGTTCCCTAAGGGGAGTGGGATCCTGCCTTCTGGAGAGCCTACAGAGATCCTGGAACCCCAGAATGGTTTGGGTTGGAAGGGATTTTAAAGCCCATCCAACCCTCCTACCATGGGCAGGGACACCTTCCACTATCCCAAGTTGCTCCAAGCCCTGTCCAGTCTGGCCTTGGACACTTGCAGGGATCCAGGGGCAGCCACAGCTGCCCACCCTCCCAGGAAAGGACTTCTCCCTAATGTCTAATATAACCCTGCTCTCCTTCAGCTTAAGGCCATTTCCCCTTGCCCTGTCACTGTCTGCCCACATCAAGTCCCTTTCCCTCTTTCCCATAAACCCCTTTCAAGTCTCATTAGGCCACAATAAGGTCTCCCTGGAGCTCCTCTTCTTGGGCTGGACACCCCTCACTCTACCAGCCTGGCTTCAGAGCAGCAGGGCTCCCGACCATCTCTGTGGCCTCCTCTGGACTCTCCAACAGGTCAATGCCTTTGTGGTGCTGAAGACGCCAGAGCTGGACACCGTGCCCCACCTGGGGTCTCACAAGGGCAGGGTGGAGGGGGGAAATCCTCTCCTTTGGATAAAAGAGGCCAACTTTCCCTCCACTCTGTTCTGAGCAAGCTTTCCTCTGAAAGCAGCAGTCACTCGGCCACGGCTACTACTCACAGCCAGAGCCTGAGAACACCCTGAGAACAGCCTGAGAACATGCTGCTTTCTCATCATTTGAGCTGCTCTCTCGCTCACAGGGACTGGGCACTAATTTATGAACTGGAGAAGAGCAAAATAGGCTCCATTGAGAGCCCCGCAGCCCGGCTTTCAGATAGAGATCAGTGTGTCACTGCCAGAGCCACACTCCGAGCTCGGGAGCCGTTACCACATCAATGCCGGGCAAGTGGGCTCGATCCTCCTTCACAAAGCTTCGGCACTGCGGCTCCCTGGGGCACGTTCGGCTCACACTACCTGCTCCTGCTTTGTGAATCAGGACACTCAGCTTCCGGGCCCCCCAGCGCCTCTTCCAAAAGGCAATTCAGAGGAGTCTAATTTAGGATATCGCTGGCAGGGATCAAGGGAAAGGCAGCTCTTAAAGTCAGCTTGCCTCTGTACTGGGGCTCCTCACAGGGAGCTGATTGTTCTGGGCAACCTGGAGGAAGCTGCTGGTTTGTGGTGAGCAGCTGAACAATATTGTGTGACAGGAGGCATCTGCTCCATGTTTCTGTGTGCCTCACACAACCATGGCCAAATGGCGGCCAGAAGAGTCACACCACACAACTCCTCTGGTAAAGCTCACCCCCAGAGGGACTTCAAAGGTCCCTTCCAACTCAAACCATGCTGGGATTCCATGAGATGGTCACGGGGTTGGAGCACGTGGAGAGGCTGAGGGAGCAGGGCTTGTTCAGCATAGGGAAGGCTTGGCTGGATGGTAGGGGAATATAATCCCCCCTTCGTTTTTATCAGGGGGAACCATAGACAAGATGGAGGCAGATCCCCCCAGAAATTCCAGACAGGCCGAAAAGTAAAAAAATGGGACAGTGAGAATAGCTAAGCACTGCAACAGGCCCAGCGAGGCAGTGAAACCAGGCAGGGCATGGCAACACCTTGTCCCACAAAGCTGGCCCTGCTCTGAGCAGGAGGGCAGAGATGAGCTCCCAGAGAAGAGCTAATTTCAAACTGAAATGAGGCTTTGATTGTGTGATTAGCAGTGCTCTGCATTCCCCAGGCTCCTCTCCACACAGACGGGCAGCTTCTTGCAGCAACTGCTGCTTTCAAGTCCCATGCACCTTCCGGGCAAAGAACACCCAAGATCTCATTTACCCAGAATACAGGATGGTCCTGATCATACTCAACAATACTACACAGAGATCCAAATACATTTCCTGCACTGGGATTCCTTCCAAATTTTTGTCAGGCAGCCCCTGAGGGAAGTAATTAATTTTCAACAGATGAAGTCATTGTGTCTCCAAAATCTGCTCTGGCTGCCACAGATGTGAGCAGGTACAGAGCAGAAGGAAAGAACCAACACAGCTTTCAGAGGCAGATCTTGGGAGAGAGTATTTTCAAAAAACACTGAGCAAGAGGTTGAAACATTTCCTTCAGCACATTGTTGGACATCCTCCACAGGCCTTCACACAGCTCACAGAGCCATGGAACAGATGAACCTGCTGCTGGCAGCAGCTCCACAGCACAGGGCATGGACTCTTCCCTCCACAGAGATGAAAGGCTCCAAACAGGATGTTTCACTGAAGTGAATCTTTCATGATCATTCCCAGATTTCACTTCAGTAGCTTCAGTACTGGATAGCAGTGTTTCTTGGCTGGACAAAGCACAAACCCGAACAGAAATGGAGGACCATGGAATGTCCTGAGCTGGAAGGGACCCACAAGAACCAGAAAGTCCAACTCCTGGCCCTGCACAGACACCCCACCAACCCCACCCTGTCCATCCCTGGCAGTGCTGTCCAAATGCTCCTGGAGCTCTGGCAGCCTCGGGGCCATGCCCATTCCCTGGGGAGCCTGGGCAGTGCCAGCACCCTCTGGGAGAAGAACCTTTCCCTGATATCCAACCAAAAACTCCCCAACAGATATTTAACAGGTTCAAGAGGGAAGGTGCAATACTGTACAGAGACATTGCTCCCATGTGCCCAAGGAACCATTGGCACAGAATCCCCCAGACACTTCAGGACAGGCTTCTGGATAAAGAGGGCACCATGGTACATCTGTGAGATAGCAAAGCTCATCCTGATGCTGGATGCCACTTCCCACTGACTGCAAATGCTGTCCTAGAAAATCAGCTCTTACTGCCCAATTGGCCACTGCTGCTGCACAGAAGGTTTCAGGGAAGGGAAATTGTCCTATTGCCCCTGTCACTGCAGACTTCAGACAGATCTCCAGAGGAAGGCAGCCTGGGGCTGTGCTGGGACTAGTCAGCAGTACCACTTGTCTTTGGGGCCACTGATCAATTCCTGGTCTTGTTCAGCAGTGTCAGCATAGCCTGACACTGTGGGGACTTTCCCAGATCATAACCTCTTATTTTAGCCCACAATTAAGTCATTTTTCTCAATTACATCCCACAGCTCCAGGTATGCTGATACACAAAATCACAACTCACCTGCAATACTTGTTCTTCCCTCCACTTAGCTGGTCAGGGAATGGCACAGGTGTAGCTCTGCAATGAGCTGTAGTGTCCAACTAACCCCATTAAAATAACCTTTGTTTGAAGAGAAAAGTAACTGTATGACATCCATAAACCCCCCAAAGTACAATTACATAGCAAATAGACTAAGGTAACTTTACCCTACTTGCTTTTTCAGATATAATTTCTTTTTCCTTCTCCTCTGTGTGAAGTCTATCCTGAGGGCCTGTGCTTCCTCCCAAAATCCCTTTCTCACAACCACTGCAGAGGCACCTTCTGAATTCCAGCCTAACCCTGGCCCCAGAGCTGTTGAATATTATTCATCCCAGGGATCAGCAAAGGACTAAGGACTTGGTCTGAATACATAAGCCACAGATTTTTGATATGCTTCCACATTTCTCCCACCTTGCTCCCATAATGGCAGGATGGAGATATTTTCTGGGAGCACTCCAGCACTTGGCAAGACTGAAGATGAATGAGGATGGGGAAATTGGCCAAACTCTTTTAGAGCAGAGTACTGTGTTACTTATCACAGTAGATGCTTTGTCTAAGCCCAATGACACAGTGCATTGAAGGCAAACTGGCAACCCTTATCTTCACAGTGTATTTTGAAGTAGCATTTATCTCCCCGCCTTTTGTCATCATGTCACACACACACACACACAGACAAAGTGTCAAGGGGCCAATGGCAAATCCTGCTCTCCAGTTTAAGGAAGTGGAGGCTCCCATCGTGTACTGGGTGACCTGCACTGCTGCTGACCCTCACTGAGCCTGGGCCTCCTGTGACCAAACATCATTTCTCTGGACTTTCCAGACTCAGAAGGTTTTTACAATCTAGGCACTTCCATAAATGTTCTACAGAAGTCACAATCCCAGGTTTGTATCCTGGAACCTGGAAGCTTGCACAAGGAAAATACATCTCCCTGCTAAGCTCTGGGTCTGCCTGAAGGGTGCATATCCAATCTAAGCATTCCAAATTCCAGTTTAGCAGCAGCGTGTGACATCGACTTGTGCTATAGGATCTGCCTGCAGGAATTCCACAGTGAGGAATTCCATGTGCTGCCAGAGCTGTCCACTGTGGGGACAGGGCCCTGCAGCTCCATGTCACTGCAGGGCTGCCAGAGCTGCAGGTGTGTGAAGGAGTGAAACCTCTGCCTCTGTGCTTCTAGTGGGACCTGAACTCACAGGGTGAGTATTTTCAAAAAACACGGAGTTCACTCACCCGCTTGTCAGGATGTGTGTGAGCCGAGGTCACTCTGACGCCTTCTCGTTGGTTTGGAGCCCTGGCATTAACCCTAACGAGCTAAACCAGTGTGCACTTATCCCACCAACAAGTCCAGTAAGTGCTCCCGTAGCCAGTCACATACATCGTGAGAATCCATAGACTACATTTAGGAAAAAAGTCTCCTCTTTTCTATTTAAGAAAGTCTTCAAAGTAAATAAGCAAAAATCCTGACAATGGAAATACTTGCTCAGGAGCACAAACTCTTCCCATTATTAGTGTATGGAAAAGAGATGCCCATGGCACAAACATGGGTTACCGCTGATTTCTGTTTTGCCCAAACCTCCCTGGCTCAGAGCCAAAGCAACAATCAGTATATGTGCAAGATCTTTCCCAAAAGCAAAGCTTAGCAGTCATTTTTTCTATACTTTAATCTCTTTTGCTACACTTTAACTCTCGGTGGTTTTTGTTCTGAAGGAGAAATGCTTGAGAGGGTTGACTGAACAAACTCTGAAATTCACACCCTGGCAAATTGGACTGATTTCCTAAATCCATAATTACAACATTTTTCAGAGATATGCATTCTTTCAGAGCGAACAAGGGAAGATTAGTTTTCTGTTTCTTCCCATTTACATGACTTCTCTGTCAAGAGGAACTTTTTTGTTTCTAAACAATCCTCTGTTTATGTGGTTCTCATCTTGGCAGGGAACTGGGGAACTAATCTTGCCTAAAAGTATAATACAACCAAACTATCAATTACCAGCAGCTTGATTATCTGTGTGCAAGGCAGCTGATTTGCACAGGCTTTAGAAGCCAATATCTATCAGTGAGCACTCAAACAATGACTGATCGATTACAGAGGGTTTAAATCATCTGGGATGATTATTAAATGGCTGGATCATTTTACTGCTGGCTGGGTAAGAAGGGCAGAGAGGGTCTGTGTGTGTGAAGGCTGAAAACTTAGTGACACTGAGCAAACTGAGCCCCCACACCTGCACAGCCCCAGCTCACAGCAGCTCCCGCGGAGCAAGGGCATTGTGGGGCTCCTGCCATGGAGCTGCAGATAAGAACTGGCTCCCACCTGCAAACAGAGTACATGCAGAGCCCTGTTTTCTGCTTTGGTTTTAATCAGTGAATCCATCCTCTCCTTCTGTGCTACCCTGGGAAGCAGGCAAGCTCCATGTCCCATCTTCCCCCCCTCTCTTTCCCTATCTGGCTGCACAGGCCAGTGTCAGGGCTCTTGACAGGGCTTCCTTGGTCCTGGAGCAAAAGAAACATGAGGATTTGCCTGTTTGAAGTGAGCCTGTCCTCTTTTTTACTCTGTGGAATACAAACAGGAGCTGGAGTTGTTCAGCTGTGAGAAGAGAAGGCTCTGGGGAGACCTTGGTACCTGAAGGGAGCTTATAGAAAAGACAGAGTGACTTTATACAAAGGCAGTGACAGGGTGAGGGGGAAGAGTTTTAAACTGACAGAAGGAAGATTTTTATTAGATATTAGGGAGAAATTCTTCTCTCTGCTGCCCCTGGATCCCTGGAAGTGTCCAAGGCCAGGTTGGATGGGCCTTGGAGCAACCTGGGATAATGGAAAGCGTCCCTGCCCATGGCAAGGGGCTTGGAACAAGATGATTTTTAAAGTCCCTTCCAACTCAAACCAGTCTGGGTTTCTGTGACTTTTACCTTGTATTTGCTGAAGTTTGCAGTCACTAACAGGTATCCTGGACATTCCTGATGTTGATTTTAAGGACCTGGTATGTTCCACACATTCCTAAAAGGTTTTGCATGATTATCATTCCTGTATAGTTTGGTACTCCTAGGATGCTTTTCCCACTTGGCAGAACTAAACCTCCCCCAGCACACCCCAGTGGAGTTGAACAGCTCACTGATGCTCTTAACTCCTTAATCTAACCCTGACCTCTCAACCTACAGCCATAAGCCAATTAGCTCTCCTTTATACCATACCAAATCTCCTTCTGATGAAGCTGTGCTGCCGAGTGAATGCCTGCTAGTGAAATGTAATTACAGTGCTTAGCAGCACACTGGCCCTGGCTGGTGGCAGAGGGCTAAGGTCAGAATGTATCTCTAACACACCAAAACAATTTAAAGGAGATTTTTCCTCCCCAGTGTGTTCTGTCCAGTTTCCTCTCTTCACTTTCCCATACTTAATTAGTTTGCACATTAAGGCTATTTGGCCATCAGCTTTAAGACTGAAGTCCTGAGCTTTCCAAGGGTCCCTTGCCAATCCCTCCTTGAAGCAGAATCAGACTCCCAGCTCCGTCAATCCCCAGCTTGGCCCTGTAGATCCACACTTCAGTAAATGGGGGCTGATTTTCTAAAGTTACTGAACAAACACATCTTACATCACTCCAGAGAATTTTTAGCTGACTTTTAGAATTATTTTGGCCATTTCTGATAATTTGGTAGATTGGACAGCAAATTAGGGCAGTTTGTCTTAGTGTCTTTGTACCTACTGTAATATTACACCAGAATTCATCAGCATCTTTGTGCTTAACCACAATTTATTTTCCTAGCAATGGTTGGATTTGTTATAAATAAAACTACTACAATTACAGTAGACACACCAGCCCTCCAGGTCTTACAGAGAATTAACACAGCCTAAACCATGCAGGAAGTATTGTTGGAAGTATTTACATTTAACTGTACACATCATCCTTTGACAGACTCTTCCTTAGCTGGGGATGCACAGAACACGCTGCATGTTTGGCTTTTCCCATGTGCTTCTCCCACAGCAGCTGGGGGTTTGTTCCCATTTCTTTTAGCCCAGCAGTGCAAACTTCATTAGTACAGGTGCACATTTGTCTGCCCTCTCCCGAGAGCAGAACGCAGCTGCAGAACTGAATCCCAGTCACAGAATCAGAACATCCTGAGCTGGAAGGGAACCACCAGGATCATGGAGTCCAGCTCTCGGGATTACGGGATGCTGTTCCTGAGATGGTCACAGATGTGACTGTTCTCTGCAGCAGCCCCATCAGTCATCCTTTTGCTTTCCAGTAACTAGTGTTATTTCAGCTTCCCATCAATATGTGACCCCATTGACTAACTGAACTGAAAAATGCAAGGAGATTGATACTTTGCCTCCCACTTTTCCTCCTCCTACAAACTTCAGTTTGTCCATGGTTTAATGTTCCCTTTAAACCACACTGTGGCTGTGTGCTCTCCCCAGAGACCACCAACAAGAATAGTGAATCCAAAAAAAATGGGACAGGGAAAAAGCAGAACGAGTGTCAAAGCACTGTCACCCTCACTGAGCTCCTGCCAGTCCCTGAACAGGGGACAAAACGCAGGGGGAGGAACAGAAGGAAAAATGGGAGCTACAAGTGGACACTGGGAGAAGAAAGGCTGCCAGTTCTGACCCAAAACTAAGCAATTCCCCCAGTCCTGACTTCCAAAGAGAGACAGCAGACTTTAAACCTGTCACTAGTCCAGGTATAAACACCAGCTGTTCTGCAAAGGAGGAAAGGGAAAGAAAAATCAAACCTTCTGTTTTCTGCAATGGCAGCTGTTAGGGAGCTGCTTAAAGCTGTAGTAAGATAAATGCAATTCTTTTGCAGATGGTTGAACTGGCAGACTACAGGCAAAACCAGACCAGGAGCAGCTCCTGCATATTCACACACACTCCCATACTGGGAGCTGCTGGTCTCCAGTGGCTTAGCACCTCTGCACAAGCACCACTGGTGGGACCACAAACATTTATTTCAGCTGCTGATTCCTCCCTGAGACTTCTAAGGCCAGAAGGAACAAAACAATCATCTACTGTTTTAATTTCCTGCTAAAGAAGTCCATAAGTACTAACAGGGGACTCCGCACATTGGCTGGTTAAACTCATTTGGGTTTCCACCTTGCAGGAAAAGAGCCAGTCTGGGTTTGAGTGATGAAATCCATCCTATCCCTGAATAAACATCTCACTCCAACCAGAGGGAAAGGTGATTTTGTATGCAGCCTTATACTAAGAGACATGTCACTTACTAATCACCTCTAGAGCATCATCCCCATCTGCACAGCACACACTGCTTCATTCCTTATGGATATTCAGTTCCTCACATTGCAGACATGTTGTTGTACTCAAACCAATTGAAAAGTTTCCCTAAGGGGGAAACTTCCAGGGAAGAATAGTGGATGTGGGTATTTGCAAAGTGGTCTTTTTGGCTCCTTGTCCTTATTCAAGACTCCCCAGAGCAGGAGTCCTGACCAGGTGCTCTGGCCACAAAAAAAAACCTTTGAAAAAATAAATGGCCTTCTGCCCTTTAAAATCCCTTTAAAAATTCCCTCCTTGAGTGTAACAGCTTTTACATTTTATTCCAGAGGTAGCTGTGTTTTAATTGAGGTCAAAATGGTTCTGTATAGAAAGAATCTTGGCATCAGCCACTGCCATTTAGAAATTAATTGGTCAAATAAATAAGATTACATCAACTCCTTGCTGCAGTGTAAAGTAATTTATACCTGTTAAGTACCAGGAATTGTCAATGTTTTTCCAATGTATTGCACAGAAAGAAGGGCAGATTTCTGAATATTGTCTGCAAGCAGCATAACAACCCTTGAACTGTAGTGGAACTGGAGTTCTGCATTTCCTAGGAATTACCAGCATCTGACCCCTACTCACCCAGAAAAGGAGCTGGCACAGTGCTTGATTTTCATGGTCAGAAATTTTAAAATAAATAAGTTATCTCACTATCCCAGCTGGAGGAGGACAGAGATCAGCTGCAGACTCTCCCTGTGCAGAACACAGGAAACAGCTGCTCCCAGGGCCCATCTCTGCATCCTCACAAGCCCAGAAGAGACTGAGGAGCTTCAGGACAGGGGCCTGAGGAAAATGAGGGCACTTATCTGGAAACCTCCCATCAAGGTCAGAGTGGTCCCAATCAGTGCAGAATCAGAGAACTGTGGAATGATTAAGGTAGAAAAAGCCTTGTAAGATCATCAAGTCCAACCATCAACCCAGTACCAACCACATTCACCACTAAGTCATATCCCCAAGTGCCACATCCACACATTTTTTTGAACATTTCCAGGGATGGTGACCCCATCACTGCCCTGGGCAGCCTGTTCCAGTGCTTTACAGCCTTTCCATGAATTTTTTTTTTTTTCTGATATCTAATCTAGACATTCTCTGGTGCATCTTGAGGCTGTTTCCTCTCACCCTGAACAAGAGGCCCCTAGTCCCCAGGAGCCCTCGCAGAACAAGTGTCATCTTTCCAAACAGCAGTGCTTTTCTGAGCACCAGATTTGGAAGGGTTTCAGATGTTTAATTTTGAGAAGTTAAGGTATAGTTTCCCTGTGCAAACACTAGCACAGAACAGTTTGGGATGTAGCAGCAAAAAGCCCCTTGGCTCTTAAGGTCAATAAAAGTGAAAATCCCATTTCTACGCATTCCCTCTCCTGGACACCTCACAGTGGTTATAACACTGACAGTCCCAAATAAACCAATGAGTTTGAACCCTGCCCAGTGCTGCTACCAGTCACTGTCCCCAGCAAGAGCTGCAGTCCTGGGCAGTGTCACCCAGTTCTGTGCCACAGGAGAAGGATTTTCATTGCAGGAAAGGCCAAACAAACACACGGAGATTTCTTGGTATTACTTCTTGGTATGTTTAAGATAACATTTTAACCTGATCTGGCACTAATCAGCCCAGCTAGGCCTAGAAAGGCCTAACTACAAGACCCCCAAAACACTGGTGAGAAAACAGCACTGAGAGCAGGGCAGTAGAACCATCCCACACCCAAGTTCTCTGACAAACTGGGACATTTCAGGTCACCAAAACGCAGGTGTCTGGTGCTATTTGAGATGTTCTGGTGCTCCAGCTGCCCTCTGAGACAGAAATGTCCCTCAGCAGGGCCCTTGTCATGCTGCCAACCTCCTGCAAGTGTCTCAGACACAGTCTGACACCTAAACCCTGCTAGAGGTGACATCTGCCACCAGAGTCACTCCCCTACCGTGTTTCTCACTGATATCACAGTTCCATGTGTGTTTACTTTTTGAAAGCCTAGCATGGCAAAACTCTTTCCACAGAGAAACTCCTTCCATGGAGAAACTCCTTCCATGCTTTTTAGTGATTTTGTCCTACAGAATGTCCAGGGGAACATCTGCCCTCCACAAGCCCTCTTGCTGCTGGTCTGCAGTCGCTGGCAGGACCACCCTGAACACATCTGAGCAGAGCCACAGACCAGCTGTGCTGGGCTTGCTCTGCACAACTCGACCTTCTTTGTGCAGCTGCTGAGGCCAGGACAAACACAAAGCATGCCAAAATGGTACCACAAGGGCACACAGAAAGCAGACAGGAGCCTCGTGCCCTGCCTCTTTTCCCCTGCCTGTCTACCATCAATATCCTGCACACATTCCCCTCTGCTTGTGAGGACAGGCACTCCCTGTATTCCAGCAGCCTAGGATTCTGGGAATCCTTAGGAAAGGAATGAAGAGCAAGTAGCTGGCACTGGGCACACAGAGTCTCTTCCCCTCCCTCTGCCCTTCAGGTATCTTCTCTTGGAGAAGGTACTGCAAGGGGCAGCTCTCCTGGCTGACCAGGCCTGCAGCAGCCACTGGGGATGAGGGCAGCCTTCTTAGGGTATGAAGAGGTTTAGATCCCTCTCCTTCCCCTCCTGCCTCCTCTGCCATCCCTGCCTGGACACTAGCTCAGCCACTGGGTGCTGGCAGGCAGAGAGAGAAAACCAGTTTGCTACAGGGCTGGAAACAGGTTTTATTGGCCCCACAATTAACTCCTGAGTTTCTGCCATTTATAGGAGCACTCAGGATCACACCTGGGATTTAGTCCATAGAGCAGGAACAGGAAAAATCTGCACTTGCACTGCTCAGGGTGAACAAAAGGAAATCCCAGTCCCAAAATGTCACTGGCCTGCAATGGCAAGCTCCAAGCAAGGACAGTCCCACCTTCACCAGAGTTCCTGCTATCTCTATAAATCCTGATATCTTTACCTATATAATCACTACAGCTAGTCCTATCGATATAATTTATGCCTTTTTTTATGGCTGCAGCAAAGAATTTGAAAAAAATTGAAATAAAAAAAAATCCCATGAAGACTTACAACCTCTTTGAACTTCAAATTGAAAAACCATCCAAAAATGATCCAACAATTCTGACTGAGAGTTTGTCATTGTGGGGTCTTTTGGGAGTTTTTTCTATTCCTCCAGATCACCAGAGATCACATTGTGTCTCATCCTCTGCCTCCTGTCCTTTAGAGTGCCTGACCAGGCAAAGCTTGGGAGATCCAAACTTTATGTGAACCTCAAGTGAACACGGGGATGGGACACATAACACAAATGTGAGGGCTCTTCAGCTCCACAAGGAGCCTAAGGAATTTTTTTGATCAAACATGACAGGTGAAGCTCTAACCTTTTGTGAAGCTGTTGCCCAGAGCAGCTGTGGCTGCCCCTGGAACCCTGGAAGTGCCCAAGGCCAGGCTGGACAGGGCTTGGAGTAACCAGGGATAGTGGAAGGTGTCCCTGCCCATGGCAGGGGTGGCACTGGATGGACTTTTAGGTCCCTCCCAACCCAAAGCAGTCTGGGATCCTGTGATTCTATGAAGCTCTGAGTGAACTTTGAGCCATTCCCTCCTGTAAAGTCCAACCTTTCAAAACCAATAAAGTCCTGGACAATGTTAGTTTTTGCACTGAAAACCAAAACTTGCCCTAAGATCTTTCCTTTATTGCCTCCTTTCCCTGCCAGCAGCAGCCACCAGCCTGCACAGGTTGTTATTTCAGCTTCCTGCAGATACACAGGTACAGATTCCCATCACTTTCAACTGATGCCAGAGACAGGGATCTCTGATAGCACGGAGTCAGGCTGATAACAGGCAAGTTTCAGCACCACTCGGCTGATAATTACACAGTTGTGAAAAATACACCAGTTGGCAGCAAGCAGGAAATACGGAGTTTGGAATCCTTTGGAAAGCAAGACAACCCTCTGCCCCAGTGTAGCATGCAGCTCTGTGCTCTCAGGGCTTACCAGGCACCACACATGCACTTCCCAGAGATATCCCGAGCCTCCTGTCTCCAGACTGGGAGACTTGGGAGCTGTATCCCACACTCCACCATCGACAGAGACCCCTTCCCTGCACATCCCCATGTGAGAATCATGGATCTCCTGAGTGGAAGGGACCCACAAGGATCATAGTGACCAGCCCCTGGAGCTGCATGGAAGAACCCAACAGTCCTCTTGCTTTGCTGGTGTGTCCAAACAGTGTCTGAGCCCTCAGATCATCAGCCTGGCCTGTTACCACTCAGACCCCATGCTGACCCTTCAGATGGATTTTCAGAAATCCCTAATGGCTGCAGAATTCAACCTGAGAGGAGTCACAGAACAGGAGCAAACCCTCAGCATGGGGCTGCAATTCCATAGGGAAATCATGGACACATAAAAAACCACTACTGGTTTATCACCATTTCATGCTGTTTCATTGTCACATTTGTATTTATTGTAGGATCAGGCCAAACCATGATTGCCTGAACTCTCTTGTTTATGCACCAAGAAAAACCCACCCTTCTCCCTTCTCCTTATGCTGTCAAAATTACTTGTGTCCTGTAGTACAAGGCAGAGAGGTCACAACATCAGTCACCTGTTGAAAATGGTCAAAGCATGCACAGGGATTCTAACATTTATCCTAGTTTCCTCACACACCTTGCTAGCTGCTGAGGAACAGCCTCTTTTCCCCCTTCCTTGTCATTAATCAATGTAAATACTTGTAGTGTTCACTTACAAGTAAGTGCAGGAAAGTAAAAGAATGTACTTGATAATCTTATCTACATCACAGAGCCATGGAATATCCTGAGCTGGAAGGGACCCACATGGATCATTGAGCCCAACTCCTGGCCCTGCACAAACACCCCAAAAATCCCACCTTGGGCATCCCTGAGAGCTTTGTCCAAGTGTTCTAGTTTGGCTCCAGCCAAATGAAAGCATTTTCAAAGATATAAAAGGAATTAAAATACAAGTGTTCTCCCTTGCCCTTCCCTGCATTTACAATTTGCTTTCAAAGTGTTGAGAAAGTGCAGAAATGTGATAGCAGGACTACAATATCCAGAGCTGGATATGCTAAAACATCTTAAAATAACCTCCAAGGAAAGGAGGGAGAGGGAAATCCACACTCACCTGAATGTGGTCTGCCCAATTCTCTTCAGTCATGGTTTTCTGAAAAGACAAAATCACTGCTGAGCCATCTTAGGAAAGGGAGGATGTTGCACACAGCAAACTAGAATTGAACACCTCATTGTTCCCATTGGCATCATCTATGACTAAGGAATGCAACCTGGGACACACAGGACATGTCAGCTCCTCAGTGTCTCCAGCTGGGGCGCAGCAGAACATAGCTTGGGTGGGAGAATTCAGGGAACTCTTACACCACAGCACATGAAGCATAAAAATCCCTCTGTCATTCATCCCCAGACTGTTCATCTCTCCAGCCAGCCATGGAGAGCCATCCCAAGGGCTCCAGCCAAGAGAGGGATCTCGGGGGTCATCTGCAAGGCTGAGACTTCAGAATATAAAAATACAATTTTTCTCAACAGTCAAATCATGAAAAATCCTATGGAATCATGAGGTCTGTGAAAGGAAACTGATAAATTAATATGCCCATTCTAATGCAGTTCAGAGCCAAACTTGGGGGGAAACTCAGGAGGGGACCTGCTCTCCACTCTGCCAAGAACTGCGTGAGACCCACCATGAGTCTCACCCCAGAGCTGGCAGAGGAAACAGGGAGTGTCAGTGCCACTTTTATGGAAAGATACAAGAGCAAACAGGGAGCAAGAGCCTCAAAGAAAACAGCTTTGAGATATCCAAGCATGTAATTTAAATATTAGTGAGATAAAGGAGCCATTTAACCAGAGCTCAGACACAGCTGAGAATGGTAAACAGAGAGCACCAAAGAGCTCCCAGAAGAAGGGACTGTGTCCAGAAACAGCTGCCAAATGTACCTTAATGGAAATAACTGGCCAGCTTGGATACTTTAAATCAAGCAAATTCTCCAAAACAAAGGAAGTGGAAGGCCAGAGAGAGCAGTAACAGCAGATCACGAATCCATTCCCTCTGCTAAACAAATACACCTGGAGAAATGCTCTCTGCTCCCTCAGTGGATAACCAAACTCCCTACAGTGATGTCATCCAACATTAAAGCTCTGAGATGCAGGAGGCTGAAGTGCTCCATCCTCCCCAGCTCCTCTGGCAGTGGGTTTGGGAGGCAGCAAAGACAGATCAGAGGCTTCCCTGATGGACTGGGAGGACTTAGAAGCAGAAAGTGAAAAAAAAAAAACAAACAACTTGATCATAAACTATTAATACATTTTGGTTATCTCAAATTATTAAAAATACAAACGTAACAAAAATCCTCATTCCCCATACACAACACAGCACGTACCTCAACAAATCTCTTGTAAAAGAGGTAATTCAGGGTTCTCAAGTGCCGCTGATTTATGACATTAGGGCAGAGAGCTGAAAGAAGGAAAAAGACATTAAGTATGCAGCATTTCCTGGAAGTTTTACTGTCTAGACATGACACTTTTCCTTCCCCTTTGTCAGACTGGGTTTGTGGAAGGCAGGATGCCCTCATACTTGGAACAATGAGGAACAGACTCACACACTGTCAGCTTATCTCAACTATAAACTGTTATTTACACTTTCATCTGTGATTAGCAATGCTAATTCTTGGGTCTGGTATCTCTGCTTCCACCCCTGAGCGACAAGATCCACTCCCTGGTTCAATATACTCCAGAGTCAATGACTTCACACCTTTAATTAGGGAGCATCCTCACTTGGGCAGCACCTCAGTCTCCAGAGGCTGCATTCTTTTGGGTTTAATTGGACCCGTGTTGTTAATTCATTCAAGCAGTTGTGAACAGCTCACTCAGGATGTAAACTTGTGGCTGAAGTTTATCCGATAGAGCACAGATCCATGAAGGAGGCTCCCCATCCATACAAAGAGGGTGGGGAATACTGCTTTGCTGAGCTAGCAAGCCACAGTTGTTGTTATTATTTTTATTGCTGTCACCTTCATTAGATATGGCTCATTACAACTGCAAAACCCAAAATCTTCACACAGCACCTTGTTTTGTAATCCAGTGCAAGGAGAGATAAAGGCTGGAGATAAAAGATGAAGTGGCATTAGCATAGGTATCTGTCAGTTCCTGCTGCATGTTGGGCTGCCTGTACAGGGAAAGGCTTCACCAAAGCTTTCAGATGAAAAAAAAAAACCAAAACATCTCAATGGGAGCAGAGGGAGCAGGGCCAGCAGTCACAAACAGCCACAGAGAACAAGAACATGAAATTCTCTGTAGCCTCCCTTAAATTAGCATCCACAGGGAGAAACTGATTCCTCATCCCTTTGTGTGCTCCACACAGGGCATGCCCAAAGACTATACCCCAGGAGAACAAAAAGTGATCTGTGGATACCAGAGCCTGGGATCAGAGGGGTGTGGATTGATGTCCCACTGGTTACAGCAGCTTCAGAGTACCCTGAAGCATCACCTCAGAATGTTAGTGTTTCCATCTCAAATAGAAATGCTTAAAGCTATTATTTGTAAGTTAATCTTCCATAGTGTGGCAACAAATCCTTTCCCTCAAAGCATCTGAGGAAATTACTGCAATTATCATGCAGGATATTGCACCAGTAAATATGGTGGTCTCTCCTCTGGATATTGTCCCAATATCTGGAGGAAAAATCATCAGCTCATGGAAAGGAACACTCTCTAAAGAATGTAAAATCAATGTAAAAATTAGTAACACCACCACCTAACCTAAAAGTTTTCAAAGCTCTTCAGAAAGAACCATGGCATGACCCCTCCAGGCCACCCAAGAGATCCATTGAACAGCTTTTTCTTTGAGCTTCTAAAGGAAATATCCAAAGCACAGGCTCTGGCAGAACTGGGGGAGTTGAATCCTTGGCTTCTGTGTGTAAAAGACAGAGGAACATGCATGGACTGGAAACATGTTTGAAGGCACTGGTGACGTATTTTATTCTGATGGAGCAAAGGAATTGAGTTTGAATCTGAGTTTCTATATTTTATTACAAAAAAACAGAGAAGGATGAATCAAAACCATACAGAGAGGTTGACAGAGAACAGACTGAGAGCAGCCCTGGGAGAAGGACCTGGAGTGCAGGTGGGTGAGAGCTGGACCTGCCCCAGCCCTGAACCCCCCTGCCCTTGGCTGATCCCCAGTGTGGGCAGCAGGGGAGGGGGAGATTCTGCCCCTCTGCCCTGCTCAGGGGAGACCCCACCTGCAGAGCTGTCCCAGCCCTGGGGCCCAGCTCCTGTTGGAATGTGTCCAGAGGAGGCCATGGAGCTGCTCTGAGGGCTGGAACCCTCTGCTCTGGAGCCAGGCTGGGAGAGCTGGGACTGTTCACTGGGAGAAAAGAAGGCTCCAGGGAGAGCTCAGAGCCCCTTCCAGGGCCTAAAGGGGCTCCAGGAGAGCTGGAGAAGGACTAGGGACAAGGGATGGAGGGACAGGACACAGGGAATGGCTTCCTACTGCCAGAGGGCAGGGCTAGATGGGATATTGGGAAGGAATTGTTCCCTGGGAGGGTGGGCAGGCCCTGGCACAGGGTGCCCAGAGCAGCTGTGGCTGTCCCTGGATCCCTGGAACCAGGATCCCCATCAGGGTGGATGGGGCTTGGAGCAGCCTGGGCCAGTGGGAGGTGTCCCTGCCCATGGCAGGGGGTGGACTTGATGGGCTTTAATGTCCCTTCCAACTCAAACCAGTTGGGGATTCTATGAAACACATGAGGGTGAAGGGTAACTTGTTAAGAGAGACGATAGAATGGAGAGCTGTGCTGGTATGTAACATCTGAGTTAAAACACTGGAGGAAAATCACCATGGAAGTCAGGGACCAAAAAAAAAAATGGGCATAACCTCCTGCTCTCCCTGCAAAGGCATTTCTGTCAAGTTGTACAAGTCATTTCCTTGTTTCTAACAGAGCATCTTCTGCCTGGTGAGGGCTCCCAGGCCACAGCTGGGGCTCTCACTGGGGACTGCCCGGACATGGGCTGGCAGGTCCTTGAGCCCTGATGATGTGTGGCCAGCTGTGGCTCACCTGTGCAGATGTGGAGCCAGCTGTGGCTCACCTGTGCAGATGTGGCCGTGCACAGCCCTCTCCTGCCCTCTGCTGCCCCGCAGCGCGGCACTCCCGGCAGCGCGGGGCCGAGCGGGGGCGGCCACACGGACAGAAATCCCACGTTACACCAAACGGACAACTGGCTGCTCAAGCGAGGGAAACATTCCTCCTGATTCATGTTAAAAAACCTCCGGAAGCCCACGGCAAACACTCGCTCACGCTGCTCAGAACCGGAGGTGCTAGTCTGTCCCGGTCCCAGCACAGCCCCAGCGGTCCCGGGGCTCTCAGGTACCCCTCTCTCCCCTCTGTCCCTCCACTTGGATCTCCCTCATTGGCACGGAGGCACTAAGCCCAACAGATGAGGTTGTTACATTTCTTCGAGCAGGATCCTTTCTACCAGAGACTTGGGAATTGTCAACGAAAAACATCACTGAGCTCTCTCTGTGTCCTGGCTGTGCCAAACCACAGCAGAGAACAGACTCAACTATGCCAACCCTGGGACAGGGCTGTTCCCTCACCTCTGACATCTGTTTTGACTGAAACTTGCATTTGTAAAGTCGATCTCACAGGGTCTCCAAAGACTATTAAGTAATTAGCTTGGAAAAGCTACAGGCTCGTTAAGCCAGAACACACTGACCCAGGTGTGAGGAAAGACTCTATAAACCTCAATTTCCTCGACCACATACCACTTCTGCCCAGCTTCTTCCTTCCCCAATAAGGGTAGTTAAATGAAATCCACACACAGTTTATTGGGACACCTTTGGGACTCGGCAGAAAATCTTCCACTTCCCATGCCCTGTTTGGGAGTTAACAGGAATACTGAAATATAGCTCTGAAAAAGAACAGGAGGACTAATCTAAGAGGATGGCTTTGTTTTTTTTCCCCTGAGGTGTGAGATCTTTTTTTAATTGGGCCACCTCCTATCTGGCTCTGAAATTTAGGGCTAGCAGTTCCCAGGAGTGTTCTTAGTTGCTGCTGGACACCTCAGCTGTGCTTGGCAGTCAGTGTGATTTACTGTGAGTGGGCAAGAGTGAGCTCAAGCAGTGAAATCTCCAAGTCGATTTGTAACCTCAAGAACTGAGTCACACACAAGTTTGCCTTCTCATACCCAGAAACCCCATCCTCCTCTAGCCCTTCTCAGCAAAGCCACTTCCCTCCCTGCTGCTGCTCTCAGGCTCTCACAGCGAGTGGGAGTCACAAGGAGGAGGAGACCAAAAGCAGCCACAGCATCAGATGAGCCCAGGTGAGGTGACAAGTGTGAGCTCTGCCTCACCACCAGCGTTTGGGAGAGCTGCTCAGAACAAGAGAAATGAGGGTTTCTTTTATCTGTACACTTTGCCCAACCTGATTACTTTTTTGTGTATTTTTCCCTCCCAGTCAGACTTGCTTTTACTAAAAAATGGAGAAAGAACACCCAGAAATTCAGCAAAAGGGAGGGGAGAGATGAGAAGACAAAGAAAGCCACATTATTCCAGCTGCCAGCATTTCCCAATTCAGTTCCAGCACGCCCAGCACTAAGGCAGCAATTCCTTTGCAGGTATTCATCCCCTTCCAAAGCACTTCAAAGGAGACTGACAGCCACAGTTTAGCAATGTGTGAATTCCTGCTCATTATGACATGTGGTATGATGTAAAAAATAAACACTTACTGTCCTGTATGGGACTGTGGGAGGAACCCAGCACTGGCTTCAGCTGAAGTCCAACCCAGGTGCCCACATCCCCTCTCAGACCAGCAGAGGTGGGCAGCCCTCTTGAGCAAGAACTTGCCCTGCACTGCAGACACTGCAGTTTGCATGGGAGAAATGGCTGGAAGGACATTTATCTGGAAGGACATTTGTCTGGAAGGAATGGGATTTGTATTTACCCCAAGGAATCTCCTCAGCAGTGCATGGCTGTGGAGGACCAGCAAGATCTGGCCATTATCAGCAGCTACAACATCTGGAAAACATCACCAGGTCAAAGCACGCTGCATCCCACAGAGTGCACCTGAGCCCAACACGTGCTCCTCTTCTAGAGCTTTTTTTTAATTACTTCTCAGGATTTTGCTTATGAACAGTTACATCATTTCACCTCTACCATTATATCATGCCCTTGGTGGAGCTTTCATAAGGAAAGGGGAACAACTCTTTTCTCTTTACAGATCATCAAAGACAACACAGCCGACTGAATGCCCAACACTGTCAAGGAGGGAAAACTACTGAAAACTAATTAACTCCTGGGAAGCTTTTAATTTCTAAATAAATCATTTCCACATGTCTCAGCTTTCACACGAACATGCTGGGTTTAATTATATCCACTTCTCCTCTAGTGAGGGTTTGAAAGGTTTATCATGTTAACTTTTGAACACCAGTCTGAAGATGGGAAGATTAATATGCAATAGTGGTGCTGACAGGTGTAACAAGCCCACAATTTGTGGTTAGAAAACCTTTTTCAGTCCAAGGAAAGAGAATTGCATACCTTGGTTTGATGATGGGAACCTCAGCAGGGTAAAAGCTAACGGTGCACCTCTCTTTGGTGCAAGGCCCCAAAGAGAAGGAAAAATCAACAATCCCCGCTAAGAACCAAAACAAAGCAGATTTTCTTAGAGAGCTGCTGGTGAAGCTGCTGGTGAAGTGATGGAAAATGTGCCACTTCTCTTGCCAGGTTGCAAGAGCCTTAAAAGTCCCCCCACCAACCCTAGTTTGTGCAAAGAATACAAAGGGCTGTGAGGCTCCTGCTTCCCAAGGGTTATCTCCTCCCAGCTGATGCACCCACAGCTCAAGAAAACAGATCCCCAGTGAGTAATGACTTGCCTCTCATGTGAGAGGAATGGAGCCATAACTCAGAGCTGACCATGGTGTGTTTATGCAGAGCCATGCTGAGGTCAGGATTTATTTCAGATCATGGCAGAAGCAGTCTATTAGTCACCAGCACTTCATTCTTCAACAGCACAAAGTGATAATTCCCATAACTTGCCAGCTTTGTTTTTCAATATCATTAATTAAACCCTGAAATTCCCCAGGATAAATGACAGCAAAGATTCCTTGATGAACATGGAAGAAGACAAACTGACTTTGTTCTTTATGACTGAGATAACTCCACAATATATTGCAATCTCCCATACCTGAGTCAACATTGAATTTCTCCAGAAGCCTGAAGACCAGCTTACTGAGCACTCTGCGGTTAAATTTTTCGGGTTTGTACCTGGACAAGCCTTGATATAGTCTGTAACAACACCAGAAAGACACATCAGTGGCATCATCTAAAGGATATTTCCCAAATTGCAGACATTTAACAGCAGAAGGATTGGGGTTTATGGGATGTTGCTAAGGACAGGCCCCTGCCTTTCCCAAGATACAGTGAAAAGCCAACAGCACAACTACATAAATTTCAGTCAGCCACTTGAAGCAAGTCCAGAGGCTCATTTTAAAAAAAGAAAAAGTGAGCAACTCCTTTTCATCTTTTTTTCAGAGCTGACAGCAACTATTGCAGCTACACTGTGACTCTGTGCTGCTGGCTCTGAGTGACAGGAGTTATTTGAGTGAGAGGCAATTCAAAAGTGAAAACACACACCATGAGTTGATGAGCACAGGAAGGTTAACCACTTGCATCTCTTGTTTTTCTGCCACTTCATCACAGTGTTATCTTCCTGCCAAACCTGTACAACCGATACTGAAAGTCACCCTTGTCTGCAGCAAAGCACAAGAGGCTGATTGCTCCAACCTCCTCGGGAAGCTTTGATACTGCTCTGCTGCTGGGGTGTCCTGCACAGGTTTCATCTTGGCAGGAATAGAGCATCTGTCAATAGCAAGGGTTCCTCTGTCCTACAGGCTGGGCTGTTGGAGAAGGCTCTGACACAGCCACGAGAATTTTCTCTTTTTCAGACAAAAAGCAATATATTGCACTCCCTTATGCTGGGACACAATCACAGACAGACAGCCAGGGACAGACACACTGTGCTCTAATCACAGCCAGCCAGCCAGCCAGGGGACAGACACACTGTGCTCTGGCAGCACCTTGGCCCCAGCTGTTCAGAAAGGCAAGTGTTTCTACCTTGTGATGTCTCTGATGTTGAAGCTGGGGTCACACCAAGTGTCCAGGGTCTGCAAGAGCTTCCTCTGGAGCTCGGGATATTCTGCCACGTAATCTTCCACCAAGTTAGCTTTATCCTGGAGCAGTAGTGGGGTACACATCTAGGAGAAGGAGTTACTTTAAAGCATTGCCTTCGATCCCCATGGAGCATGAGAGCGAGTCCCAACCCTGCCCAAGCCACCAGTGCTGCCTACAGGAGTGCTGTGACATTTGTAACACAAACATGAGCAAAGCTCCAGTGCAGCAAAGTACTGATCTCTGCCTCAGTGATGAGCACAGCCAGGTTTTGTTATAGCAGTGGTTGCAGCCAGAAAAGCCAGGTAAGAGGTGTAATGGGGGCTAATAAAACACTCTGTGCCTAACCTTGATGTAAGGGTACATCAACAACACAACAGGGACTTCTTGGGAATGGAGTAAAGCCTCAGGTGAAAGGCAGCAGGACTTGGAGGGCCTGCTAACAAAAGGTGGATCTGATGACAGAGGAGACTGCAGAGGAGATGACTCACCTTCTCTACATCTTGATCTGGCTGTAATTTCAGCTTAATACTCAGTATGGCTGCCTAGAAAACATTAAAAAAGTTGTGCATTTAGAAGAACCCTACAGTGGATAAATGGGCATTATTCCAAAGTGAAGTAAAAATGCTGTTATACACATTTTTAATGTGGTAATTATTTCTGTTACATTGTTGAGCAAAATCCTGCAAACATATGCACACATTCTTTCCACAAAAGTACAAGAACACTCCTGGCAGAGCTGCATATCCTGAATAGCAACAGTCCCTGGAGCAAAAATTAAAGATCAAGTTGTTGGGCAGAAAGCAAGTGAAGCACTTGGAACAAAACCAGCTGGGATGGATATTTCCTATCAATGTCATGGTAAAAACACCTGACCCACCATACCTTTCTGAGCAAATGTTATCAGTCTCACTCTGCCTTTGAAGTTTTGTAAAACAATTGCATTTTGTGAAAGCAACTCAAGATTTTAAAAACCCTGAAATCAAAAGGTTACAGTTTCTCTAATTCCTGAGTCACTCCACACCCCTGAAAGCACCAGGGTCACCACAGGCAGCGAGATGGGAAGAATTGTATTTTTCCCTTTCATGGGATCTCTGAACCTTTGATAAGCCAAGACCTGTCACATTCATGAATTGCCTCCAAATCAGGATCTTCTGGAACCTGCTGAGATTAACTGCAGGAAGTCAAGCTCAGAAGAGCTGATTCAGCCACCGCCTGTCCCATCCCAGCTGGGGACCACAGGAATGGATGAAGCTCTAACTGTGCACTGCTTGGGAGCACAGGCACGGATTAGGATTTACAGGAGGTAAGAGTGTCTCATTTCTGTAGTGTGTGAGAACACTTGGATCCCAAATACAGAACAAGCACTCAATGGGTGGCTGTAATATAGTCCTTGTGCCAGTAACTGGGATGATGTGGGCAAGGAGCCTTGGAGCACCTCTGTGTGTTAGTGCTGAAGTGAGAACCAGGAATGAGGAGGTTGGACATGGAGTGTCCTTCCAACACCTCTGCCAAGTCAGGCTGCATTTTCCCAAAGGGCTTGAGTAGTGCTGAAAAGACATCTGTGACCCTGGCAGAGCACATGTGCAGAACTGACCAACGATGGGATGGAATCCACTGAGCTCACAAACGCCTGTCTATTCAGATGAAGATAAAACCAGTGTGGCAGGGCTTGGAGGAAAAGCTCTTCTCTTCCATAGGTTTCATTGGTCTTGGTGATTGATTTTGATTTGCGAGAAGGACCAGGAAAATGATGCATTTGTCAAAATGGATGCAGTCAGAACTGTGCCATTTGTTGGACTATAGAATAGTAAAACGGTTTGGGTTGAAAGGGGCTTTTAACAGGCAACCTAGTTGCAACCCCCGTGCAGTGAGCAGGGACATCTTCAGCTGGATCAGGTTGCTCAGAGCTGCTGGCCAGCCTGACTTGGAATGCTTCCAGGGATGGGGCAGCCACAGCTTCTCTAGGCAACCTGTGCCAGGGCCTCACCACCTTCAGTGTAAAAAAATGTCTTATATGTAATCTAAATCTCCCTTCTATTAGTTTAAAACCATCACCTCATTTCCTACCAGTCCAATCCCTGCTAAAATCTTTGTCCCCATCTTCCTTATAGGCCCCATAACACATCAACAAAATGCAGTACCAAATGTGCATTTCCCCAGGGAAAGAGAACCCCCCCATCATTACATGTCACCTGCATGAAACTTTTCTGGATAAAAACCAGAATAACCCAAGTAGAGGCAGGCACATGCCTTGAAATCCATTTCCTATGATCACTCAAGTGCCACCTGAACTCACCCCATCACTGGCAGCACATGTCCTGCAGAGCCAAACAAGCACCACAGACAGCTCACAGCTAATCCCTGCTCACAGCAGCAGCAGTGGATTGTGTTCCTTTCTGGGGAATTCATGCCTGTATTTCACCCACTGCATCACAGAGCGAGCGTGCAAAAGCAGAGAACCAAGACATGCTGTGGAAGCTCAGCTGCTCAATCCTACTGCCCCACTTAGAAGTGGGAAAACATGTTTTTTCCATTTGTTTTGGTTTGGGTTTGGTTTTGGGGAAGTTTGGGTGGTTTATGGTTTTTTTTAACACTGCTTCATTGGAAGTCCAGGCTTCATCTTCAAAAGAGAAATCAAGAGAAGAACTTTAAGTGACTACAAGAGGAATCACCATTAACGCAGAAATACACAGGAGCATTTGTTAGCCCAGCTAAACCTCAACCAAACCTCTTCAACTCCTGACTTTATAACTATTCCACACGTCAGAGGCAAAGAGCTGTTTCTTTCCTCTCACATTATCAGTTTAACAACACAATGTTCAAGCTGAGTGATTATTCTCAAGTTGAAGGTTGCTGTTTCTGGTGTGGACCTTAAAAAGGGGTTTGGGTCTCTGAAGCTTTGGCAGCTGGTTTTGCTTTCCTTCCAGCTCCTCCAGTTTGCTGAATCAAAAGAAATCATTAAAAAAAAAAGAGAAGAAAATATTTGTAACTCACAAGGCATTGTTTCATCATTTGATCTCATTAGTACCTCCTGTTGTAGCCTTAGTTTTAACTGCAACATCCAACAGCTCCCTAATGGCTTTTTAATGTTCAGATTAACCTAATTGCAGCACTGTTATCTGTATGGCAGAGGTTTATCTCCAGCTCTGCTAACTGTACTGGTGACTTAATTAGATGAACATGTGTGGTGTCAGGTTGGGTTTTCTTCTTTCCCTGGCTGGATATTCCACCCTGTCCCAAAGGGTGTAGAACAACAGATATTCATTTGTCCAGAGTGTGGGGAGCCCTCCCTTCCCTGCCCAGGGCTGGCAGACCCAGCTCCCTCACCATGGGCCTGGAGGACAGAGAAGCTCCAATCACACAGAGATTCATGGAATCCTCATGGCTGGAGAAGACCTCTAAATCCAACCATCAACCCAGCACCTCCACAGCGTTCACTGCCAAACCATATCCCTAGATGCCACATCTACACGTTTTTTTGAACTTCTCCTGGGATGATGACTCCATTGCTCTGGGCAGCCTGGCCCATAAGCTGGTTTTTAACAGTAATTTAACATCCTCCAGCTCAAGCAGGTAACAGAGCAGGAAGAGCGATGGTGCTGCTGGCAGAGCCTCCCTGCAGCAGGGAACACTCCTGGAGAGGGCGGCTGCCTTGTCCACGCCTGAAACTACACGAGGAAGGAGAAGCATGAGCTGGGCCCTAGAAACAGGCACCAGGCTGAATCAGGGTGCAGCTCCAGGGGCTGGGCTGAGCGGGAGGCCAGCAGAGATAACATCAGCCTGTTTACAATGGGAATAGTAAGAGAAGAGATATGAGTAACTGTAATAAAGATGAAAGTGCTTGGCAGCCGTGTCTGTGGTCTCAGAGCTATTTTAAGATTTTGTTTTGTTATTATCGTGTTTTGAATTGTTTCACTCCACAAACAAGTTTTGTGTAAAACGACCCTATTTTTAAGTCTGTTTAGAGCCGATAAGATCTCCAGCAAAGCAACACCTCATTCGCAGGCTCATTTTGACTCAGAAAACAAACACTTTAATGAGGCCGAGCAGGCTGTAACTGAACGAGTGAGGAAACCCCCTCCCTACCCAGAGCCAGCATTCCCCATCTGCAATGCTGGGCTGGAAGGTGAGCTAGGGAAGCTGGAATTCGGCAGTCCCGTTCATCCAGGTGCAGATCCTCGGGCTGGATTAGCAGGGCTGCCCAAATCCTGAACAGCAGGTACCCCCCGACTTCACCAGCTGATCACTAAGAGCCAAAACTAGAGGCAGAATGCAGGAACATGGGCAAGCTCTGGGGAATGATGAGATATTGGCAGCTATCAGGGTCTACTCACCCTCTCAAACCCCAAAGAGAATATTATTGTCATGGCTGGTGGTACAAGGAACCTTTGCACAAAAGTATATTTCATCCACAGAGAGTTTCTAGCATAATCTAATAACAGCAGTAATTATTATTGCAGCACATAACAGTGTTCAACCTGTGCTAAACCCCTACAGATGACAACAAACCTGGGGGAGGCTGGTCCCTCTCTTGCCTTGAACCCCCAAGTGTACATGAGAGAGGGTTGTGATGAATGCACTGCTTAGTGCAGGAGAAAACCTAATTGCCATTGCCATTGCCTGATCCAACTCCTGTCCAAGCTCCTGAGCCTCCTCATCCTTGGGGAGCTTTGGGCCATTCTTTGACTTAATGATGGTGAATGCAAAAATCCCATCTGGACATTCTGTAATAGTTTTGTATCCCAAGGATAAACCCCTAAAATACAGCAGAGAGGTGGCTGAGTCTGGGGCAGAATTGAAAGATGGGCAACACACCATTGAATTCCACCTAACCCACGTGTAGGTGCACTGACCAAAGGATGGGGGAAGTTTCCCACACCTGACATGTTCAGGCCCAGCCATGAGCACCAGAACACCCCTGCAGTCACACGAATGCAACCTACGAGTATGGGAAAGTGGGGAGTGCTCTGGAGCGAGCATGGCCCAGACACCCTGCACCAATACCTGCTCCTCTCGGCTTGTTTTGAATGCATTTGGCTCTGTCTCATCGAAAAATGACTATTCTTTCCACGTACAGTACGAGGTGCAGGAAGCCACACAAGATCTTATCTGCAAGGGCATGTGCACTTGGGTGGTGTCTGCACTGACAATTTCTGCAATTTTCCCACGGTGGGGCTCGCAGCAGAGGAATTGCCTCGTGCAGGAGAACTGCTTGGAGTGCTGAGGCAGGACAGACACCAGTGTTGCTGATGACTCCTGCTCTCGGCTCTGCTGCAAGCACTGGGACAGCATGAACACAGAGAGATGTCTGTGCCTGACTGAGTGCACTATTTCTGAACACACGGTGAGGGAATTTCTGAAAACCCAAAGAATAAATGAAACAACAGAAGGAGACTTTGCAGAGGAGGAACCAACATCAACTCCAAGAAAATCACAGTGATCAAAGCCTGGATAATGGCAGAAATAATTGAGTACAAGGCACACCAGGTATTAATCATTGGGCACATCTGTTTTGTGTTTTGGAATCACGCATTTCAAACTTGAGGCTAATCAGCTTTGCTGAGCTCTCAGAGTGCATCACTGCACAGTGGATGACATCAGGTTCGATGCTTGATTGCTTCCTGCTCAAAGGGCACTTCATACACAGCTGGCTGTGGGAAGGTCTGCAGAAACCAGGGAAACACGACAATCCTCAGGTCCACACTCAAGAGACCAGGAAAGAATGAGACCATCAACATGGAGCAGTGACAGGTTATCCCCAGCCAAAGAATCTGAGGTAGAAGGAGAGAAGTACAAGTCCAGGTTGGAATATGCACAGGTGAGGGGAAGAAGGAACTGAAGCCAACCCTGTCTGATTTGTGTCCCTCAGGTCACTCAGCAGTTTTAGATGGGGTTTAACTGCTCAGCTCATTCTCTGAGCATTGCCCATCTCCACCAGACCCGGACTCTGCACAGCTGGATCTGCTGCACATCCCCAGGGCTGTCCCAGAGCCTAGAAATTCTGGCAGTAAGAGCAGAAATCTACCATCTCATTTATGACTCCCAGCAGTGCTGAAGCTCCTTCCCCAGCATTCCCCAGGCACAGCCCAGGGCAGAGGTGGGTCTGGAGGCTGGGAAGGGCAGCAGTGGCCCATGGCCCATGGGCTGGCTCCCCCTGCTCCAGAGGGGCATCACTACGCAGGCAACGTTCCACTACAGCAGCAGGGCATGTTCAGAGGAAAAAGAGATGGATACTAAAACATCATTATCTCTACAGGAGAAAGAACTGCTGTAACATTTTCCTTGGGCTTTTTAGCCAATATGATTCTTAATTTTAAAGAAAAAAGGAAATAAAAATGAACACACTTTAAAATATAGTAAGAGCTGAACAAGTCTTTGTATAATTAAGGTAGTGAATGGAGATAAGAAGCAATATCAGAGACATTTTCCCTGGCCTGAGAACAGCTCTGAAAAAGCCAGAGTGAGGAAATAAAAAATCTGATTATCCACTAATGCGCTCAATCAATGCTAACACTGATCTCTACTGACAGATCTGCAAAGATACACTGTGAGTAGTCCAGCACCATGGATGAAGTAGGGCTACAATCACCAACACCCCTGACTCTGTTCACAAAATCCCTGCACTGAAACTGAAGGTCATGATGGGGATTTTACACTTGTGAGTATTTGGTCTCCTTTAAGTTTAACTCTGGTCAATCACCCTTCCTATTATGTCAGTAGCAGTATTGCTGACAAAAACCTGCAATTCTGTGTCTACACAGCTTTTTCTCTGGGTATTCCAACATATTTCGTGTCAAATTTTAACTGAACTCTACCAGATAACCCCCATTATCTTAATTGAAAGAGCAAACATTAACCAAATTTAACGTACGAGCCTTCATTATTTCTAGAAATTGATGGATAAAACATTAGAAGAAAAAATATACTCTGCTTTTAAAAACTGAGAAATCCGAACAGACAGCAACTGAAAATCCTGTTAAAAATAAAATACTACTGGCTTCATCCAATATTCTTTTTTAAAAACCAAAGTGATGAAGGGGAGAGAAACTCTGCGAATCATTGAGACAGAGGCTGGAGTGGGAGGTCTCTCAGGCCTAGGAATATTTCTGGTTGTCAGAGGCTAAAAAGATTATTTATTGTTTCCTTCCTAAACCAAGCTCCACTGCCACCTGTTCAGAATTTACTATAAAGCTGTTAAACAAGACAAGTACTTTGATGCTGACTGTGAAAACAAGTTTCACTGTATCTGACCCGAGCAGCACTCACTGCTGATCCAAAAGCAAAGGAATTTGATTTTTTTCTTTAAGCACAGCTATCTTTTTACCTTTATAAGCTGTTTAAAAAATGTAAATAAAATAACTCAGTGGACAATAGAGGGCATTCATTCCCCAGAAAGACAGCCGCCACCCTTAGACATGAAATATCGCAGCACATTAAGTCATGAGACCCCGCTAATCAAAGCTGACAGGGCCCTGAATGTGATTTCTGCTGAGACTTAGTGATATCATGGGGCACTGAAGCATGCACAGCCTGCCAGACTGCCCCTGTTCATGTGACAATGGCTTTTATTCCCCAAAGGGGCCTGCGAGTGACAAGAGTCCCCTTTGTCTCCGGGCTCCCACATTCGCAGTGCAAGAGAGGTTCATTCAAGCAGCCCCAGACACTGTTTGAAAGGCTGAAGTGTAACATAAGATGACCATGAAACACTAGCTTGCCTTCTGCCTACCCCTCATTCTTCTCCAGCACAGCCTGGCCTATTCAGGGCCTCTCGCAGCCCCGCTCGCGCTGCATTACCCCCGGTCTGCTGAATCCCTGCATTGTCCTGCAGCACCCAGCACCCTTCCCACACCAGCACAGGGTGTCCTGCCCACACCAGAACACTCAGCACCCTTCCCACACCAAATCCATCCAGAGTCCTTCTTGCACCACTTCCACTGACACTCAGGTGCCCTTCCCACACCAGAAACACCCACCACCCTTCCCATACACACCAAATCCACCAGCACCCAGCACCCTCCCCTCACCAAATCCATCCAGTGCCCTTCTCACGCCAAATCCACTGGCACCCATTGCCCTTCCCACACCGCATCCAGGCAGAGACCTCCTCACACAGCATTCATCTAGGGCCCTTCCCATAGCACATCCCCTGCAACCAGCACCCTTGCCACACGGTGTTCCCCAGCACCTTCCCCACACCGTGAGCCCTGGCTCCCACTGCCCTTCCCACAGCACATCCACCCGGCAGTGCAGCAGGGCTCTGGCACCTCTGGCACAGCCCAGGCTGAGCGTGGCATGGAGCCATGGTTGGCTTCGGAGGGGTTCTGGGAAGGGGACAAGGCTACTGTGCTTCACTGGAACTCCCTGAGCAGGAATGCTGGACCCTCCCATCTCCCCATGCCATGCCCATGCCACAATGAGCAGGGCTGGGACCCCTCACCCTGCTCAAAGCTCTCACTGCTCCTCCAGCAGCTGCACGCTCCTGTCACAAAAGAAAGATAAAATACCAGAGAGCCCAGACACCTCAAAACCCAGTTCCACATCCCTGCTTTTCTCCAGCTCCCAGTATCTGCCTGTTTCCCTGCATCCCGGGAGCACACTGCCATCCGCTGGTGCTGCTCCTCTGCAGGTGCCTCCTCAGTGCAGCCTGTGCTGCCAAACCAGAACCGTCACCTCCACCTGTCCCTAGTCCCCTCTCCTGTGCTCAAGCCCCGGGCTCAGCCTCCAACCAGCTGCCCCAAATCCAGGCACAAGGGAGGGCCAGAGGTGCTTCAGCAACAAACAACTGCCACGGCCATCCCCAGGGAGCTCTGGGATCTCGTTTTCCAAAGGGAGTGCTCTCCAAAACCTCCATGAGGGAAAGAAGCCTTAACGCTCAGGGCAGAGGACATTCGTGGTTTGCACACCACAGACAAAGGGAATAACCTGCTCTAGAATAAATCACAGAATCCCAGACTGGTTTGGGTTGGAAGGGACTTGAAAGCCCATGCAGTTCCATCCCCTCCCATGGGCAAGGACACCTCATTACCCCAGGATGCTCCAAGTCCCATCCAGCCTGGCCTTGGACACCTCCAGGGATTCAGAAGCAGTCACAGCTTCTCTGGGCACCCTGTGCCAGGGCCTCACCACCCTCATGGGAAGGGATTTCTTCCTGACATCCCTAAATTTCTCCTCTTTTAGCTTAAAATAGTTGCCCTTACCCTATCACTATCTGCCCATGAAAAATGTCATCTTCCTCTTTTGTATAAGCCCTTTCAAGTACTGAACTCTGAAATGCCTGGTGTTTTATTGCAAATACAGCAAGAAAATAATTTGTATTGTATTTGAATTGTATCAGAATTTGTATAGATTTCTGTCCTTTCAGATGAGAGACTGAAGAGCCAACAATCCTACATGTGAGTCTGCTTCACTGCCCCAGCTGAGAGACGGGGAAGAGAAGGACAGATGGACACCCAGAACCACTGCAATGCTCAGAGCCCCAGCTCCAGGTTGTTTGGGGTTAATCTGACTTAGGTATGTTCAATCCCCAAGGGCAGTAAAAGACTTCCTGTTATTTTTGAAGAGAATTCTATTCATCCTTCTGGTAACAAAAGAAAGCTAGAATAAAGCTATGGCTGAGAGTGAGAAGCTGTTGAGGTTTCCTGTTCTTCACACTGGGAATGAGCAGTAAATGATGTCTGCTGTGAAAGAAAAAAGAGAACAACAATTCCACAAAAAAAAAGTAGAGCTTTCCAAAGCTAGATCTAGAAAGAACTGTATTTCTAATGAAAACAACAAATATTTTTGGAGCTATGAACCTAAAAATCCCACTTGAATATAATCAAATAAGACATTTCTTCATGTTGTAATTGTCAAATATTCACATTCAAAAACTTATTGAGTACAAGACTCAAACAGCTACCTGGGAACTTCAAACCAAATACAAAATATCTTTGTTTCAGTATTGAAAGAAATCAACAAGAATGGGATTCCAGAATGTCACCTGTGAATTCAGCTTTACTGTAGAACAAGATGTTAAGAATGACTTTTGCTAAACAGGGTCAAGTTGTTATATACCATCAAAATGAACTGTGCTTCTGGGAGAGGAACAAACCCTTTTGCCTTTAAAAAAGAAAGATCATAGAATGGTTGGGAGAGATCTTCAAGACCATTCAGTGTCACCCCCTGCCATGGGCAGGGACACCTCCCTCTACCCCAGGTTGCTCCAAGCTCCGTCCAACCTCGCCTGGAACAGTTCCAGGGATGGGGCAGCCATGCTGGAGATGCTGCAGAGCTGTAAAACAGGGTAAAGCAAACAGATCCCAGGTCTGGTGAACTCCTGCCTGTGTCAACCACCCAGACACAGATACAGGAGGTGTTACAGATTTGGAATATGAGCCTCAGTGGTAAAGAGGCTTTAAAACTCCTCCAGTCTGAGGTTGGGGCAATCACATGGGAGCAGTGAGGTTTTCCAAGCCCTCTGGCTGCAGGTGGGCTGGAGATAGCACAGCAGGTCCATGACCAAGGACTAAAATCCCTTTTCTTGCTAAGGACAAGGAAAACAAAAAAGAATATAACCATCCCCTAAATTCTCCAAATTAAAGCCTATTAACCTATTACTTTCAAAGGTCAGCAAAGGAGTGGAGGAAGGATTCCCTGGCATTCTGTCCTTAGTCAGCGGAAAAGCTGAGGTTGAGCCCAGGCTGCTCCTGTACATGGAAAGAGCATGTTAAGCTGCAGCATTCACAGCATGCAGCTGCTGGGATGAAATGGAATTCACATTGAAATGTATCCAAAAAAAAGGACACAGACATTCACAGAGAACTGGCAAGGTAAATTTATTTGAAAGACGTGACCCACCTCTTTGTAATTGCCCTGGAGATAAAGATGACTGACGTGTTCAAGCAAATAGTTCCGGTCTGCTGTGTGGAGCTGGTAAATGCTAATCAGGGGGTCAAGCAGATTAGCTGGGCACTGGGAGAGCATTCCGAGCGCACGGGCCTGCAGCTTCTTCAGCTTGGTGCCAGACTTCAAAAAACAATCAAAAAACAATCAAACACAGGTTTGGTAAAGATGGATGCGTTCAACAGCGGTTGAAAACGCAGCTTGTTTAAACAGAGTAAGCAAATTCCTCTGGAAGGGATTCTTCGATTTCCCCACAGAGTCTGCAGGCAGAAATCAGAACAATATGATACACATTTTTTTCACAGCACCCACTTTAAGAACATGAAATGCTTGTTGGGTAATTCTGGAGAAGGGATAGGGCCTTGTGCAAAAGTAAAATCTGAAACTGGAAAAATGCCCTCTGTGCTAGCAGAGCTCTTCAGAAATTCTCCCCTCTAGTTCCCAGCAGAAAATCTTTGAATTCAGCGACTCCCCTCAAGGGAGATCTCACCTATCAGCTGCAAGAATTTCATTTTCATTCCCAGGCTTGCTGCTGGGCGCATGAAGGGTAAGGAAAGCAAAAGCACCATCACAGACACAGGTATTTAAATCCTTGTGCTCCCACATGATCATTCACTCATGACACAGGAATTTCAGTGCCAGTAGCACTTCGCTGCACTTTGCAGATCCTGTAATGGCAGAGCTCAACATATAACCAGAGCCCTTTGAAAAAATGGGAAAGGAAGCAACACAAATATAAAAGTATCCTGCAGTTCAGAGCCAAAAGCTCACAGGAAAGAGAAAATCTCAGTAAGTCAGAATATCTGAGGGCAGAAGGAATGGTAAATATTAGGACATATAATCTGATGACCCCCACTTTACATAACTAATCATTCAGCTGCTGAAAAGGCAGGCTGTTCCCATTTTCTGCATTTCCACCATATGGCAGGAATTAAGCAATCCTACAGTAACTGGCTTCTATTTGCAGAGCTGGAAGAACACAGGGAGCAGATTTCTGCAACTGGGTTTCTCCTGACAGTAGGGATGTGGGTTCCAGTGGGAGAGCCTCCAGCTTGGAAAGGCTGCAAGAGCAATACTTGATCAAAGTGGTTTGATCTGGAGAGATGGAAATCCCAACTTTGGAGGGCAAACAGCTCTGGCAGCACAGCTCCCAATATGGTTTCATTTTCATGCCAAGATGCCACAGATAACATCTCACTGTGAGTTTCACACCTTGTCACACCCTGTATAAGGCTACAGAGAAGACACTGGACTTTGGATTAAAGTGAAACTAGAGATACTTGAGAAACATTAAAATCAATTTCTCTCTCCTCTCTCCCAGCTCTTTTGCTTTCTGTTTTCTAACCTGTAGCACAGCAGGATGCGCTTTTATCCAAAGCTGCAGCTCCGTGGTGATGCAATACCCCAGGGAATGCCCTTTCCCCTTCCAATCACTGCTGCTCTCCAGCATGGCCAGGAGTCCTGCCAAAGGGTCCTCCAGTCTGGCAAAGCCCCGCCTGATTTCTTCCTTGAGCTGCCGAGACACAAAACCACATTGTCATGTACAAAAAGATTAGTGAATCCTCCCTTCCCCCAGCTGAACACAAAGCTTTATTTTTTTTAATTTAATCTATTCAGAGAGGTAACTGTTGCTATTCAGCCACCATCCGCGCCTCCAGTGACTTTTCATGTCATTACAGATTCCTTCATGGCTCACTGCACCTCAAACCCAATGGGAAAAGCAGCAATTGTCCACACTAATTATCCCATAAAGACAGAGAACTTGTTCTGTGGTGCAGACAATGGGGTTTGGGATTTTGGGGGAGGGGGAAAAAAGAAGTGAGCTGGAGACAGGGGTGTTATTGGGAAAATGGCAATATTGAAGGTAGAGAAGTGGGATCAAAAACTTCCTGATCTTCTAAGATACCTACAAGGAGTAGTACAAGAACCCCTCCTCATGGCTGCACCACAAACCTGCATATTTGACCTTATGCCCACTTCAGCCACAATAGTGCCTGTAATCGGAATATTTGAGAGTCTCAAATTAGTTTGGATTTTACACTCAGATCAAAGTGAATGAAATATCTGAGCTCAAATTCTGTCAGGTTGTCATCCTCCAAATCTGTGCTCCTTCCCCCAAAAGCTCCCTGAGCACCTCCTACCCCTGCACACCTCCATGAGCCTAAAGGCCCCACAAAGGGGCTCAGAACATGGGAAAACTCCACGCCATAAATCTTAGGAATCCCAGGGTGATGTGTTTAGAAATGTGAAGGAATTGGACTCTCACTTTGTGAATGTTAATAGGCTACTTACTCCCCATCTGGTAGAAGTGATAAATTAGCAGCACTGAGCAGTATCTCTATAATGTTTACATTAGAAGTAGTTTCCAGGGAGCTGGGAGGGTTGGCAGGGTGAGGAAGTGGCATCCTCAGTACCCACACAGGACTTCTCACTGCATGGTACAGCACCAGCGTGGAGCAGGGCAAGAGCAGAGACAGAAAACAAGAAATCACTGAGAGCAGCTGCTCTCTTTCTTTTCTGGCTAAAAAGCCAAATCCAAAAGATGCTCATTCCTGATGCAGCCAGCACTTGTAATTTACTGGATTCATGGCCCCATTTGGAGCTTCCAGTGGAAACAATATAAAGTCTGAAGAACAACATGGAAGACAAAATAAAATCTACAGAAAAATTGCCAATGAATTTTTTCTTTTTTTATTCATCGACAATTTTTACTGGAAGACAGTTGTTTTCCAGAATGTCTTTCATGTCTGGAAAACCCACAGAACCTATGGTTTATGACAGAAATGGTTTCTTTCTCAGTAGGCTATAAAGGCACTATGAACAAGCTGGTGACTAATGGAGATGGGACTTTAGATAAGAGATTTCTCCCTCTAAGTAATTTTCCCTGTGGCAAGAGCTTGTGATGTTAAACACAGGGCTCAACTTTGTTGGGAGATGCAGCAGAAGGCAAAGATGAGCTCTAATCCAACCACAAACATCCAATACAACGGCCAAAGGAAAACAAAGCAACTCGCCAACTCCACTGCACTGTTTGGAAATGGCTTTGTCCCCCCCAAAAGCCTCACTTCAGCACATTTGGAGCTTCCACCACCCTGCTCAGCTCCTCCTTGGGCTGGAATCTGAGCCTGGGCTCTGGCAGGATGGGCTCCAGCAGATACCAGGTCCTGCTGGCATAGGCAGAGCAGCTCCCAGCACTGACACCATCGCCTGCAGCATGAACTGTGCTCATCTGCTCTGAGTCTGGCCTTGGTACCAGTGAGACTGTGATGAGTTGGGAAAAAGCCTCCTTCCAAACCTCCTGGCAAGCCTTCAGCTATGGCATCTGTGGTCTGAGGGGAAAAGGCAGAGAACAAAAAGGGCACGAGACAACTAAATCAGAGAGGAAAGAGTGCTGTGCTGCCTGGCTCGTCCCTCTGCCAGAGAGGGATTCCTCTCAAACTTTTTTTGTAATTGCCATTTCCATTTCAATTGATTCCCATGGCAGGGAATGCTCCTTGGGGGGATTTCTACAGCCTGACAGATCATGGGAATAGGAAAATGTTGCTAATGCTCAAGCTCCACACTCCTTTATTCAGCTTTGATCCCCTGTTTCTAGTCCCACAGCTCCGGGCAGTCTGCTGATGCTTCCTGGTTATTCCCAAACTGTCATTCCTATGTAGGAAATGGCCATTTCTTATACCCATGTTCCAGAACTGGGGTCACGCCCTGCCAGACACAGTCCTGCCCATGGGCACTGACTTGAGACCAAGGGGCTGATTTACCCCAGCTCATGGACAATATTGACCTACAGGCACACACAGCGAGAGGCAGAGAAGTCCTGCCACTTACCTGGCATTGGGGCAGGCTGAGCTGGACTTAAGTCAATTTATTTCACTTATTTGGGCTGGACATTTGGGTGTCAGCAGCAGCACAACCCACCTGAGCTGCACACAGAGGGCAGAGCAGCCCAGCCCCTCAAAACAGAGTCTACACTTTCAGTGAGTGCACAGCCTGGGCATGGATCAGCCCGTCCGGGGCTGACAAGCACGAGTCAGAACCCACTGGGACATTCCTGCTGTGTCCCCCCACAGCAGCTGGGCCCCCCACAGCCCTCCCCAGTGCTCCAGAAAGACTTTCCTTGGGCACCCTCTAAGCTGAGAAACATCCTCCTGTTCAGCACACAGCCTGGAGGGGGGACACACCTGCAAACCCACTGGGGTCCTGCAAAGCCCAGGTGTCACTGGTGATGGGTGACCAACAGAAGAAAGACATGGAGCTGTAGGAATGAATCTAAAGGAGGCCATGGAGCTGCTCCAGGGCTGGAGCCTCTGCTCTGGAGCCAGGCTGGGAGAGCTGGGGGTGCTCACCTGGAGAAAAGAAGGCTCCAGGGAGAGCTCAGAGCCCCTTGCAGTGCCCAAAGGGGCTCCAGGAGAGCTGGAGAGGGACCTGGGACAAGGGATGGAGGGACAGGACACAGGGAATGGCTTCCCACTGCAAGAGGGCAGGAATGGATGGGATATTGGGAAAGAATTGTTCCCTGGGAGGTGGGCAGGCTCTGGCACAGGGTGCCCAGAGCAGCTGTGGCTGCCCCTGGATCCCTGGAAGTGTCTAAGACCAGGCTGGACTTTGGAGTTTGGAGCAGCCTGGGACAGTGGAAGGTGTCCCTGGCCATGGCAGGGGGGGAACTGGATGGCATTTAAATTCCTTCCCAACCTAAACCAGTCTGTGATTCCATTGCTCCTCAGGATCCTCCAGCTTTTCCACTCTCAGCAGAATCACTGCAGTGCTCTCTGCCAAAGGACACGTCCATGGGAAGCTTTGTCTTTTCCAGAGTATTTTTCTTCCCAATCCACATACCCATCCCAGGGTACCCAGTGCAGAAATTTTGATGATTTCTCTTTCCTGCTGTTGTTTTGTGGGATTAACTGCCCTCCAGACCTAAAGGACAATATTTTTTTTCCTCCAACTCTAACAAAACTTGATGGAAAGCTCAAGGTTTCAGAGTTGCTGAGCTCAAGTCTCTGCCAGTGAGTGACCATTTGGAAAGGCACCTCTCACACTGGGTTTCCAGTTGTTTATTCCAGCTGGCAACCACAGACTACCAGTAATGGAAAGTCTAAGAGCAGCAGCCCAGGACAGTGACTAAGCACTGCAGACACCCAGGATGGAGCACATCCACCAGGTGCTCAGCCACGCTGGCCACTCCACACAGGACGTGGTTTTGTGGGAGCTGCAGGGCTCTGGGCTTTCTAGAAAAGGAACCATCTCACTTCTGAACCTGCCTGAGCAGCACAGAGTTAAACATGGAAAACTCACCCCTGCATCTGCTGGTTTTGTTAGTTTTCAAGCTTCCAACCTTAGATGAAAGATATGCCTATGAAAAATATCTGTGTAGACTCTATAGGTTGCTGTATAAAAATACAGCACTAATTTTAGACAACAGTGTTGCATTCACCACTCTAAAAGGCAAAACCAAACCAAATCAGAAAAAAAAAATAATAATACTTCAAATATGAAAGCTTTTATATATCCACTTGGGAAAAAGCACTTCTCTACCAAGTTCAACTCTCATTTTTTCAGATACTAGTAATATTCTTCCTCCTCCCCCCAAGATCCTCCATTTAATGGACAAAAAAAGCATTTAAAACAAAACAAGAGCAACTTTGATTTTCCTTCCTTCTGTAACTCAGCCCTGGAAACTCCAGCTCTTTTCTATGAGCCCCTGAGCTGTTACCCATCACACAAAGCTACCTTTTCTTTTCACTTATAGCTGCAAATGCAGAGGCTCTTCTCCTGAGTGCTGGAATGAAAGCAGCCGTGAAGGCTGGCGGGTCTGACCCAAGCGTCCTGTGCCTGGACATGCTCTGCATCCAGAGGAACTGCTGTGTGCAGGGCTCAGCCTTACCTTCCCCAGCTCATGCTTTGTCCAGAGAAGCTGAAGGGTTTTCAGCAGTAGGAGTGGGTCCAGGCCTGGAGGAGGGGGAAGAGAGAGAGAAAAGGAGGGAGGAAAAACAAAACAAAACAGATTTATTGGCTCTGTAGAGGCAGCCCAGACACACTGGGGCATTGTTTCACCCCAGAGAAATCAGCTACTCCATGCTGGAAACCACCAAGCTCCAACTGCCAGTCAGGATTAGTGTGTAAAACCCTGCACTCTGAAATCCTAACAAAATCACAGCCGGCAGCCAGGCACAGCTTTAACTCAGCACCCCGTGGGCTCCTGCACTCCAAAGCTGGGCTGCTGCAGCTCCAACCCCCTGCCCTGCCCACCCCCCTTCCCACAGGAAACCAAAGGGTCCTGGAAGAGCCAGCAGCATGCACAGGTCAGGAGGGACGATCAGCACAGGAGTTTTTAATGCATGGCTCTGCAGGGGAAGATCTTGGCAAGCTGGGGATGGAGGAGGGAGTGGGTGACTTGGGGCCAGAACAGGGAGCTGGGTATACTCAGGGGTGCTGCCCTGCCAGGCTGGACAACAATGGGGCTGCAGTGGGATTCTGGCAAGAGGGTGCCTGAGGAAGAGGGAAGATGAAAGGCTGCTGTGATAAGTGGCAAGGCTAAACAAAGAGGGATCAAATATTTCAAAAGAAGGTTATTTGGAATTTTCCTCTTACTTTTCACCTAATTATTGCAGAACTTGCATTCAGTTGTTCTTTCGTGTGCTATCATTCCTCATACAGTCATTCATTATTATTATTATTATACAGTCATTCCTCATACAGTCATCATACCATTATTCATCATACCAATATTGATCACACCAGAACTTCTAAAGCAGTTGTTTAGGAATTTTTCATTTTAAAAGCAGCAACATGTTTGATATCTGATGCTACTTAATTCACAATCATTTACTTATGAAACCATGACACAAAATATTCTGAATGAAAATCATCTGCAGCATCAACAGTTTAAATGTGAAGAATGAATTTAAAGATTTGAATGAACTCTCCAAAACCAATCCTCCTCTTATGTTTTCATACAGCCAAAAGAAAAATGTCAAACTGAAAAGGAAACTTCCTTTTAATTACCTTCTGTGTTTTAAAATTCCTAAAGAGCTTATTTCCAAATGCTAGATTTCATGCTCAGTATCTCATCGCACTTCATATTTCAGGTCACAAAAAACTCCTTCAGCTGTGAAAGGCTCTACCTCATCCAGCTGAACTCTGAGGCACTGCATTTATAAAATACTTGAAGTAGCAAGCTGATTACTGGTTGAGCCAACAGCATGATAATATTCCCATTATCCACTAACCTCTGGGAAACACCAGCCAAATTAAAAATGCCACATTTACAATTCACAAGATAATATTTTCTCTCATCTCTGGTTGTTCTGAAATGTTGAACTCTCTAAACACTGGCTGTTCTCAGCTACTGCTCCTACTTTGGAAAAAGAAAAGGCTCTTTTTACACCAAAACAGAAGAAAAGTCAGATCCCTTCTCCCCAGTAAATTAGCAAATTACAGTCAAATTCAGTCCATGTGTGTGTGCATATCTGCACACTCTCCTCTTGGCCTGACTCCCAAAGAAATTTATACAGACACAGGAAAAAAAAATGAGAATACAACGCAGTGTGAAACCAAATACACTGTAAATCGGAGCTGTAATTAATGCAGGGAACAGGCTGGAATGATACAGGAAATGAGAGCAGTTAGGGAAGCAGTGTTTCACTTCACATACAACCAATAATTCAACTTGTTAAAAGCTTTCTAAACCTCAACCAACAAACCCAGCCCTTTTCTTACTGACGGTTTCCTACCTTACCTCCCTGCCACTGAAACCCGAGCTGATACAGCTGGAGGAAAACATCTCTGCAGCCGCTTTTAGCCAGGTCAGCAGTGCCAGCGTGGCACCGAGCAGCCACAGGTACACAGCGACACCTTCCCTGCCCCAGAGCCGGGCTCTGAGCACACCCAGAGCCGGGTGATTTCCACAGAGCAGCCCTGGAGCACCGCACCCACGCCGGGCTCCGCAGCACAGGAGGGGCACAGACCTGGTGGAGAGACTCCAGAGGAGAAGGCTCCAGGGAGACCTCAGAGCCCGTTCCAGTGCCCAAAGGGACTCCAGCAGAGCTGGAGAGGGACTGGGGACAAGGGCCTGGAGGGACAGGACACAGGGAATGGCTTCACAATGACAGAGGGCAGGGATTGAACAAGAAGAGAAACTGAGAAATCTTCTGGTGTCTGCACAGGTGATTAGGAGGTGAGGCTTCTGGGGAATCTAAGGATAAGGCACAGTCGGGGGCTAAACATAACAAAATAATCCACAAGCAGTTGCTCCCAGAGCCAGACATAAACAGGAGAGCAAAGCCACCTCCTGTCCCTGTCTCATTCCACCAGGGAGAACACCGTGGTTCACGCTGGAGCTGGAGGTATTGCACACAGTTACTCTTCAGATGAGACAGAAGATGGAAATGTGAAGGTCCACATCCTTTGTTCTGCTGAAAGAAATGAGCAATTCACCTGCTCTGTCTCCTGCAGGACCTCTTTGGAGGACTGTCCTCCTCATGGTTCTCCTGGCACCCCTAGAGAGTGAAAAATTAGTTTCTTTGACATGGATAATTCATCAATAACTACTGCTATGTTCCGGCAGGATCCCAGACAGGTACCTGCCCATCCACATCTGAGAAGGAAGAAGAGAAGCAGCAATAAACTAATACCAGGACATCCAAGGAAAAACACCAAGACCATACAGGGAGTTTCATAAGCCTTCCAGAAAAACCTGGAGAGCTTGTGGCTCACAGCAGGAAGCGAGGGAGAAGTATGGGGGAAGGAGGGATAAAGTGAAGTGACTGAAAATGAAGTGGTCAGAACTGCACCACAAGTACATCTGGGCTCATCTCTGGAAAAGAACAAGGCAAGTATGGGGCATGGTGGCCAGAAAAACCCCATCATTCCCACCAAGGACACCCAGAAGCTCCGCTGCTGAAGAGACCTTCAGTCCTGCAGAGTCTCCTACATCCTGAAGAGATATCCAGCTGTTAGCAAGGGGCATTAAATGAGCAAAATAAAACCAGGCAAAAACAGTACAAAATCCCCAGTGTGGAAGGTCAGAGAACACCAGGTCTCCCTGCTCCAGCTGTGAGCAGCTGAGGAGGGTCAGGAGACAAGTCCCAGGCAGCTGAGCCCATCCAGTTCCTAGACTGAGCTCAAGAGAAAGTGCTTAGTCTGACACTGACCCTTCATAGCTCCCAGAAAAGGGGGTTGCAGACCTTAAAACAGCTGGAAAAGCCTCACCAAATCAAGGTTAGAGCACATTGGTGGAGATCTCAAAAAGACACATCTGCACCAACTCCAACAAGACACAAAAGACAGTTGACTGACAGTTCCTTCCAACAGCATGTTCCTGTTTTAAACATTTTACATTTATATATTTCCTCTGAATGTTTTTCATTCTGAAAATTAATGAGTTCTGCCCAGAACCTGGTACCAAAATTGCAGGAGATGGTAAATCAAATGTCTTCTAGTTCTCAAGATCTGTGGTTACATTTCAAAACCATATAAACCACAAGGCTTATATTTTTGAGTTAGAAAAGTGTCTTTGAGGAAAGCCATGAACTATTTTCTGTTCATTCTCTCCATTTCCTTTGTGCATCCATCACTCAAACCCTGCTGTGATCACAACAAAAGCAGTGCCCGGGGGCTGGTGAGGAAAGCACTGGATTTGCTGGTGAGGTTTGCAGTGGTGTCCTTGCAAATTTCTGCTGCATTATTCACCCGTGCAGCTGAAACACCCTGGCAAGAGAACCCCATGTTCTGACTGATCCTCCTCTCACCTGAGGAAAGGGTGATATCCAACCTCAGAGGAGGAATTTCCCAAGGAAAAACCTCCTGACATTTTCTCTTTGTGCCCAAAGCCATTAAATACCTTGTGGTCCAAAACCTGAAGAATTACAGTCAGTGGAAGAAAAGATATTGAATGAAAAAAAAGCAACCCCAAAGAAGGTGGAAAAAGTGAGTGTAATGCAGGGTCACAGCCCCCAGACTGTCACAGCTGAAAGCCTTGGACAGGAAAAGTCATAACCAAAATGTGAACTATGAATCACAAATTTATGGAATCACAGAATATCCCAAGTTGGAAGGGTCCCACAGGGATCACCCAGCCCAGCCCCTGTCCCTGCCCAGACCCCCACCAACCCCACCCTGTCCATCCCTGGCAGCGCTGTCCAAACGCTCCTGGAGCTCTGGCAGCCTCGGGGCCGTGCCCATTCCCTGGGGAGCCTGGGCAGTGCCAGCACCCTCTGGGGGAAGAACCTTTCCCTGAGCTCCAGCCTGAGCTGCCCTGGCCCAGCTCCAGCTGCTCCCTGGCTCCTGTCCCTGTCACAGCCAGTAGAGATTGGCACTGTCCCTCTGCTGCCCTACAATGGTTATGTTTTCTTTAGGCAGCCAGCTTGTCCCTCTGTCCTGCAAGTTAACAGAATTTTAATATTTAATGGAATATCCAACAAATCCAATACACCCAGTAAACAAGCAGTGAAGTTTTACTATTACTTATTGTTTTGTGTGCCTTCTGTCCCAAAAAATCCCTTGAATCTGTTCTCAGTGAAAACTCCTGCTTATCTCAACAGGTCTTTGAGATGTATTTCTGAAAGGAAAATTAAAATTCAAGGTATTTCCATGTCTCCCTTAGGTCAGGTGGCCCATTTGGACTTTAAAACTCCAATATCTCAATGAAGACAATGCAGGAGCTGGGGGTTTGGGTGAGCAGGGACATTCACCCTGCTCCTGTTCCAGCAGAATGAGGGGCACACCCACTCTGGGTCATTTAAATTGCAGCTGAGGACAAACAAATTGTGTGTTATGTGTGAATTAATCAAAGCCTCTTATCCAAACCTAGTTTGTCTCAATTTTGTTCAGAAGTGGCTGCAGCTCACAGCAAGTGTGTGCTGGTTTTGCAGAAGAACAGGCACAGAAATAATATCACTTAGATGGAGCAAAAATGAATGGATACATTTTCTAGTGCCAAATTTGAACCTCTGAGGACGAGCTGATCTAATTAAAAAGGTACAAAATTCCTCTGTAGAAACCCACAGATTGTGACACCTTCCAGGTGTTCACACTGTGCCTCCCTTTAATGAGCATATGTAACATAAATAAACCTTTCAGTTTATTATTATGAGGAGTCAGCACTTGGTGATTGATCCCAATCTTCACTGACTGCAGTGATGAGTCCCCCACTAAAGACTGAAAGCAGCCAGAGGTGTTCCCTGCACTGCAGGGACAGGGAATGCTGCCAAGACAAGGCTGCTCCATTTCCACCACTGAATCCAACAGAGCCAAATTTACAAGAGGATCAGATGTCACAAAACTATTTCATTTCAGAAATGATACACTGCTCTGCTTTAGCACCATTTCCAGAGCTCCAAGAGTCTCTCTCAATCCCAGCAACCCATCCTTCACTGTGCCTCCCACGAAAGAGAATGCCTAACTGTGCATGAGAATGTCTAACTGTGCATTTAGCTTGAGAATGTCTAACTGTGCCTTTAGCTGAACTCACACAGCAAGGCAATCAAGCAAGAAGATAGAGAGAGTCCTTCGTTATTTGGCCTGTCTGGCTCACTCCAGCCTTGGCTCAGTGTCCAATTTCAGCTGCTGTTTTCTGATCCACAGAGCTTTGAACTCAGCTGCACCAAGCCCTTCACATCTCGGGAGGGAAGGAACCACACCAGTGACCAGTCCTGAACTCCTCACACCACACACCTCCCCTGTAATTTTAACATTAAAGACAGCCTTTGGGGAGGTCTGGGAGTTCTTCTCAGGTTCACCAAGGGAACGAAAGGCATTTCTTACTTGTTCCTCCAGCTCTTCATCCACACATTTGGACTCCCCTTCTGCACTAATGCAATCAGTGGGAGGATCTACATCAGACAGGAGGGGAAAATGTCCCAAAATGCTCTGAGTTCCTCACTTGTAATCACCTGACTTTGAACATCAGCTCATCCTCAGTCACCAGAAACCTCATGTAAGATGAATGGTTCCACATTTCTTCATTCATCAACCAGCTGTGACTGCTCTGTTTCTCCAGCCCTGTGATGACAACCACCTCCTGCTTGCCAGGAGAGACACAAAGGCCCCTGTGGCCTCTCCACAGCAGATGAAGATTCCCACAACCGGGATTGGTACTGAAATAAAGGGGTCACATCACCTAACACACTGCCACAAGCTGGCCCAGGCATCCCTGGGAACTACAGAACCAGTTTGTTTTCTTCATAGGCCAGATGGAAAAGTCAGCCCAAGTGATTACCCCAGCCCAGTTCTCTGCCTGTGTTGAGAGCAGGGGCAAAGCTTTATTCTAGTCCACCTGAGATGGCTGTTTCACTCAGCAGGAAATATTTTCTTCACTTTAGGGAGGAGGTCAGTATCTAGAGGCTTATCTTTTTGTGGTTCTTGATCATCTTCCAGACAGACTTGGTTTAACAGAAACTTCTAACTCAGTGATACACCTTGCAAGGTACAGGCCAGCAATTCCTCCCCGAGCCTCTGGTTTGGAACTACTCTGTCACTGTGCCAATATCCAGTCATGTATCACAGAATCAGCCCTACTGAATGTGTGCTCTCTAATATCCTTGCATAAGCTTACACCAAGCACGCAACCACAGAATAACGGGGGCTGCACCTGGCTCTGCAGGCAATACTCATCTCATGTTCCTCTGTGGATCTTCTAGACAAAAGCCAGAATGCCTCAGGTGCCATTAGCTGAGCCTACACTCTCCTGGGATCACTCTGTGAAGCCATACCTTGGTCTGTGCTGCTGACTATATCATTGCTGAAAAGCCAGAATTAGGCCCTCAAAAAGAAATATGATGGAGAATGAGGTGCACAGGCAGAACATGGAGAAACTGCCCTGCTGGAGAGAGAAAAGGGAAATGAAAAGCAAGAGTATTTGTATTGAAAGCAAGAGAAGTTTTTTTTCTAGAAAAGAAGCCAGCCTTTCTCAATGGCAACAAAATCATTCTCTAAGAGCAAGTGCGATCCTTTCCATTCTGAGAAATCTGAGTTATGAAAACATAATAGGAACCCTCAGCATTTGGCTGATACATGCTCAATTTCTAAGTGAGTCAGAAGTTCACATTCTTCTACTGCAGCCTCCCAACTGAAAACAATCCCCACACTTCAAGCACAAGAATAATAAAGCACACATATGCTTCTTATAAAACAATCCTTACAAATAACCATGCCTTTTGTTTTCCTAATGGCTAAAATTCATCATTTCCCCCCAAAAAAGCACAGATCAAACAAAATGCACTCTCATTAAAAGAGAAGGCTCGCTTGGCTGAGCACAACAGGCAGTGACATTGCCCTCTTATTTTCTTAGTGCTTTTTGTCAATGGAGACTGAAGAGCTGCTCCCCGGGCTCTGTGGGGTAGGGCAGGCTCAGCACAGCCCCACCCCTGTGCTCCAAACAGGGCCTTTCCTGCCCCTCTCTCCACATCAGTGCACCAGCCCCGAGAACATCCACATTCCTCTCCCTCCCAGAGTGTACAGACACCTGAGCAACAACACCACCACGGAATCCCAGACTGGCCTGGGCTGGAAGGGACCTCAAAGCCCATCCCATGCCACCCCCTGCCATGGCAGGGACACCCCCCACTGTCCCAGGTGGCTCCAAGCCCCATCCAGCCTGGCCTTGGGCACTGCCAGGGATCTAGGGGCAGCCACAGCTGCTCTGGGCACCCTGTGCCAGGGCCTGCCCACCTCCCAGGGAACAATTCCTGCCCAATATCCCATCCAGCCCTGCCCTCTGGCAGTGGAAGCCATTCCCTGTGTCCTGTCCCTCCATGCCTTGTCCCCAGTCTCTCTCCAGCTCTCCTGGAGCCCCTTCAGGCACTGCAAGGGGCTCTGAGCTCTCCCTGGAGCCTTCTCCTCTCCAGGTGAGCACCCCCAGCTCTCCCAGCCTGGCTCCAGAGCAGAGGCTCCAGCCCTGGAGCAGCTCCATGGCCTCCTCTCTCCAGCAGCTCCACGTCCACCCCGTGCTGGGCCCAGAGCTGGGGCAGCTCTGCAGGTGGGGTCTCACCTGACTGGGCAGAGGGGCAGAATCCCCTCCCGTACAGCACCTGGGCACCACAGCCAGCACAGGAGCAGAGGGTGCCCTTCAGAGCTGGTGCCAATACAACAAATAAAAATGAAATCTCACCAAAGAGCCACCCAGCTCTGGGACATCCTTGTTGTGCCTGAGATGACCCAGCCTGGGCAGCAGAAAGTTCCCTTGCCCAGGATTGAAGCAGCCTGTCCCACAGCGTCACCCTGAACAAGGTGTGACATCACCTCAGACAAACAGAGGTCATTTGGGGATGCTTTCAGTGCACCCTGGCTGGGTAAGAAGTGCAGTGATTTGTACAGAAATAGCAATTCTAAAAATAACACCAAGAGGTTGCTTTCTAGGCAGTTAATGAAATCCATAAAAGCCTAAAAATTTAACAATCATAAACCTTTTGCGGGTAGTTGTCAATACTCTCACATGGTTTCCTCCTCTGTCAGAGGGGCTCTGACCTCAGTGTCAAGGGCTCTGTAGCACTAGGATGACAATCTCTGGCACAGGACAGTGGGGACACACATGGGAGGGGAGGACAGCACTGCAGTCCCTCATTCCCTTCCCATTTTACACCTCTTCCTCCACCCTCATGGCCAGGCACAGCCAGAGGGGTGGCTCGGGGGATCCCCATCCTGACCAAAGCACGGTTTGTACTCGTGTTCAAAACTGTTTAAACAAAACCCACAGTTTCATCATACAGTTTTTATTTTCCTTCACAAATTCAGCCAGGCTACCCTTAACTTCCTTTAGGCACCAGCTCCATGCATTTTTTCAGTGATGAAGAGAATTAGGTTTTGTTCCCATAAACCAACTCAAGTGTTGAGGGAAGGCTGAGGAGCGAGTCACCACATTCCCAGAAGGAGGACAACAATCAGTGCCATGGAATGAGCCCTTCCTCACATCCCACTGTCCTGCCAACCTCCTCAGGCCAGGAACAGGAGGATCTGTCACAGCCAGGGTGCCAGTTAATGCCCTTACACTGAATTAATGGCACTTTCACAGAAATGGAAATTCACTTTAAAAACATCTAAAACAGCACTCCAGAAAACTAACCATTTCTTCTTCAAACTTATCAATGCTGCAAAGGGGAAAAAAAACTGATATTGTCCAGGATAAAAGGGGAAACTTCTTAATTATGTAAGAAACTGAGACTGCCAGTAACAGCAGCAGCCCCAGAGGACTCAAACACAGGATGGGAAAGAATCATCAGATCCAGAGAACTATCATATAGCTAAAATGATAATCCATTTTTTTTGCCTCCACACATCTCTGGAAATCCCCAAGTTCTAAACCGAACAACCTCTAATTGTGCATCCTAAGTAGTTTTATATGAAAAAACCCACCTGGTATTTCTAAAAAGCTGTAGTACGTGTTTTGAAGCCATCCAACTTTCTTTTGAGAACAGTAACAACAGTTTGGTTCTTGTATAAAAGACATTCCCACCTTTTCTTCTGCCAGTTCCTTACCTGAGCACATTTCAGCAGCACCACAGATGCTGGAGGGGGGCAGGGCCTCTCCCTTTCCAGGGTCAGTGCGAACAGTGGTGCTGCACTGAGCCGGCCAGGCCCTGCACAGAGCCAGCAGTGCTGGGCAGTGGAGGAGTCACCAGCCTTGCAAGTGTTCAAAAAAGGTGAAGATGTGGCACTTGGGGACATGCTGACAGTCTTACTCAGGTAAACAAAGTGGAAGAGACCTATCTGTCCAGGCTGAATCAAGCTCTCCAGTGGAAGAGGGAAATTGCTGCTTTGCTTATGTTGAATAAAACAATAGTTAAACCCCCAAGTTAAAAGAATTTCCCCTTCCTCTGGCTAATTACATCTCAGAGTGGTAGATTAAAACTGCATCTCTGGTAGTTGGAACTAGTTTGTTGGAAGGGCCCTTAAAGATCATCTCATTCCAACTCCCCTGCCATGGGCAGGGACACTTTCCACTAGACCAGCACTGACACTCAGCATTATCAGAATCTTCAAACAATGTGTTCTTCATCCATATTTCTGCTGCAGCTTTTGAAAATCACCCCCTGAGGTGCCAGGAACAGTTCCAATCACTCTCAAATCCTAAATCTGCTCTCTCCACACACAAAGCTCTCCAGTTCACCCTTAAGTGACTGCAGAACAGCCAGATGCTCTTCCCAAAGCCGGGTGGCTCAAGCCATTTGACTCCAGAACACGCTGCAGATGTTACACACAGGATCAGCCAGAACCTTGCCTAGTTCCTCACACCACACTCCCACTGACCACAGAGCTGCCTCTGAGCTCTTCCAATGCTCCTAGCTCCAAATCCATGGCCAAATAAAAGATCTCACTGCTACTTAAGACAAATGTAGTGACGGCTCTTCCCTTCCAAAACTTATAGCTGCACCTCCTAGATAAAATAAAAAACCCTGTTTTCGAGAGGTCCTGCACTTTAAAGTCATAGCTCTGGGGAGGCTAAGTGGAAAAGCCAGGATACCTGTCAGCTCAGCACTGATGTGTTTGAAGGGATTTGGTGGTTTCCATGGTGATGGGGAGGGTAAGGGGCTGCCTGGTTCCAGCTCTGACTGACGCACATTTCAAACAATCGCTCTCTTCCTGTTCGTATGGCACAAGAAAAACAGGATGCTGAGAGGTGTTTATCTGAGAAAGGGAGATAAGCAAGCGCACTGTGAGTTCTCAAAGTATAGGAGTTCACCAATGAGATGTTATAGACTCTCTGTGGAAAAAAAATATCCCACTGCTGCCGTGCTGAACGTGATTAAATTATGCATGGAAAGGTCCTTTCCCTTGGAAGCCGCAGGAAACTGTGCAGAGCTGGTATATGAGCCCTGAATACCAATGGAAAGTCTCTTTAGTGTGTGGTACCGAGTTACAGGGCTGAATGAAAGCAGAGAACCAGCTCAGTGTGTGATATCTGCCACCCCAAGCCCAGCCTGGGGCCCACTGAGGGAGTGAGCTACAGAGAGTGGGGGGGCTGCACAGACAGCTCAGGCTGCTCTAAATGCTCTAAAACTGCCCATGAGCACCGGTCCACAGGCACTTCTCAGGCCTTCCAGACAAACTGAGGCACTTTGCAGTATTTTAAATGTCTCTCAGTGCCTGAGAGGGAATCTGCCCACTTCTTATCCCAGCTTCATCAGTGACAGAACCTGCAAACCACACCTGCTCTCTAATCACCATCAGATGGTACAGCCCAGCAGCACTCTAGGGTTTAGAGCTGAAAATTTCACATCCAAAAAGCACAGCAGCATTGTCCAGGGGTGATTCTGGAGCAGGGGAAGGCACCTTCACACCCTTGTCACACCTGGGCATAGGCAATACTCCTGTCCAGAGGCTGGGCAAAGCCATGGCACAAAGTAAGGGCCTGGCTGGATGTACTGGCACTGACCTGGAGTCACAGAGGCTTTAATGCATTTCTCCTGTTGATTTACAGAATCACAGAATCTCCTGAGCTGGAAGTGACTCACAAGGACCACACAGTCCGACACCAGAATTCCAGCTGTACCCATCCCATTGATGTGGCTACCAAAACTATCCCATCATAGCCAGGAATTGTTACAGCTCAGTTCTCTAACAAAGGCCTGGTTCCCAAGGTAAGACACAACAGCTGAGCTTTGCCACCTCTGTCATCCACACTGGAGGACATAGGGTAGGACAGATGTGTATGAGAAAGTGGATTTCTATTTTATGCAAATTTTGTTTTCCCAGTCATTGCACATATTTAAGACAGTATCAAAGGAACAAAATGGGAACCCAATCATTGCCTCTGGCTTGGCTGGCTTATAGATCAACTCCCAGCCTTTAATTCTAGGAAGTGAGTGACCACAGAGCCTCCTGACAGCCAAGGGCCCCCCTTTTTCCATCTGACTTGCTGTTTGTCTTGGAAGTAGCCAGGTTAAGGCTGTCCCATTCAGCCTGCAGCGGAATGTGGGGCAGATGGAAAGATAGACAGAGAGACACTGCAGAGACTGAGACAAAGCCTGGTGGCAGGATGAAAGAGCATGGAATGAAGGCAGGGCCCAGCCAAGCCAAACAAAGTTTTCCTTGAGTGATTACATCTGCCGGAGAGTCCCCAGCTTGCACTCTCCTTGCTGAGAAATTCTTTTAATTGTGTCTAGGACATTTTAAAAATCCCAAGAAAAGCTCCTCTGTAATTGTTGGAGCTCTGAACTGTGTGAACTTTTGTCGTGCTGAATCGCCAATGACTCGCTGCAAACCTCTGCCACCAGAGCAGGGCTTTGCTGAGGGAGAGCCCTGGGGAGGGAAAACTGGTAATAAATCTCCATTTATTTTTTCCCAAGGAAAACAAACAATTTAGACAAATTCTTCTCCTTCCCAATGTCTGTATAGCTCAGTGCAAAGTGCATCCAGCAGAAAACGAAAAGAGATCCGTTTTCAGATTAGCCAAAATTAAGTAAGGTTAAATGAGTGATGTGTAAAGCCAAAGCCTACAGCTCTGTGAAATGGGCATGTCCCAGGGGTCAGCAGGGATGGTGGATCTTCCACAGCCACCAGAGCCACTCAGTGCTGGGTGAGGGAGGAGGGGAACAGCAGGGCAGGAGTGTATGGCCAGCACCTGCACCACACAGCACCACAAGATGCCATGGGCAAATCCTTGCAGATATGAAAATCAACACTTGTAAGCCAGAAAGACAGAGAAATATTAAGTAATCTTCAGGGGCCATGATCTTGCCTTAACCAGACACACTTCGAGTGCTACCTGAATGCCACCACCTCGGGCTTCAAGTCACGGGTTCAAATCCCTTGTCTGTGGCAAACCTCCCTCATCTTCAGGCCTGTTTTCATAGCATTAATTTCCCTTCACCCCTCACTGTGATAACCAGAAATGCCAGAGAGTTGACAGACTCCAAGCACCTCATTTCTCTCCTTCAGAACCCACACATCTGCCTGCATGCTCAGGTGACTGGATATTTGTGTTTGCCACATGGGAGGGTCAGTCACTGGAGGCCACTACAAAGGCAAGGCTCAATGTCAAAAATCAAATAAAAAATAACAAGGTGCATAAGCTGCCTCCTCTGGCCACAGTCACACAGTTCACTGGGACACAGGGTAGGGTACAGTAAGGAGGGAACACCAACATGCCTGTTCACCTAAAACAGCCACCCAAATTTGGGCTTGGTGTCTGCACATTTCCTCAAGCACTTTGAATAAATACCTGGCTGCATTGCACCACCTGGCTGGTGCCAAGATATTCTGCCTAGGATATGAGCTGCCCAAAAGCAAAGTGACTCATTCTCATTAGAATCACAGAATCTCCTGAGCTGGAAGGGACCCACCAGGATCATCCAGCCCAGCCCCTGTCCCTGCCCAGACCCCCACCAACCCCACCCTGTCCATCCCTGGCAGCGCTGTCCAAACGCTCCTGGAGCTCTGGCAGCCTCGGGGCCGTGCCCATTCCCTGGGGAGCCTGGGCAGTGCCAGCACCCTCTGGGGGAAGAACCTTTCCCTGAGCTCCAGCCTGAGATGCCCTGGCCCAGCTCCAGCCGCTCCCTGGCTCCTGTCCCTGTCACAGAGAGCAGAGTTTAGAGCTGTCCCTCTGCTTCACCTCCACAGAAAATGAACTTGGCCAAAACAAGGATCTGCTCTTGCTGGGCCAAGGAATTGACACAACTCAGTAAAGGCTCCAAAGTACCAGCACAGGAGCAAAGAGGTGACTCATGTCCCAGGACTGGGTGCAAGGGCATGAGAGAAAAGGACAGGAGCAAGACCTTTCTCTTGCAGCTGTGATTCAGCTGTTTGATCAGTCAGCACTTCCACTTGCTTCATTCTGCCAGAACACACATCTTTCCTTATCAAACAGAATTCACAGTACTGACTGCACGTCAGGTAGTGACACCCATCCTTCAGTGACCTGACAGGTGCTGCGGTTTTATGCTCTGCCATGCTGAAGACAAGACCCCAGCTGAAGGCTAACTCACACATCAGCCCCAGGATGGGATTTCTCAGCTTGCTGCTCATGGTGAGGCCACGAGCTGATCAGCACCCTGAGCCCCTGGAGCAGAGTCACCAGCACTGCCAAAGGACAGTATGTCTTATACTTTAAAACAGTATCTGTCATTCTAGAACAGAATTTATCCTCACAATAGGCAGCCTTTCCAGGCAGAACCCCTTCCTCTGCTCCTAGACCCTGCATTTCAGAAAGCACAGCACAGCCAAGATCATGCCATGTGGAAACACCAGCTCAGTGTCTGTTGAACAACACCTCAACAAGGCTGAAGGAAACCTCAATGGAGAGAAACACCAGATGTGACTGAGGGAAGGGCAACAGTCAGGGCAGCTCAAAGACACAGAGCCTGATCAGGACTGGTGAGCAAAGGGACCAGTGCCTCTCTAGCCCCCAGGTACAGGGAACAAGGTTTGAGGGCCAAGGAGCACCATTTGAGAACACTCACTGCAATAATCTCAGTCCTCAAAACTATGGAGAATTCCTTGAAAACCTCTGCTTTGCTGCGGAGGAGGTTGGGATTTTATTTTATGCTTATTTGCCTCTTGTTTTTGTCCTGGTAGATAATGTTCATTTCCAGTAACTGTTGACCAAAGTGGAAAAGGAGGATTTAACAATAAAGTGCAAGAGTCTATCACAAGTATATGGCAACCCATGTGCTCTTCTGAAACAATAACACACCAACATAAAATAAATCAGTGCCTTTTAATTTAACAATGTAAATTACCCTCCCACCTGCTGTGACTCTCCATAAGGAGAAAAAGCTGGCGGTGTATTTACCAAGCTGTCTATCCCAGTCCCATTCTGCACTGGCCTCCTGCCCTGGGGTTAGACTGTAGGACTCTGTCATCTCTTGCACTCGTATGACCTAAGAAAGGGAATGTGGCCTTTTTCCCACAGGCCCAGAGTGAGAACATCATAAAAGCTGAACTTTAGCCCCCTTTTTGGGCAAGCAGCACAATAGCAAGGAGGATGCTGTTACTCCCCAGAGGCTCTGCTGCTGAAAAACATCACCAAGCTCAAGTAAAAGGTCAGTAGTTAGGATTGCATCTCTTGTTTTCTTCAGTTTTCCTCCTCCGTCAAAGGCAGTTCAACATTCTTTGCACAACCCCCTCCCTCCTTCTGAGAAATGCAGGAAGGAAGTGCTTGCAAAATAGTTTAATTTAAAAGAAGGCACAATCACACACAGCAAACCCTGCTGCAGCCTCTGAGCAGGACATGTCCACTGCTCCCAGTTCCCACTGCAGCACAGACGAGTGAGTCCCTGCAGCAGCAGAGCCGTCCCTCCCTCCCTGCACACATGGGCAGGGCTGTGCTCCCAACACCTGGGCTGGAGAGCTGTGGGTACGTGCTGCAGGCAGCCCCTGCTCCCCCAGAGCACACAGCACATCTGCCCAGGGAGCCAGGGCTGTGCAGCAGGACGAGAAGGATGCAGTGAGCCCTGCAGCCTCCCAGGGCACTGCACAGTGCCAGGCACCGAGGGGCAGCTCCGTGGTCCTGGACTGCAGGACAGTGTCACCTCCTGTCTCTCTCATAACTAGTGCTTGTTTGATTTCACAGGATGTTCTTCCACCAAAGCTTGTTACCTGAACCTTGTTAGGGTTTGGGAAGGTATTTGGGGCAGTTGGATTTAATTTGACCTTTTTCTTCACTAGATTTATGTGAAAGAACCAGAGTGGGTGGAAGAAGCTGTTATACTCCATGCCTGTTTGCAAAGAGGAATGTAGAGACCAGCAGGCAATTCCTGGAAAACTCCTTCATTATCCATCAGTTTCTGCAGTATGACCACATATCCAATCTAAACATAATTCTTCCCAGGCACACGGTGGTTTTGTATCCCTGGGCAAACAGCACTTATTATCACAAGCCTATTTCTTTGTCTTTTCCAAGACTCTGGCAGTCCTAAGGACTTCCCTTGAGCCATGAACCACAACAGCCACATGTCAGGACAGGCTGGCACTCCCTGCCTGCTCTCCCTTCTTTGAGAATTCCCAGTCCTTCCAGCCCAGTGTCCTGACACAAACCCCTCAGCGCCTGCAGCGGATCCGGTCCTGTTCCAGTGTGCCACGTTCCCTTCATTGCTCCTGGGTTCATCTCCAGCTGGAATTCTTGGACTTCATGGGACACTGCCAACAAATCACAGTTCTGTCTCTTCTTTAACCCGTTGCTGTCACAGTGCATCATTAGATTAATGAAATAACTACGAGATCAATGCATGAAGGACCTAAGCAGAATCACACCCATGTCCACTTGAGTGGTGCCTCCTTCCAAACAGGATTTGCCCAGGACAAGCAAACACACAATCAGTTATTTTCTAGAAGGAAATTTAAAAATGCTGCATGCTGTTAATGTGAGCACTTTCCTGTGTACAGTCACACAGCTTCACAAAGGGGAACATTAACGCTCTCCCACACAGGGAAATGAGAGTTCCAAATGCCACCAGCAGGCTGGGGACTGGAGGGCTGCAGCAGGACCTCAAACCAGCTTGCTGAGTTTGGCTCTTTTTATTTTACAGTTGACAGGTTCAGCTGCTAGCATCTACACCCAGCACTGAGCATGGGGAAACCTGCTGTTCTCTAGCTCTAGACCAGATGGGTAAATTTTTTGGGTTAATGTTTTCATAACCATGGAGCCAGGGCTGCTGTTTATTATCCATCCCATCCCCAGGAACTTCTTAACTTCTTTTCTTTTTCACTTGTTGTTGCTTATGTGCATTTCTGATAGATTTAAAAATAAGTGTTAGCTCTGCAGAAATACCTTCAGCTTTAAAATGAGGGTTCCATAATCCTGCCGTCTTTACACACCTTAAATAAAAAATTATTTCTGTCCTGCAGAGGACAAAAGGCATTTAAGGAGCTTACTGCCCACCCCGTGCCTGCTGCAAGCCCAGACAAAGGACAATAAAAATGTGAAACAGAGGAGAAGGAATGAAAGAACCCCAGAAAGGCACATCTGGCTCAGAAGAGGAGGTGCTCCTGCAGGTAGTCAGCACAGTGCCTGACCACTCCTTCAGTGAAAAAATTTTTTCTAATATCTGATCTGAACTTCCCCTGTTGTAACTAAGGCCATTTCCTTTAATCCTGTCCCCTGACACAGGGCAAAAGAGAGCAAACCACCACCTCACTACAGCCTTCCTTCAGGTACTCGTAGGGAGAAATTCCCAGCTCAAGCTTTGTGAGGATACTGAAGCCATACTGAAAAATATAAACCCAAACAGTTGGTTTAAGGAATGATTAAAAACAGGTTACAGAGCAGACAGATCTGAAAATATGACCGAAATATTGTAATCCAGTGATACAGGGAAAAACATCCCAGTTCAGTTCTGAGCCTCTTCTTGGAGAGAGTCCTATTCAGCAAAGGTGATCCAGTCAAAGGTGAAGCCCTCACCTGACTTGGTTCCTCCTTCTTTAAGGCATCACAGATGGCTTTGCCTCAGCACTGCCCTGAAGAGATGACAGAAAGCTCTGCCTCGTCCACAGAGTGACCCACACATCACCCGGGGTGTTCTGCACCCCACAGCATCCCCAGCACCCCCTTGGCCCCAGGCCCCACCACCTGCCAGCACAGCAGCTCCTCAGCAAACACCAGCCCTTTGCCTCCTTTCCTCCCTTTCTAAGATGCTTCTTCGAATGGGAACTTTGCTTATTAAGACACTTAATGATAAAGGGAAGGGCAGCAAATGTGCAGTGCCTGCTGCCAGGCCCAGCCCCAGGGAGGCTGGCGGGTGCTGGGCTCCAGGCTCTGCTCCCAGGCTCTGCCCCCAGGCTCTGCCCCCAGGCTCTGCTCCCAGGCTCTGCCCCCAGGCTCTGCCCCCAGGCTCTGCTCCCAGGCTCTGCTCCCAGGCTCTGCCCCAGGCTCTGCTCCCGCTGTTCAGGCCGGGTGTTCTCCCCTCGTGTTTTCCCCGCGATTGTTTGGCGGGGCTGGTGATGGATGGTGGAGAGGGCTGTGGCTGGAAATGTGCTCCCGAGCCGCCAGGAAGCTGAGAGGGCCTTTGCCAGTACTTCCTTCCTGCATCTAAGGGGAGGACAGAATGGGATAAACCTTGGCTGTCTCTCACCCTGAGAAAAGGTCTTCCCTTCCAGCTGGATTACAGTAACAGTATTTTAATCTTTCACAAGATTATAATATCTTTCCTCTCTAAGTATAGCTCCAGTGACAGCTCAGAGAATGAAATGAAAAAAAACTCAAATGTAAAACTCAATAGGTAGTGCTGGAAGCTGAACAAATGGAGGTCCAGACTGGTCCTATCCTCAGTCAGGATATAAATCACCAGTGATCACACCTGTTGAACCCAGGACTTGACTCCAAGAGCAACCAGGACTAAGCACTTCAACAGGAGGTGTAAAATGTACCTAAGCAATACGTTGAAAATTTGTCCCTCTGGACAGATTCACTCCTGTGCTTGTTTTAGACAGTGGAACTAAACTCAAACCACAGCATTTATTACACCTACAAAAAATAAGGCTACAATGAGCAATCTATGAATATTCTGATCAGACATTTCTCATGAGCACCCAGGACATGTTATAGAGACTTGAATATCTTCTCCCCCAAACCCAACCTGTAGGTCCTTCTGTGGATGATTCATGAATCTCCATGATATCCTGATATGTCATCATCACTGTTCACAGTAATAAAAGTCCGTGCTGAGTATTAGAGAATAGATATTTCATGCTACCACAGGAATTTTTCTAAAATTTTCCATTTTTGAGCCCCAGATTCAAACCCATGGACAATGGTGAGGGCTTTAGTGTAGGCAGATGTTCAGAACTCCAAATTGCTCTGCCTCAGCCATGTGGCCTGGGACAGCCAGAGCAAGGCACACGGGTGGTGGCTCTGAGGCCCCCTCTCCCTGCAGGCCCAGCAAGGGGAGATCCCAGCAATCCCCTCATTTGTCTGGGCAAGTTTGCCCAACGAGCCTGTAAAATCAAGGAAGAAATTCTCAGGACTCGACAACAAAAGAAAACTCCCCCAACCTGTGAGCAGACAGCTCTCCTAACAGCCTCTATTTCTGACAAAGGCCTCAGACAAAAAGACCTCACCCATGAACAAAGAGTGGGGAACAATAGGAACTGTCAAAAAATAGCCCTCACGCAGAGCTAAGAATGCCCCTTGACACTTCCAAAAAAGCCCAGGCTGAGCAGAGCCTGGGAGGCCGCAGGCACAGCCCCTGGCATCCACCTCTCCCAGCACAAACTGCCAGCAGCACTCGGTGAGGCTGAACACCCATAACCAAAGATGGGGATGGAAGAAGAGAGAAAATTAATGGCAGGTCTGAGCCAGAAGTAACAAATTCCTGCCTATCCAATCTCTCCAGCAGGGACCCTGACCCTCGGACTTGATGGAACATACCTTACAATGGTGAGTGCACATCTTCCCTTATTGCAAAGGGTAACCAATTACCAAAGCAATTAACGGGAAAACTAAGTTATGGCAAATAGCAGAATAAGTTGTCTAACACAGTAATAAAACCTCTGTGTTCTTCTGAACTGGTAAGAACTTACCAAAAAAAATTGCTAGAAAAATTTTCAACCTGGCCTAGAATTCTAAGAATGCTGCTATCCAGATGTGGACAGGAAACCTCAAAGATCCAATAATCTTTATGGTATGCAATTTAGCATTGATTCACATGTTTTTCTTTATTTGTGACTTAGCATTCTCCTCCAATAGCAGTAAGAAAATAAACAGAAAGCAAATCATGCTGAATGAAAACTCACCCATGGGCTGGTCACTTGAGTAACTGTCCTGATTCATCCTCCCAAAAGCAGCACCAGATCAGGATGCTGAGATCGGAGATATAAACTCAGAGATGCAGCCCAAGCTCTTGTTTCTGGAAAGAAAATGTAGAGTTACTGTCAAACTCTAGGAACTTCACCCTGTGTGAGAAAGGGAAATCCTGTGTGTGGTCTGTTGCCCTTGAATTCAGCAGGAGAGTGGAGAACCTACATGCATGTGCAACTTGGTGTAGGAGCCATAGCACACGTGACTGAAGATCAGAGAATGCAAAGGGAAACTGAATTGAGTCAACCAAGAAGCACTGGAAAGTGGCATCTGAGAGCCCATGGAAGGTAAAACAACATGGAGTTAAAACCACAGCTGGGTTTCTGGAATAAGCTGAGTTCCAGATTTGAACTGCACAAACAGGAGTCCCTAATGCTCTTCACTTGAGTAGCCAAACAAACTCCTGCACAGGGTGAAGAGCTGGACTCAATGATCCTGAGGTCTTTTCCAATTCAGCAGATTCTGTGATTCTATGCAAACCCCAGACATAACTAACCCCAATCCGGACTAACAGGCCATGTGAAAGTGTGTTTTTGCCACAGTTACACAGCTCCTCCTCTTTGTTTGCTTGCCCTTCCACTCATCACATTTTAACTGTGGTAGAGTTGGGAACAGAACCCCTGTCTCCCAAATCCCAGTCCAGTGCCCTAACCACCACATCCTTCCTGCTGAATCACACTGCAGGATTGTTTACCAGGAAGGAAATTCCCCCTCGAGAGCACTCAGAGTGAGTGTGCTGGTGGAACACAAATGCTTAGAAAAACACAAACAGAGAGGCAATAACAACAAGTGATTGAAGTCCCTGTACTGGCTGAATGCACAGCAGCACCTTGGTTTTGTTGTGGAGCAGTGGAAGCAAGGCCCCATGGAGCAGGACACAGAACAAGCAGTGCATCCAGATGGCCTCCCAGGAACAGCCTCCTGCTCTCCGCAGATGATCCATGACTCTGGAAGTCTCTTCCCCACGTTTAGCATGAGGTGTATGCCACTCAGGGCCATTCAAAAGGTTTGGATTCTCAGCAGGCACTGGGAGGGTCACCTTTGGGAGCAAATCTGCCAAGTGCAAGCAGCTGTGGATATGATCCAGAGGGTCAGAATTAACCTCAACACGTTGTACAAGCAAAGGGCCCTTGTTTTCTTTATGGTCTTTAGCTCAAAAAAAACCAAAAACAAAAACAAAAAAAAAAAACACAACCAAAAAAACCAACCAGGGTGTGTATGAGGTGAAGATAAAAAAAATGGAACAAATATATTTATATATTTTAGCCTAAACACACTTTACCCCATTGGTCTCTTAGAAAACAAAAAGGGCTGCAATTCATCCATAATCTGTCAAAAAACACAAACCCACTGAAATGGCAGATTCATGGTCCAGGACTCTGAAGAATTTGGCTCTGCTCAGCAGTTGGGCAAAGGGGAAGAATTTCTCCATTCACAAGCAGTGGCTTTCCAGGTTGTGTCCCACGAGACCCCACCACAGTAACCAACAAACACAAGTTTGGGCAGATGGCAGAGGTTGGACTGGATCTCAGGACACTCCCTTCAAATATCATTGTTTGGGAGTTCCAGCAGGACCTGAAGACTCCTGGGGGACAGGGAACCAAAACCTCCCTCTCAGCAGCATCCTGGGGTCACACCAGATCTAGAGCAGCTCTAACAAGCCCTGAGATGGGACTTCTACTGCAGTAGAAATTTCTCACCAGAAGACACTTTGAGGCACTTTAATTCCTTTGAACAGTAAAAAAAAGTCACAATTTTTCCTCGGAGCTTCTTTTGACCTTGACATGATCTGAAATCCCTCAAGCCTTGCTTTTTGACATCATATGAGAGTAATTCAGGAATTAACATGAAATGCAATTCCATTGTTCTCCATTCAAAAGGCTATTCTCTCATTCCTTGCCTGCTATTTTTGGGGTCAGGATCCAGCTTGTAGCTTTTTCCATTAGGTTTAAATCAAGCGTGTCCAGAGAGAGAAGATAACTGCATGTGCTCAGTCCTGCAGGGTGCTGTGATCAGTGTGCAGGGATGGGTGATGGCTCACAAGAAAGCAATTGCTGGTATGGATGTCTCCTGCTTGGTTCAAAGAATTCCCTGTATGGAAACCCAGCATGGAGCAGCCAAAGGAAAAGGCTTCTGCAAAGAGTTGCCAAACTGCTTCTCCAAGGACTGCTGGCTTTTCTCCAGACCAGGTGTGGTCACTGTTGAGCTCTTGACTGTGATGTTGAGCTCATGGCTGGTGCCATGCAGGACTGCTTTGCTTTATATTCCAGCCAAAAGAGCTAAGAGCACACAGTCAGCCTAACACCGTGCTGAGGCAGGAGGCATGGATGGATGGATGAACGGATGGATGGACAGATGGATGGATGGATGGATGAGGGACGGATGGATGGATGGATGAGGGACGGATGGATGGATGGATGAGGGACGGATGGATGGATGGATGAGGGACGGATGGATGGATGGATGAGGGACGGATGGATGGATGGATGAGGGACGGATGGATGGATGGATGAGGGACGGATGGATGGATGGATGAGGGACGGATGGATGGATGGATGAGGGACGGATGGATGGATGGATGAGGGACGGATGGATGGATGGATGAGGGACGGATGGATGGATGGATGAGGGACGGATGGATGGATGGATGAGGGACGGATGGATGGATGGATGAGGGACGGATGGATGGATGGATGAGGGACGGATGGATGGATGGATGAGGGAGGGATGGATGGATGGATGAAGGGTGGGCGGATNGGATGGATGGATGGATGGAGGGATGGATGGATGGATGGATGGATGGATGGATGGATGGACAGTGTCTGACACCTGCCCTGCCTGCAGCTCACACCTGCCCCAGAGGCAAAGCGACCCCCAGGTGGATGGGGACAGTGTGAACAGAGCTCCCATTCTGCTTCCTCAGTAACAGCTGAGGCCACAGCCACCGCCAGACAGGAAACGGAGGGCCACTGGTTTCCTTCTGAGTGATTGCAGTTCAAGCAGGGCCACTGCTGGGCTGGAGTGAACAAGGTGCTCCTGACCCATGCTGGGAAAAGCAGGAAGTCTCCCTCCTGAGAGTGTTAACTCTCAATGGGATCAGCTCTGGGTTGGGATCTCAAGCTTTGCCTGAGCTGGTGCTTCTCTTAATGCTCAGAAACATGGTGAAGTGACTGTATAAAAAATCTTCTTTCTCCTCAGAAAATATCCCCAAAACAAAAAAGGAGATATGCCTGGGTATGGAAAATATTTGAAAATGTGAAGTGAGAGTAACTTAAATCTTTAGAAACAAGAAAACAAACACTACAAAGCAGTATTTATTCGTAGGTCTCTTCATACGGGGACTTTGAAACCTATTTCAGAATTTTACAACCTTCCTTTTATTGCCTTGGTGTTACAGAACATACAGGCACACAGAGCAAAAGGTATCACAGAATCACAGAATCCCCTGAGCTGGGAAGGACCCACCAGGATCACCCAGCCCAACTCCTGTCCCTGCCCAGACCCCCACCAACCCCACCCTGTCCATCCCTGGCAGCGCTGTCCAAACGCTCCTGGAGCTCTGGCAGCCTCGGGGCCGTGCCCATTCCCTGGGGAGCCTGGGCAGTGCCAGCACCCTCTGGGGGAAGAACCTTTCCCTGAGCTCCAGCCTGAGCTGCCCTGGCCCAGCTCCAGCCGTTCCCTGGCTCCTGTCCCTGTCACGGAGCAGAGACTGGAGCTGTCCCTCAGGAGGAAGCTGCACATTGCTCTGAAGTTTCCAGTGTCATGGACCCCTCCCCAGAAACACCATGAGTTAGGAGATGGGTGAAGGAGCTGTAGTCTTAGGAGTGCCTGTAAAAGCATCCTCTGAAGACCATGGGTGCCTTTTCATTAACTTTTACAGACTTTGGATTCTGTACTCGAACCCAGTTTAGCTTCAATTTAGCTCCTATAACCTACAAATCCAGCATTCATTCTTCACAAACTTAATTTAAACTTCATTCTTCACAATGTCCCAGCTAAGCTACACCAGTCAAAATCTCTGCTTAATTCTGGGATCTCAGGCTACAATGTGTCACAAATGACCTGCCTCCCAAGCCCTTTCACAAGCTATGTCTGTAGCATATGTTCTTTCGCAGTGGGCAGAAGTGATGAAGAGGCTGCAACCCCTCTGCACCTCAGGTTGAAATGCAAATCACAGTTCCACCTAATTTTACAGACTTCCCATTATCACATAAATCTTTAACTACTCAGAAATAGAAACTTCACTTTGCTGTGATAAGGATATAGAAAAAAACCACTGACACAAGCAAAAAATAAAAAAGAAAATTCAAACCAGGCAGCGTTCAGCCAGTGCCTGCCATGACTCTGAGCCTGTGTGAAGAACCCCAGGCTACGTCCCTTCCCCTTCGGGGCCCTGAAACCAGCAGGGCTCCACGAGCTCCCATCTGGACAGGGCCGCTCAGCACCACCAGGACCACTGGTACTGCAGAAGCAAAAGGGCCAGGACACGACCCTGCCTCCTGTATAAATTCATTTGAGTGGAGCTTATTCTAAGGAGATTGCTTCACTTGAATGTAATTTTTATTAAATTATTATTGACTTTTGATAGTTTATGAGAGTAATTTAATGATTTCCCAACATTCGTACCATAATAAGATTCATTGGAAGCACTGAAGGTTCAAAGCAGAACACTCATGGCAGAAGCCGGCAGAGCCATGCTGCTCCCGAGAACACGCTCTGCCTCATTAGCTCAGAAATTAAAACTGGAAAGCAGCTGACACAACATCAACAGATGTCTGTCAAAATCTGCTGGATTTTCAAGGCTGTCCCCTCAGCATGGTGAAGCCTGCCAGCTTGACAGGAATGTATTTTTCATGGAATTCCTGTCCAAGTTCCTAACATCAATAAGCAAATTGTTGTGACCCCAAGGGCATAACCCCCGGAGGAAGCCCTGGATACCAGAGAACGTATCTCCCTGCATGCCTGCAGAGTTCCACGGCCCAGCTCTCCCTGCTCATTTCACTCTTGCCCATCACTCCAGCCACTTGGGAAGCGAACCCTGGACACAACCAGCACAGCCAGAGTGGCTCCGGCAGCGCTGCCAGGGCGGTGCTGGCGCTGGGGTGGCTCTGGCCGTGCCGCAGCCCCGGAGGCTCGGCGGGCTCAGGCGCGTTCCCCTCGGCGCGTTCCCCCCGGCGCGTTCCCGGCGCGTTCCCCCCGGCCCGTTCCCCCCTGCGCGCTCCCCCCGGCGCGTTCCCCCCGGCGCGCTCCCGGCGCGCAGCAGCCGCGGGGCTCTGGCACCCTCTGCTGACAAACTCGCGCAGGGCCGGGCTCTCTTTCCTGCATGAAGAGCCGGGAGCTTCACATGTTTTATCTGTCTGCTCAGGTATTTCTGCCCTACTCTCCTGTCTTCGGGGACACCTAAACCCCACGGGTTATCCAAAAACCCGGGGATTTATCGTCCTTTCCATCTCCCAGCACTACCCAGCTCCCTGCAGGCAGCTTTGATCCTCTCCCTTATTTCTGAAAGGTTTGTACCTGGGAGGCGACCCCTCATCCACCTGAGGGAATAATCTCTGGAAGGGAACTGTCTGAACGCTTCCAGCCCCATCCTTCTGATGCAAGATTCCCTCATCAGTCCCCACGCCACCCGTGTCACACAGCAGCTGTGACCCCTCCCTGTCCCTGACACGGCACAGGAGCCCTGGCAGAAGGAAGCCGAAGCTGTGCCTGGCAGGGGGACTCTGTGCCACCGCCTCCACCAGAGCAACCCGGCATTGAGGAAGGACAGGGAGGTGACCACACACACCTTGGTCACATGTGTGACGTGTCCAATCCCCAGTGTGTCACACAGAGAGACCCCGAGGTGCTGACTGTGACCAGTGACACTCACCCTGCTGAACCAAGGCACGGCGTCCTGACCCTGCTGTGCCGCACGGCAAGGTTCCCAGGGAATAATGAACACCAAGAACAGAAAATCCTCTGTACAGACAACAGTGAAACAGAATCCTGATAGTTTGGGATGTATTAACTTCAGAGGTTAATTTTCAGTCTTGTCTTGCTTCTTCTGTACTGGTGTGAAGGGAAGACTGTGAGGAGGTGACAGCACACCCTGGGTAAGGCACAGAGAGCTCAGGTGCTGAGCAGACTGCCACTTCAAACCCATGCAGGTCGTACTTAACCTATCAAAGGGTCTGCACTTCAGGAGAAAGAATCTCAAAGGATCATTTCACCTTCAAAGCTGGACCTTAAACAAAAAAAGACAAAAAAAAAAAAAAA
>VWZV01017174.1:577171-592308 GCA_013397155.1 Irena cyanogastra | reverse complement strand
ACGGGTTATCCAAAAACCCGGGGATTTATCGTCCTTTCCATCTCCCAGCACTACCCAGCTCCCTGCAGGCAGCTTTGATCCTCTCCCTTATTTCTGAAAGGTTTGTACCTGGGAGGCGACCCCTCATCCACCTGAGGGAATAATCTCTGGAAGGGAACTGTCTGAACGCTTCCAGCCCCATCCTTCTGATGCAAGATTCCCTCATCAGTCCCCACGCCACCCGTGTCACACAGCAGCTGTGACCCCTCCCTGTCCCTGACACGGCACAGGAGCCCTGGCAGAAGGAAGCCGAAGCTGTGCCTGGCAGGGGGACTCTGTGCCACCGCCTCCACCAGAGCAACCCGGCATTGAGGAAGGACAGGGAGGTGACCACACACACCTTGGTCACATGTGTGACGTGTCCAATCCCCAGTGTGTCACACAGAGAGACCCCGAGGTGCTGACTGTGACCAGTGACACTCACCCTGCTGAACCAAGGCACGGCGTCCTGACCCTGCTGTGCCGCACGGCAAGGTTCCCAGGGAATAATGAACACCAAGAACAGAAAATCCTCTGTACAGACAACAGTGAAACAGAATCCTGATAGTTTGGGATGTATTAACTTCAGAGGTTAATTTTCAGTCTTGTTATTGTCTGCATTTTTCTGATTCTTGCTTCTTCTGTACTGGTGTGAAGGGAAGACTGTGAGGAGGTGACAGCACACCCTGGGTAAGGCACAGAGAGCTCAGGTGCTGAGCAGACTGCCACTTCAAACCCATGCAGGTCGTACTTAACCTATCAAAGGGTCTGCACTTCAGGAGAAAGAATCTCAAAGGATCATTTCACCTTCAAAGCTGGACCTTAATATAGAAAAGACAAAAAAAAAAAAAAACAAAAAAAAACACAAACAAAAAAAAACCCCAAAAAACCAAGGAACAACTTTGGAAATAGGCAATGCAGGATTTCCACCAGAATCAAAGTGTAAACAAAAATTCTCAGCAAATACAAAAATAGCTCAGCTGAAGACACTTCACGAATTTCATTCCAATTTTTGACTACTTCTGAAAACCACTATAATATGGAAAAATTTGGAAAACTTTAAAATGTCAGGGGATTAAATAATCAGGGTGATTGTAGTAGCAACGTGTAAATCCTTCTTACGAGGGGATCCAGCACAGTTACTTCAAATGCTGACAACTCAGTCTCTCTTGAGCTCTCTCACATTGGAAGAGCTTACTTGGCTTGCTTTTTCCCCATCCTAGAACAGCTTTGTTAACACTGCGAGCACAACTCTGCTGAGGACTCAAGGTAGGACTTCAGCACTTCCCAAACAGAGCCAGGGCTGCGTCAGTGTGAATTCTTCAGACACTTTGACTGCTCCCAGGACTTGGATTTCAAGTTTAGGCAGCAGTGTTAAGCCAGTGTTACCAACATCTGTGCAGTGCTCTCTCATGGAGCATTTGAATGTTCCCTCCTGGATCACTAAGGAAGCCTTATTATTTCTCATAAGCATATTCACCTTTTTTTCTTTTTTAAGCATGAAGCATCCTCCAGAGTCTGACACTTCTAAAAGGCTTGGCTGGACAGGCTCCGGCAGCAGTGGCCATTGCAGCTACAGCCCTCGTGTCACCAGATGTTTGTCCCACCTTGCCCTGCCAGGACAGCACAGCTGGCTGGGCGCCTGCCTGCCCAAGGCCTCAGCTCGCAGTCCTGGCACGTTAATGAGAACAGTGGGTGAAAGGATTTGTACAAAACCACTGGGCTCTGGGCTAACACACAGCACAGCACCAATGTCCGAGTGCAGCTGCTCGGCAGGGTCAGAGCAGTGACACAGGGACACGGGCTGAGCTCACCTCTGGATGAATCCCACACCTTGGGGGTTGTCCCCAGGGATCACCCAGAGACACCCTGCAGTCACAACCCCACCGCAGAGTTTTGGGAGTACACCTGTGTTGGTAAAAGTGAAGTAAATGCAATCACCTCCTGACTGAGACATGCTGCAGCAAATTCCCAGGTGAAACAGAGAATTTCATGAATCATGGCATTTACAGAAGAAGGGAGCGAGGAAGGTTTGTCTTTTATAAAAGTACCTATTTTCCGCCTTCTTCTTTTTATTTATTTTTAGTAGTGTTGAAGCTTTCCTTCTCCCCTGGGTTTTGCTTGAATACCTCCAGATGTAGATGTAACACTAAACAAAAAGCTTTTACAGGATGGATGAGTAATTTTAGAAATCTGCTAAATTTTCTCCATCTTGATCTGTTTCTCTCCCTATCTGCCTTTCCATTCAGTCACAGGAGCTGAAGCTCTATCGCTTGTATTTCTCCTTGATCACTTTCACTCCAGACCATGTCTAACCATGAATCAAAGCACAATAATCCAAGGATTTCCGCTCAAATCACCATTTCCTCTGTTTTCCCTGTTACTAGCAAATCCCTCAGATCCCAACTGTCTGCAGCTCATCTTCCGCCCTGGCTGGGAGCTTCTCAGCAGCCGCAACGGAGCCAGCGGCTCTGCAGCCTGCACAGCTCCCAGGCCACCCTCAGGGCATGGGCAGCTCCTTTGCTTCTCCCAAAGACACTGCTACTATGCCTTGGAAACTGTTCCAGAATTCAGAAGTTCCACAAGCTATTGGCATTTTCATTTTCAGGTTCTTGTCATGTTTAACCCAGATCTCCTTCTGAGTTTTTTTCTCCCTGAGATCTGATATACTGGGTCAACAACGAGCTGCTACTTGTTTTAGTAAGTTTTGCCTGTTATTTCATCTCTGTTAGCCTTTTGCCCAATTCACTGCCCACGAGTCTTCCCCTGTCCTGCAGGGAGTATCCTCGTTGTTGATGGCAGCAAGGAGAGGAATGCTGGAGGACAGGGAAGGTGGAGAGGCAGGAGCTGCAGCACTGATCAGCTGCAACATCCAGTGATGGCTGAACAGCTCGAGGAGACAGTGGCTTTGTTGTGGCTGAAGATCCTGACTGCTGCTTGGAATATAAATTAAGGGATGACTGATTGCTTGACTGAGACCTTGACCAGTAGCTCTCATTACAAGATCATGCCTTACAATGCACTGGTGGCTTTGTTTCCCTACCCTCTGGAATGAGCTCTGTCCTGAGCAATCCCAGCCGCTGGCATCTGAGGGACTGACACCCAAGCAATGTCCCTGTTCCCTCCTGTTCTTCCTGAAAAAGTTTCATTCCACTGTCATCACCAGATGACCTCATGGTCAATTAAGGCTGCTTATCAAATTCAATTAAGTCTTTGTCAAGCACGAGGCCAGTACCTGCGCCACACTCTCCTTGTACACTTCCTCACACTCACAACCACAGCGAGAGAAACAACATTCTGCTGGAGAGCAGGAATAGTGTCCAATCCCACAAGGTCAGGACAAAGCCAAGTCACATTATTCATCACACGCTGTGCACTGACTTTTTAATCTCTTCCCAAGCCCATGTCAGTGTTATCTCCACCATGCCTGATAATAAATTGCTTTCAAAACTCCTTCATGGGTAGTAGTTCCTCACGCTCTACATCCTGAACAAGCTTAGAGACCAAAGCGCAGATCTAGAGATCTTCTCTAAACTTATTCAGGAGGTAAAGGGCTAGGGAAGCAGGTTCTGAATGCGGGGATTGATTAAGCCAACAGTGGGATTAACAAGGTCATAAATGGCCTTTGGTGGCATAAATGGCTTTTACAAGGGATGTTGGTTTGTAAGCAAGTTTGCAGAAGATGATACTAAAGGAGGAAATAAGGAAAGTCTTGAAGTTGCAGTTTTGTTCTCCTGGCAGCACTTGTGGAAGGCCAGCACAGAGAAACCACTCCTGAAGCTCCTGGGCAGGGAGCCAGGTTTTTCCACATCTGGAAGATGTGTCTCCAGCAGCCTCCTCTTTGCCCTTTGGTTCTCCTTACAATACACAAGCAAAGGCTTTACCCTGCAACCTCCTCCTGCCTCACCCCCAATACTTGGGTCAGACTGGGGAAAAGAGCTCTCCAGTTCAAAGGCTCAGGTTAATTTTCACAAGTGTTTTGAGCAGCAGCATGCACAGCCACTGTGAAACATCTGCTCAGATCAGATCTCAGTAGCTACAGACGTCTCCACCACTGTCTTCAGAAGTCGAGAAAAATGTGGCCTTGCCCAGCTTTTGGACTGTTCTGCATCCACAAACATTATTTACCTGAAAGGCATGTGTTTTCTCTGTATGATTTATTACTAGCTATAGTTAGAGTTGCAATGATCATGCTCTAATTTTTTGGAAAGTACAACAGTTTATACATAGTTTTAACCATCTTTTGGAAAACCTTTAAGTAGTGATGAATCGACCCATAAAATAATACAAATGTCAGAACCAACATATTATTCTCCTTTAGGCATGGGCAGGGATATCTGATTTTTGGCTGCCAAATGATCTGGCGTCTGAACAACTGGCAACAAATTCAAAGTGAAACAGCAAAACTGTGGGCAGCTGCTGGAAAGACTGGGATTCTTCCCCTTTGCATTTGGACAAGAAATGCCATGTCTTCTCTGGGATGCTCTAATCTGATTCACTTGTTCACAGCACAGCAAGTCAGCTCTATCAGGATAGTTTGCGTCTGCACTGCTCTGCCACAAAGCCACGAGCACCTCTGCTGTAAAGCATGACAAATACACAAGTCCTCACTTGATCAAAGGAACCACTGGAGAGAGATCTCACCCTGTGGTTCTCTCCTGCCTCACTCCCCACTAGAGTCTGCAGATGCCCACCAGAAACTGCAGGGGCTGAAAAGCAAACCAAACCCTGGTGTCTCCTCTGGTATCACTAGCCCAGCCAGCCCCACTGCTAGGGTGATGCTGGGTGGCACCTGCTCATGGTGGGCTCTGAAGGACCAGGATACCACGTGCTGTTATCAGCACATCTCAGCTGTATGAGAGATCAGCTCCTTGGGTTCCTCTCTAAGCCCCCAGCAGGCTGCATGGTGTACAGAGTCATCCAAAGGATGTGATGGCTCCAGTGCTGGGGGCTCTGGATGAAGCCACAACAAAGGGTGTCCTGCTGCATTTCCTTGGGCCCCCATTGCTCACATCACATCTCTTTCATGGCACACAGGCATGGAAGCTTTGGCACCTGTATGAATGTGAGCAGCAGAGCAATGTCTCTCCTGTCTATATTCCATGCCAGAGATGCAGCACACAGCAGGGTAGGAAGCCCCAGCACAGCTCTCCCTGCATGATGAAGAGAGATCCCAGAAAAAGGGCAAGAAACAGGAAAGGCACAAGCCAAAAAGATCCAGCACTGCTGCTTGTCACTGTCCTATGTGTTTCCTTATCTTGGTTGAGGTCACTTTGGATTCAGTGATGGCCTGACGGCACCTCTGCAGGGGATCCTGTCTCCAAGCTTTCTACAACCCTGAGCTGCTGCTGTCCCTCTTCAGGAACTTCTCTCAGTCTAACAAAGGAAATAAAGAGCAGGAAAATTGTTATTTAAACTCACTTTTGGAGAGGAAATTTCTCACAGCCTGATGGCAATTAAGGAAAACATTATTTGGTGGCTGAGGAAGCCACTGACTTGGTTCTCAGATAGGGCTGGATTAGGAAGAACTGCAACATCCCCCAGTCAGTGAAGGTAATCCTGGTTGCACAAGCACATTCCTCACCGTGCTCCTTGGCTTCTCCAAAGCCTCTGGGACACAAAGAGGAAATCAGAGGCGACATGCTGAAAATGGAAAATTGCAACTCCTAAAAATTATTAATCACTTGAAATGGTAAAACAATACCCTTTGTCAAAGTGTGGGTGATGAAGTTGGCACAGCTCCTACCAAAGAGGAATTTGATCTTCAGTGGTACAACAGCATGAAGCAGCATCCTGTGCTGATGAGATACTCAACCTGAATTTCTTTCAAGGTGCTTTTGCCACCTCTTCTAGCTGAAGTCTGTGGAAAACAGGAAGAGAGAAGCAGCCTGTGGCAGCAGTCACCTGAACCAGAGACACCACAGGGGTGCAGCAAGAGGAAAGCTGCTCATTGACAGAAATTGAAGGCTGTTTGTGTTTAGTGGGAGGAAGAATACCTTATAGAATGCTGTGCATCACCCTAGGAAGCTGTAATAGGAATTTAGAATCATGGAATGGCTTGGGTTGGAAGAGACCCTAAATCTCATCTTGTTCCAGCCCCGCCATGGGCAGGGACACCTCACACTGTCCCAGATTGCTCCAAGCCCTATCCACCCTGGGCTGGAACACTTCCAGAGATGGGGAGCCCACAACCTCTCCGAGCAACAAATGAGGCACCAACCTGGGACTCCAGAAATCTCCATGAGATTTGCAAGCAGCAGGGGTCAGCTGTAAAATCCCTGCTCAGCTCCCCTGGGGCACTCTAAGCCGCACACTGAGGGGTAAAGAACAAGCAGAAAGAGGCCCCAAGAGCAGCGTCTGTGCCCTGATAACATCTTTGCAGTTGCAGGCTGCAGCTATGTTTGTAACATTTAAATTAACCTGGAGAAAGGCTTATTTTATACAGATTATTTTATTGAGAGTTGGGACACACTTGCAGCCCTCTAAGACTAAGAGCTAAGCACACTAAGAGAACAAATCTTAGTGTCTGAGAGGGAGGAATTCGCCCCTCAGTTTCCCTCAGCTCCGTCACTGTCCCTGCTGTCCCTGCCTGGAGCAGGCAGGACACTGACACATGGCACACCTCCCTGCCCCACTCAGCACACACAGAGGAGGCTGGCCACGGCCAGAGCAGTACCTGGAAACCACAATGACAGTCTGTCCCCAATGCTGGACAGTTAATCTTGGTGCACAACCCCTCTGAGAATTTAAAACGCTTCCTCCAGCCCGTCTCTGGCTGTGGTCAAACAGCTGATGACACACACTCTGACAGAGCAGCAGGGTTTCTGCTGGGGGCCACAGAACACTACGAAGTGTGAAAAGTCCCCAAGAAAAAAAACAACAGGAGGCTCAAACCTTAAAAAATAATACAGACACTAAGAGGCTTCTACTATTGGCTTGAAAGATACAGCAACAGAACATTGCTAGATGGTAGATTTCATTCTAAAAATTGTATTTTCTACAACATTTTTTCTTATTATCCAGAATATGTTGTGTGTAATTATTCGTGAGTATGAGGGTACAAGCAAACCATTGCAAGTTCAGCAGGATGTTAAACATAAATATTTAATGGCTGAGCTGGAATATTTTCCAAAGTACTGAATATTGATTTAAATTCTATATACTCCTTGCTTTTGAGGAGTTACAGAGATAAGAATCAATGCTAACACCAACATGGCAATGTACGAGTTAAATCCGCTCTCTACTCATTACTTCTGTATTTCAAATTGGTCAAATTTTATGGTCAAATTCAGAAGCAAGGCAAAGCCTTGGGGGTAACATTGTACCCACAGCCACTGCACACACTTGGAATTCCACTGCTTTGCACCCACTTGCCTGTGTCCCAGCACACTCCACAGCACAGGTCACATTCGAGACAGCCACGACACACAATAATCTGTCTGCCCAGACAGAGTAACACCATCAGCCTCCAAAGACTGCAGGCATCCACTCAGGTCTGCTGCTCCTGCTTCTCCAGCCCAACCTTTTCTACCCCTCATGGTTCATGCATTGCACCTGTGTCTTTCATTATGTTCTATGCTGTTCACCTCTTTTTCACAGCTGAGACCTACTGGGGATTAGGCTGTGCTACAGTCCCGTTCCCAAGTATCACAAACCAGGTACCTACACTTGCCTATGCTTAATTAATTACCTCTTTATATAGATTCTCATTCTGGTTGAGTTCAGAGTCTGTGGAATTTAACCTGACAACACCTGTCACAGATTAAAAATTAAGAAGAAAGGAGCAAGGGAAAAGCTTTAATAGATAAGAGGACTAGTAATACCAGAATACACACATGAAAAAAGATGTGCTTCCAAGTATAGCTCACATTGCCTCCCTCCTTCTGAATGCTCAGAACTAGTTCACAGACAGCTAAATTATAATTCTGCTTCTCAGACAACAGAAACTCAATTTAATATGCTCAAAGTAAGCAGCTCTGGGACTTGGAACAGAGCTCTGGAGACCTCCGGTGCTCCTCGGGAGAAAGGAAAAGCCCAGGGCTGCCAGGGAGGACGTGCTTGCTGTACTAAAAGGCAGATGCCTTCAGAGCACTCTATGTTCAGTCATCTCTTTATCAAACCCTTAACTAATTAAACAATCCTCTTGTCAAAGAGAACAGTCATTGTTTGTGTGACCGATGCCCTGTAAACATAATGGGATAATCTGCCTTTCTCCTTTTTTTCTCCCTCAATTCTCCCAAACAGCTGGGGGATGCGCTGCCTGCTCGCCAGGGAGCCTCAGCTCATCTGTCGTTCCCCGTTCGCGGCTGCACGCAGCATCAGAAGCCAAGCTTAGGACAATGACGCCTCAGACACTCCAACAATCCATCTGATCCTGTGCCATCGGAGAGTCCCTGGCTGCGGCAGGGCTGGGCAAACAATCAACAGGGAAAAAGAAGGGATTTCTGCCTAGAACTGACAGTTAAACTGTACTGATCTACAACGGCAAACGATGCTCCAGCACAAGCATTTCCAGCGCCCTCCTTTGACTTGATCCTGGGGAAGAAAGAATCTGCAAACACCAAAGCTTTGGTCAGATGGCACCAGGCTTGCTCTCACATCTGCACAGTACAGCAGCAAAAGCTGTTCTTCAGCTGCTGGAAGCTCAGCAAGTCCCACGTTCAGAGAGGGCTCCAGGCCTGGGTACCCGAGGGAACAGCTCAGCTCACAGTAACCCCGCCTGTGGATGGGTCACGACCAACAGCAGTTACAGAGGGCAGCTATTTTCTCATTTGAAATGAGGACAATGTTTCAGTAGGTTGCAAAATCCAAAGGTTTGCCCCTCTCTGTATTCCTGATGTGGGGGATGTCTTCCCCACAGTCCACTCTGCTCACCCCTGTCAGCAGAGCTGCACAGATCTGTCACCCCAGGGATAACCAAGACAAAAACGATTACCTGTCCCAGCCCTCCTTCGTCGAAGTGTCTGTTTTCCTACTAACACCACAGCAGCAGTCTCTACTGATTTACTGTAAGGAATTCAAACTAACCAGTACATGAATTTTTGAATTAAAATGCAGTACCTGAAACTGAAATTAATCACTATTACAAGGTGCAGATTTCATAGGGCTGTCATTCCCAGGAGTGAAGCAGAAAGCAGGTAGGTAGGCAGCCCTTCACTCCCAGGTGAGGCTCCCCAAGCCCTGGGGACACAGGCTGGGACAGTCTGTCACTCCCCTCCAGTGTGCTGTGGAGTCAAAGACCACACATGGCTCCACTGACCAGAACTGGTGACCACGGTGTCATTGACTTCAGGCCATTCACTCATATGTGCTGGTTTGACTAAGGAGGGAATGTGTTTCTGTGAGGGGTGAGGAGGAGGATGAAGGGGCAGTGGGAAGGGAAGGCTGAATAATATCCAAATGTGAAAACCCTTCAGTGCCCATCAAACGTGTGAAGTGGCCCTGAGGCTGCCAGAGCTCGTTTGGACAATGCTGTCAGGGATGCCCGGGGTGGGGTTGTTGGGGTGTCTGTGCAGGGCCATGTTGTAATGCATTGAGTAGTTTATTTAGTTATTATTTTGCACTGGGTAGTTTGCTCATTTGCACTGGGTAGTTTGTATTTATTAGCACGGAGAGGTTTGTTTGTGTCACATGGTTTGTTCCTGCATCCCTTCCTCAAGTCCTGTGGTGTTAGTTTCTCCCCCAGGTTAATTCCTCCCTTGACCCCTCCCATCAGGTGTTCCTTTCCTCTGCCCCCCCTCCCCCGGTTTAAAACCTGGTGCCACGAGGTGAGCTCTCTCTCTTCTCCTGGAGCTGTTCTGCGTTAAAGCGTGGGACTGTGGTCCCGAGAGGAAAGAGCGCCTCTCGTCTTTTGCTTTTGCCCTTGTGGGTTATTGCCAGGGTCCTGAGCTAGCCAAAGGGCCACCCCAAAAGGTGATTAATACCACAGGGCCAGGGGCTGGACTGGATGATCCCAGTGGGGTCCCTTCCAGCTCAGGGCTTTCGGTGATTCGAACAGAAAGCTTGAGGTCCTCCACAGTCAAATCCATCCTCGACTGTATTGTCCGAATTTCCAAATTCTCCAAACCTCCACTGACTCCCCAGGAAGTGCCTGACAACGCCATTTCAGCAGAGAATGGGGAGGACAAAGGGCTTAGCACAAGGACAACTCTGATCTTCTCCTGAGCAACATCCCCCCTCACAGCCCAGCTTTGGGGGACAATGCCCTGTCCTGCTTCTCCACAGAACACTTCAGACAAGAATCAACAGTGACCTAGAGCCCCACTCCTGGCTAAAGGCAGAGTGAAACACCTCCACCCCATCACAGATCCTCAGGGACAGAGCAGAGTGACAAACTTCATCCATGTGCACACCCTTCTGAAGAACTCACAAACGTGTCCAGGTGTCTCATCTTCCCTCAGCCCTACCTTTGACAAGCTGCCACTTGGCTTAAAGCTCCTCCAGAGGAGACACAGCAGTGGTGTGCCCTGTGCTCACCAGGAGACAGCACGTACAATGCAAAGTCTTTCTTTTTGCACCTCATCTAGGCCACAGCAAGGAAAAAAAATAATGCAAAACTGTTCTATTTTTAACCTACCACCAAGAGAGACTTCACAGAGCCATGTTCAAATCTAAACAAGTTCCTCATCTCAATCCAAGCTAAACTCAGCAAGCGTAAAGCAAACATCCCAAATGGAATTTATCAAAGCCAAAATGATGTTATCCTAGCAAAATTGCAACATTTTCCATATCTGTAACCAAAAAAAGAGCAATATTAGCCTTAAGGCTCTTTTTCTTGCTCTCTCTCGTTCGTTTTCTCCCTCCCCACCTCATCACTGTAGCCAAGTTTTAAACAATATCCTTGAAAATAGCAGCTTTCAATCTGTTCCGGAGCAGCCAAGTTAATGAGGCCACGCGGCATCCCAGGGCACTCGGGAGGGAAGGGCTCACACCGCTCGTTACTGCAGCCTGTGCTGCTCTCAAAAATGTAAAATATTTCAAACTGGTAAGCGCTTCCCTCCCCTTCTCCCCCAGTCTCCAAGTAAGAGAGGGTTCAGACTTCCAAACACATACTGTGGAAAGAATGAAGCACTTCTGGAAAAAATGAAAGACCAGTTTGCCTTTCTAAATTTAAAGATTTATAAATCAATGCAAATATTTTTTAAAAAAGAAGGAAAGCCAGCAGAACACTCCCACGTGTTGTAGCACAGCACAGAGAGTTGTAGAAACAAGTACCTGTTTTTCCTGACCTACATTTGCAGGCTGGCAGGAAATCAATGTTTGTGTCAAATTACAGCAGATTTTGAACAGACTTGCATGTGCCCTCCAATCTCAGCTATTAAATCTGTTTGGGCCCAGGGAGTGAATGTTTGGTATGAAAGGTGCCACTTGTACAGTGACACATGCTGGGTATTATGTGAATGCAGGCAGGTTGTCTTTTGGCTGTAACACTAAAAATGGGAATGGATTTTCCATAGGAGTTGGTTCAGCTAGAGACATTTTCCTTTCCTTGAACTGCTCTATACATTCTCTCCTATATTTACCATAAAAGCCCTGTGGTTAAGCAGGCACAACCACAAAAAGCCAACATGGAGCTCTGTCCTGAAGGCCTGGCTATGATGGAACAGCTCCACAGGGGAGAGGCACCTGCGTGGGCTGGAGCTGGATAACAACAGCACCCAGCACACAACACTAGGGGCTGAGGAGAGACAGGACCTACAGCCAGGACAGACAGGCAGCCAGGGACAGAGCAGCCCAAGGACAGACTCTCACCTGCATCACTCCTCATCCCAGCACAGGCAGCAGTCCCTTGGATTGCTGTTCCCTGATTGGGGTTGTGCTTTACCTGCCTCAGAGTGCAGCCCATTCCTGCATTTGTAATTTCACAAGGGGTCTGGCCCATGCCAGGCAATGGAAAAGGCTGCAGAAGTGGGAAGGTAACACAGCACCACACTCAGCCTTAGAAATAACCCAATATTTCTCTTACAGCAGGAGATTTTTTTTCACTCAAGACCACTGAAGCTACTGCAGGGAGCTGGGAAATGAGGCTGCTACTGATCTACCTCATACTTTGGTATTATTGCCAGGTCTTTATTTCTACAGATGCACCTTTGCCACAATAGCCCAGTGACTCATGACCTGTCCCAGAAATCAGGGTCTGCAGTGAAGATGGTGAATTCTTCCTGCTTCCAACTGGTTTAAAAAACACAGTGGGAAAAGAAGGCCTAGTAATCCAGATTTTCCAAATATCCAGGGAAGACTGAACCCTGTGGAATGGAAAGGAATGGACATCTCAGCCAGTTACATGAACCCCCACGGTAGGCATCTGCAATGATCTGGTTTAACATAAGCTTGCAAAAACTCTGTGATGGAAACACATTGGAAGCTTCCTTTATTTTCATGCCCATTTTCAGATCTCTGTCATTTCACAATGCCATATTTCACCAAAATTAAAATCACTGTGTTGCAAAACACATTCAAGACAAAAGTTTCAATTAAGCCCTTTAAAATATGTTTTTCACAATCATAGCAGAAATTCTTTAAAACTGCATCTTCCCCAGGCCAAGTCAAATGTGCCCAAAGAGGCTGCAGCTGCAAACCTCCAGGAATGCACTGGCAGCAGAATTCCCACCTCTCCACAGCCGTGTGAATAGGAATTACCTATACTAACCAGCCTGAGCCTAAAAACCCCACAGTATCCTGCTGAATTCCAGTCACAGGCTGACATAAAGTAAAGGAGCCAGATACCCATTATAGCAATCTGAACAGCCCTGTGTTTTGGAGACTGCTGGTTTCACTTATGTTTTTTGATTTATACCTCATAACTACAAAACTAACGAGATTCTAATGAAAAGTGGGACATTATTCATTTGGGTTCCCCTCAGGAGGTTCAGTTTATTTCCAACAAGCATGCTGCTCATTAAAACAGGAGGTGATGGTTTTAAGAAGCTGAAACACAAACCTGTTCCCAAATGTGCATGATCTGAAATGACACAGTGGTTTCTTCTGCAGTTGACAGTTTTACTCCCTTTATCTACACTATTTTGATCAAATAGATTTTTTTAAACTGGTGACTTCTAAATAAACAATAAATGTCTAATCTGTATATCAAGTAATGTAATTATTTTTAATAGTAATTTTTTTAAAAGTCAACCCTCTGCATATTTGCTTCTTGCCTGCCCTAAACAAATCAAATGTAAATAATGACTAAAATATAAAACTGTTTGCAACTGTTTTTTAAAAATTGAATGGTACTTAATATAGAGAAACTAAGTAGGTGAACAGATCATTAAAAATATGTATCTGTATAGTTCTCCTTACTGAAAAAGCTGGAGACACAACCTCAGCTATCAGACACTTCCAAAGTGTACCCATGAAATACCAGCATTAGGCAAAGCAACCCCTTTGAAAATCCTTTCCTTAGTGACACACAGGTCTGTAGCACAGAGGTGAAGCTGCACACCTCGAAAGCTCTCTGGAATAACTGTTCCCCAGCCATACACCTCCCATCTCTGATCTCCAGTGGGCCTCATGGAACTCGCAGGGAACCAAGAGCGCTTGCATCGCCGCCTTCCCTGGCCGATGCAGCTCGCACAGTGAAGTGCTCCCATCCCTCCTACACCAGGGCCATGAGAAATGAAACACTGAACCACAGCTTCTAAAAAAGCATTTAAATTAAGAAATGAGGTCTGGAACATGGAGCATTTGAACTGCCCATTCATCGTGGCCAAGGCAGTGGGCCCACCAGTCACTGAAGACAGGAACTCCAAATAGGCAGTGTTGGCTTCTCAGCATCCCATCAACCCCTGACTGCTCCAGACACAAACCAGAAATGCACCAGTGACAAACTAGGGAGGGACAATTTTAATAGCTCATTCATGAAAGCACATTCAGTTCTTACCTCATGGCTGTACTGCACACCCCAAATGTAAAAGATTTTGATTCCAGAGGGGAGCTTCTCTGGAGTTTAGGCTTACCCAGCCCTTCCCCTCCAGTTTCTTCTGGTGTCTCCTGAAGAGCCAGGCTGGAAGAGCTGGGGGTATTTATCCTAGAGAACAGAAGGCTTCATGGAGACCTCAGAGCCCCTTCCAGTGCCTGAAGGGGCTCCAGGAGAGCTGGAGAGAGACTTGGGACAAGGGATGGAGGGACAGGACACAGGGAATGGCTTCCCACTGCCAGAGAGCAGGCATGGATGGAATACTGGGAAGGAATTGTTCCCTGTGAGGGTGGGCAGGCCCTGGCACAGGGTGTCCAGAGAAGCTGTGGCTGCCCAGGCTGGACAGGGCTGGGAGCAGCCTGGGATAGTGGAAGGTGTCCCTGCCCATGGCAGGGGTGGCACTGGATGGGCTTTAAGGTCCCTTCCAACCCAAACCATTCCATGGTTCTATGATTCCTTCTCTTCCTAAATGCTACAAGCTGGGTACGAAAGAATCTGTGTTGTTCAAGCACTCTACCCCAGTCAACAGCATCACCTGGGGGCTTTAGGGGAACAGCCAGTTCAATCCGTTAAATCTTAAATATCATTTTCTTTCTGGAGACAATAAACAGTTCAGTAAGTGACTCTGCAGCATTCACTAAAGATGAATGTCCCACAAAGCAAGCACAAGAAAGATAAGTGGTTCCACCCATCTGAACAAACATTTCCTCCCAGTCACACCCTCTGCACATAAAAGCAGGAATCTTTCTAAACTCACACTGAACAATTCTAGTGGAAGGTCACAAACAATAACAATGGGTAATTAAAACAATAATCAGGCTTAGTAAGACAAAAATTAAAAGCAAATTGCTCATCTTTTTTTTTTTTTTTTTTCAGACTGCCCAAGCCTCAGCAAGAACATGTTTTGGACAGAAGAAGATTTGAACTTAAAAGATTACAACAAGCTGCTGTTCATCACCAGAAGAAAAGTCTCCCCACTTTTGGTGCTGTGGGATTCACAAAGAGATTTTGTGGGACAAAGGAGGACAGACTGTAACAGTCTTGCTGAAGATGTAATATGCTGAAGTATTACACACAAGAAGGAATCTCCAGGCTGAACACATCCATAGCTCAGAGCTGGTCACAGCTCATCCCAGCAGCAGCGGCCCCTGTGCTGCCCTGCTCGACTCTCAGTGTTCCTGCCTTGGGGAGGGGAGGGGAGGGG
>VWZV01017174.1:555097-577134 GCA_013397155.1 Irena cyanogastra | reverse complement strand
GGGAAGGGAAGGGAAGGGAAGGGAAGGGAAGGGAAGGGAAGATAACTTTTTCTTGAAAATAGAACCAGTATGTTCATTTGGAGTTTTCTGCGAGGAGTGAAATCAGAAATCAGATGAAGAACAACTACAATTCTGCAGAATTACACCCAAATTTTTAAATTGAAACCTTCTTCACAAGTGCTGCCACCTTCAAAACAGAGGGAGATGCACCAAAACACACCAGACTGAGACTGGAAGCCATGGGCTGGGAGGGTACCAGGCAGTGTTAGCTCTAGTTTTACATGGCAAACTGCAACACTGAGGGAGACAAGGCATTTCCACTGCCACGAGGCACATGCATACCTTCAGCTCTCGGGATCAGGGAGCTGTTTCTTATTTTTTAAAGCACTCAGCTTAATATATACCCAAGGGATACCAGTACAGCTGTGTTGCTCCATGTTTGTCATTGAGTAGCTCTCAGTAAACTACCTCAACCAGGTTGGTGGGAAAAATTATGAAAGATTTTAGGCAGAGCAGCACATTTTAGGTAATGGAGCTGAAGGAGAGGTTTTGTGTCATTTAAACCTCCCCCTCTATTCACTGAGGTTGTTCTACAAGTTGTAAACTAATTATCTGGCTCTTTCCTCTCTGAAGAGAACCCCTCATCACGCTGTCCTTCACCAGTCCTACTCCCTTACTGCTCTCTATTCCATAAATCCCTTTGCTTTTTCCTTTCAGGGACAATTTAATTGAAACTCTGAACATTGCTCTGAGTGTGCTCAGCTTCCAGACAGCTGCCTCTGTCTGAGACGTCTATGGAGGAATTCAGAATAGAAGCCAGGTTTTGGTAGAACACAGAATTCCCTTTTATCCTGGAATACACTGCTCCATGCCCTCCGCATCCCCTGGCTGGGGTGACAAGTGAGGCACTGCTGTGAGAGACTTTCAGCTTTCTTAACTCCCCACTCCAGAGCACATCCATCTTCAACACGGAAAAAAGCAACAGTTCTTGGGGGAAAAAGGTTGGTATGTGGTCATGTAATTAAAGCCTGTCACAACTCACACCCACATTGTGGTAGGTTGGTGGTGTGCAGGCATCCTTGCTCTGGCATTTCCTCAGTTTAGGCTCCTTGCATTAGAAATCTAAATACTGCTTTTATTGTACCACACCATAAATTCTTGTGCAGAAAAAGTAGCATCCCTAAAGAAGAATTGTTCAGCATGAAAGCCCAGCTCGATGCCTTGCTAGAATGAAGCCACAATCCCTGGCTCCTCATTCACAGCCCAGTCCTGGGACAGCAGCACATCTGTGAACAAGCTCAAGCACACGAGCACTCTATCTGCGCCTGAAATGCAGCACATAAGGGAGCAGCACAGCTTGCACAAACCACAGCTCCGGAGAGAACCACGGGCTGAGATCAAAGAGAGAAACTGGAAAGCAACTGGATTCCTGAAGGACTCAGGCTGACAAGGTCGGCACTCACGGAAGTACAGATCCCAACAGCCTTTCTGTATTAGGGCAGCAAATGAAGAATAATATTGATGCCATCAGTGGCAAGGGCGAGATTGTTCCCTGGGGATGCTGAGTGATGGGCACGGGGAGAGGATGGGGCAGCAGCCACAGGGCTGGAGCAGAAGCGCTTGTTGAGGGAACAAGCAGGAAAGGTGAAACAATGGCTGAGATGAGAAGCATCTCAACAAAACCACACCAGACTTTGGGTTTACGCCGCGAGGAGCGGGAGCTTGGCCCCCGCCCCGAGAGGCGTCACTGCCCCGACCGGGCCGGCTCCGAGAGGGGACAGGGCTGGGCTCTGCAGGTTCCCAAACCAGAGAGAAGAGGAACATGGAAATCACAGAGTCACGGACTGCTTTGAGTTGAAAGGCACCTTAAAGCCCATCCAGTGCCACGCCTGTCATGGGCAGGGACACCTTCCACTGGCCCAGGCGGCTCAAAGCCCCATCCAGCCTGGCCTTGGGCACTGCCTGGGATCCAGGGGCAGCCACAGCTGCTCTGGGCACCCTGTGCCAGGGCCTCCCCACCCTCCCAGGGAACAATTCCTTCCCAATATTCCATTCATGCCTGCCCTCTGGCAGTGGAAAGCCATTCCCTATGTCCTGTCCTTCCATTCCTTGTCCCAAGTCTCTCTCCAGCTCTCTGGGAACCCCTTCAGGCACTGGAAGGGGCTCTGAGGTCTCCATGAAGCCTTCTCTTCTCCAAACCTAATCTCAATTCTCTCAGCCTTTCCTCCTAGGACAGGTGCTCCAGCCTGCTCTCTATCAAACTCTTCCTAAGAGCTCCATGTACAGACTTTTCCTGCCTTTGTTCTGTGGGCATTGTTGCAATCAGCTCCACTAAAGGTAAAACTTCAAAGAAAGATTCCTTGAAAAGAGCCAACTCCACTGTCACAAGATCCTGTCCAGTGACTTTAACCCAAAATCTCCTTTCTAGGAATTAATGACAAATGCTCTGCCTGCCCTCGCTCTCAGGGCTGTGTGCACAGGGCACATTTGGCAGTGAATCATCTGCTCCTGCAAGTCATGAGCTACAAATTGCAGAAATACACCAGTTTCCGAGAACAAAAACAGCTGGTATAGAAACAAAAGCCAAATATTCTCCTGGCTGCTGGCTGCATTTTTTTTAATTTAGCCTAAAACAAAATTTTAAAAATCTACTTGGAACCCAAACAGTCTCTAGCTGAAAATGTGGTGTCTAGCTTGAAAAACAGACTTGTGGACACCATGCCAACAGCACAGGATTCCCATGGACCTGGTGTTTCTCAAGCTCTTAATGTGGTTCATCTTAGGCAAGTAGTTTCAGGATTCCCAGTTTAAAATCTACAACACACATCTGCAATTCATTCTAGTTTTTATTTTATTTCTTACTTCTCCAACCAACTCCAAATGGTTTTATGAGTTCTTGCAATCCGGTACTAATCAGTTACTCATGGTGAGGAGTCCCCACTTCCTCCAAAGGACTCCCTTTGCATGGGGAGCCAAGCTGTGCATTTCATCAGTTGCATTTTGCCAGAAACAACAGCAACTACTTGATAAAACAAGACTGTTTGGAGTGTTGTATGCCTGGTTACAGGACACAGAAAACTTCTAACACAGCTCTGGGCATTTTCTACCCCTCTCCCATCAGCTCACCACGTTAAATTGAAATGACTCCTCTATTAATGAGACTAATTTCCCACTTTGGAGAAGGGGACGTCAAGTGGCTTCATGGAAAACTTGTGAGAAGTTTTCATCCAGCTGTATGAAAATAATTCCCATTCGAGAAACACCACTGGCTTAAAACCTTTAATGGATGTGTTCCAAAAATCAGACAGTCAGTATTTGCCTCCCACACATCAGCTGTGTGAGATGAAATGCTGCAGACATGGCAGGTGAAGGCAGTTACTCTCAGAAGTGATTCTGAAATACAAATACAATCATCTCTGCTTCCCTGCTCTTCTTGTTTCAAATACAACACACACATTGCACTCCTGAGCTGTAGGTGCATCCCTTATCACCACTGCACAGGAACCCCCAGACCTCAGGCACAGCAACTAGAACATTCTTCTTGCTGAATGAAGATTTTTTTCTGGTAAAACAGCCGAAGACTAACAATTCTGTTTCTGCTGTTATGAGTTTCTATTCAATTCTATCCAAGCTATTATAATTAAGAGACTTTCACAAAAAAAAAGTCTTTCAGAAGCTCTTGTTTCTCTGCATAGCACACATGACAGGCACAGCTTCCTAATTTGGGCATGTGTTATTGCTGTCCTGCTCATGACACATCTGGCTCTGATCAGCACAAATGGTGGATAAAGATTTCCCTTTCTTGGGGCTGAAGGACTGGTTGCTTCTTTCAGGCTTCACCAGACCAAACCAGTGATTCTGATGTGGTCCTATGGGAGCAGACAGGAGAGTGAGTTTGTGGTTCTGCCAGACTGTCCCAGGAATGACAACGCTACAGCCAGAGGACAAATATCTCCTCGTTATCAGCCCAGCCTAATAAATAGCTGATAATGGAAGGATAGACACTGGAGAAACATCCCTGCAGTTTCCTGTTTGAGTAACACAACCCTCCCTGCCTGATCTCACACTCACAACATCAGGCTGCACCCAGGCCAGCTTTAGTGTTTCTTTCATGCTTTACTGTTTGCATCCTGCCTTCACCCTCCGCATGTCTCCTATCCCCAGCTCCTGAAGGCAGATCATGAGCTTTGGCTATTACACAGCACAACCCCTCCAGGGACCTTTGGTATTCTCCTCCAGATGGCTGGGTGGACAATAACCTTCTTTCCACATCCTCTACACTCTCAGATTCTGATTGACCAATTAGACCAAACTGAAAATGAAATACAGATATAATTCCTTGATCTTCTTTATTTTTATTTTCATGCTGGAAAAGGTTGGAAAATTCTTGGGAACAAGCTTGTATTGAGTATACAGTATGTCACTGAATTTGCTTGGCAGCCCTGCTATGGTGACACATTCTCATGCAGTTGCACTTGTGATGTCAATAATGAGTGGCAGGAAAACATTAGAGAATCAGAGAAAAGCAGAGCTGGGAAGGCTCTTACAAGCTCATCTAATCTTCCTCTCTCACCTCAAGGCAGAATTAACTCAATTTTCAACACACTTACCTAAATCAAATCTCTAAACCTTTACACTGATGTTTGACAGCTCAATCTTTCATTTGTAAAATTAACAAAAACAAAAAACTAAAAAAGAAAACCAGAACCTGCAAGCCAGCAGCAAGCATGCTTCCAAGAGATCACCCTACGTAATGAATCCTGTTTTATTAGTTAATAGAACCATATACAGTCACAGAATATCCTGATCTGGGAGGGACACACATGGAAGGGAGGAAGTAGAACTCCAAGGGAGCACAATGCTGTCAGGAACAGCTACTCTTGTGCCACTCATGGCAATGGGCAGGAGCTTGTTCCCCACCTTCTGCCGGAACCAGATCTCACCCCTGGCTGATTATCACTAGGGCTGCCTGTGCCAGTGCCCATCCTCAATAATCCATACCCAGGGAAAGAGCAAGAGGAGTTTCCTTTCCTTTCCTCCAAAGGAAAGGAGGCTGCAAAAGCAAAGGTGTTCAGCTAGTCTGCAAGTCCTGTGGAGTTTTTATGGTGTGTACACTGGCTGGAACTGCAAGACTGTACAAACACTCATGTAAACAAGTTTAGACCATAGCTTTAATTTTAAAAAAGCAACCAAAACCCAACAACAACCCCCCCATCACATCTATTTGCAGCTGCACAGCATGCTCTGAGCTCTGCGGTGCTGGGGAGCAGCTGTGCTTTCAGTGCCCTTCTTCTAAAGAGAACATCATGTTCCCTTCTGTAGGAGCTCCGAGGAGCCAGGATTTTTGCCCCTGTGAAAACCACATGCATGTAGTCCCCTTCCAGGCTACAACTTTTATGTATCCTGAAATGACTTCCCAGAGCGTTCTTTGAAAACCCTTCTGTTAACATGAATGTCTCGGCCAAGAATGGACTTTTCTGGATCTCGCTCACAGACTGTTACTAAAAATTGCAGCAACACATTTTTCCAGCCTCTAGGAATACTGCATGTGATTGCCTTTTATTTCTGTAAGGACTCTGCCCCAGGATAATTCTTAAAAACTACTTCCAGGCCTTGGAAGCATCTCACAAGTAATGTATTTCCAAAATCCCAATATTAGATTATCACTGCACACAGTGAGTAAAAACTGAGACCTCTAGAAAAATACTTACAAACCTATGCTTAGGAGGATTACAGAAACTGTAATGTGATTGAAATCTGATCAACACAACTTCACCAAAAGTTGACTCTAAATCATACCTAGTGGAAAATGTCCCTGCCTGTGGCAGGGGGTTGGAACAAGATGATCATTAAGGCCCTTTACAACCCAAACCAGCCTGTAGTTCTGTGATATATTCTCACCAACTGTCACAATTTTCATGTGACTCGTGGAACAGGTGCCCAAGCTCCAGCTCAGAATGGTACTGCTGTACATGTCTCACTTCCACTTGTTTGACAGAAGAAATAAGTAACAAATTAAATGTATCCTCCAGGGATAGGACTGTTCCTCCATGACCCTGGGTGGGCAGTAAGTAGCATTACCTTGCAATCAAATGAGGGATTTTAAAATGGATTGATGGTCTTTAGGCACTTTCAACACGACTTCTTCGAGTGGGAAGTACCTGGTATGAGTGTTTTAAAAAAGAAAGAGTGCATGAGAAGCAAAAATCCTTTCCTTTTGCACGTCGGCTGCAGTGGCGGTGACACAGCAGCTCCTGGAGCTGAAGGGCAGCCAGAAAAGAACACTCATTTCCAGGAGCATCCTCACTGCAGAGCTTCTATCCTGTGCAGTTCCTCCCTGCACTTACAGCCAAGCAAAACAAAGTCGGGAACCCTTCTGACTGGCCCTTTACATTATAATTCCTACTGTGTGTGGACTAGTGGAGTCTCAAGTGGCCTTGAGTGACAGGAAAGCTCCCTCTTCCTGAAGGCTGCCATCAGTACTGGAGATCCCATGGACAACACTTGCTTGCAAGCACAGGACAGGCAGTGTCCTTTACAGCTCCAGCTCCTGCAAATGAGGGATCACTAAAGAAAAGCAGGTTACCTAAAACTGCTGCATTTACAGCCTGAGCAACACTTGGGGCCAATGGCACAAGTGAAGCAGGGCAGTTGGTCTGACTGTCCTCAGAATCCCAGCCATCACTGAACTGAGGTAATGTTTTACTGATTGTATCACTGAAACCTGGGATTATTTCTGCATCTGGCTCAGTTCAGTAACTTGGACAAAGAACCTCAGGTGCCATTTCCCATCTGCAAAACGGGAAGGGCGTTTTCCATGTGGCACATTGAGGGGCAAGGTACTGAGGGCACTGCCAGAGCAGATTTCCCAAAGCCCTCAGTGCCAGCACCTCCCCTTGGCAACAATGGCACTGCCTGGCTGCTGGGACCCTTCTCAACGCTGGCACAGACATGCTAAGGATTGTTGCATCACTCTTTTCAGAATGGGGCACTTCAGAATGTCATGGCACAGGCTTTGTATTCCTTTCCAAAAAACATGCATTTCACTGAGCACAGCCTAGGAAGGCCCAGCCAGAGGCACTTTTCCTCTGTACCAGCCTGGGCAAGAGGACTCCCAGGAGAGAGAAGCGTTTAACCTCACCCATCTCCATCACATGTAGCTGTGCCTTTCCTCCTTTGCAGAGGGCAACTGCTGAACAGGAGTTCTCAGTGAGAAGCATCCTCCATCACACATTTTTCCAGTGAACACATGGACTGAAATATTTTACTTCACTCTGGTTCTTTCAACACTTTTTACAGGAGCAAAATTTTAGTTGCATAGAGAGAGAGTAACAAATTTAATTTTATTTCCCACCTGCCACAGCTTATGCTGATAACCTCAGCCAAACATTATCACTTCTGAAGAAATATTATCATATAAGGCAGAGATAAAATAGACCAGTAAAAATAAACTGAAGGGGGAAAATTATTTCAGTATTTAACCCTGTCAGCAAACGGGAAGAAATATTCTGGAGGCAGCTCAAGGCTCAGACACCACCAGTGCTCTTGCTGAAAGCCAAATTATTTTAACATACATGCTAAAAAAAAGATGGGATATGTTGTCCTAGCAATCATTTCCTAGCTGCTTCTGTCTACACCTGTGGGCAGAAACACTCTGATGGAGACATAAAAAGAATGAGTTACACATTAACTCCTCCATCTCTCCCAGCACTCTGCTTTTAGATGTCAGTGCAACACAGGGGTCAGTGTATAAGCTAACTGCTTTTTCAATCCTGAAACACTTTTCATACTGAGTTTGTGACATGACACCTACTTGCACATTTTTCTCTTGGTATCAACTAGAGATTTACATTAGAAATTGAATGCTGATGAAAACAGTACGAACTACTTAATTCTTTATGGTTGCGATTGGCTTCAATAAATTTAGGATTTTTTTTTAAAGCAATCAGTGAACCACAGACAGGTTCTGGAAAAATAAACCTTACCCAGACTAACTCAAAGAATGCATTTTGGGTTTTTTTAAAAAACCTGCAAAATACAGGTAAGACGTCATCATTCAAAATCTTGTAGTTAATATTTGTTGAGAATCCTCTGGAAAGATGCTGCTGCTGGCTCCATCTTTCTTAGACAACTCTAAAGAATTGAAAAATACATTAAAAATTGAGCAGATGATCCTTATTCAAATAATTTGGCAGATGGCCACAGAAACAAAGTAACCCTGTGTAACCTTAAGCTTACCAATGAAAAACAAAGGAAGTATGAGAAAAAAAGTAAACTAAAGACACTACAGAGAAATATTCTTAAATAAATGGATAACCAATACCACATCATCGTGTGCTGACTCCGGGGGGTTCACAGAGCACGGGGTGACACAGGCTCTGTGAAAATCTCTGCTCTGGGCTGCGCATGTACAAGCGCTCCAGAAACAGATCCCAGCTGTGTGGGTCCTACGTGCATCTCCCGAACCCTTGGCATCTCACCAGAAAAACACTGCTGCAGAGCCTGCTTAAGCCAGCACCATCACAGAATCCCCTGAGCTGGATGGGACCCACCAGGATCACCCAGCCCAGCCCCTGGCCCTGCCCAGACCCCCTCCAACCCCACCCTGTCCATCCCTGGCAGCGCTGTCCAAACGCTCCTGGAGCTCTGGCAGCCTCGGGGCCGTGCCCATTCCCTGGGGAGCCTGGGCAGTGCCAGCACCCTCTGGGGGAAGAACCTTTCCCTGAGCTCCAGCCTGAGCTGCCCTGGCCCAGCTCCAGCTGCTCCCTGGCTCCTGTCCCTGTCCCAGAGAGCAGAGACTGGAGCTGCCCCTTGGGATGAAGCTCAGACTGTTCCAGGATCATCAGACAGGTGGAGGCAGAACCTGAGCACAGTGAGAGACCAGACCTGAAGGGTGCAAGCCTAGACTTCACAGACAATAACAAAGACCACATCAGCAGACAGGGATGGCAGCAAGGAAATTAACTAAGAGAAAAAGGTAGGCTGAGTATCTGGGAAAAAATTCTGAAAGAATGAGAATCAATATAAGGAATTAGTCCTCAGGGAAACAGTGGAAGCGCTTTTGCGTGGGTATTTTATGAGAGACTGGGCACACCACCAACAAATGTACTGCAGGAAAGAATCAGACAATGGCAAGGAAATGGATTAAACGTGTTAGCAAGACAATTTCCAGATCCGATTTCTGTGAAGAGAAGACCATGACCTCACCACTGGATTTGTGGTGTTACCATTAAGTACTGCCCCATACGAGCCCCAAGTCCCTCACTAGCATGGGTATGGTCTTAAGACAGACCACACCAAAGACTGAAAGGGATCTGGGAGTGTCTCTTCATTGTTATTTTATTTTCATATTAATGATGGGTCAATTTATGTCCACAGATTTTGTAAGGCAGAATTCACCAGGGATACTGAAGAGGGCAAAACCGAGACATAGACTAAAGCTTTTGGGGAAAACAAGAGGGCTGAAGTTGATTAAAAGGAAAAAAAAAAGCCAGAGGAACATAATATTTAAAGACACGTATGTGGGAGAAGCGACTCTTCCAAGGACACATGGCAGCAATGAAAACACAGAAAATGGCTGGCTGGCCAAACTGCTTTTCTGTATTTGTCTCATCCTTTCCAGTTCACTCCAGTTCAGTGGAGCACAGCAGAAGTGCCAGCAGCTTTTCCTTGTGTAGGGTCCCCACCACTGTAACGAGCATAGAATCCATTTCTGCACCGACCAGGATGCGATCAGGCCTCTGTGAAGCACCATCTGACATCCAAATCAGAGCAGCCACTGCAGCTGCAGATGTGGGAGAAACCAAAGGCCAGAGCTTTCCCTTTCACTTGTTGACTAATGGGGGTTGGCCACAACATCCAAATAAACAGGCACTTTCCAAAGGGATAAAGGTTAAATGTAGGGATGAGCCCTCTGTAAACACACACCGGCCCATTAAAAACCCTTCCCCTCCTGCAGGAAGGAACTGTTCCCTCGTGATGAATTTACTGGCACCTCACTGAAGCAGCCCAAAAAATGATGGAGCTGATGAAGTTGGCCATTGGGGCAGAGGACTGGAGCAGAGCTGTCATGTAAAACCAGTGTAAAACACACAAACCTCATCTCAATATTCTGAGTTTCAGTCAGCTTTACACTGGCAGCTGTGCAGAATGAGGCACCCTCCTTCAGACCAAGGGTTCACATAAACCCACAACAGTATCTTAATATTTAACACTCTGGGTAGGAGGCCCATCTTCTTGCCTAGAGATATTAAGACTCTTTGATCTGTATTTCATCATGTCTTTATTTTTTTTGAATCTTTTTGTTTTGTTTTGTTTTGTTTTGTTTTTGTGTTCCCCAAAGGTCTCAGTCCTTTCTGTTAGCTCTTGGCTGGGTTACTGCAGAGAAGAACATGAAGATGCTTCATGGGATAGGAGAGCATTTCCTGCCTTCCTATGGCCCTTCCAGACTGAAGAATCATCAAGCCATGTCCTGTCTCCAAAGTCTTCCAAAGTTTGGCAATAGCAGATGCCAAGGGAATAGCAGTAAAGCAGAGCATATGTGAACAGATACTTCCCTGACACTCTCCCAGCCTCTAGAAATCTGCTAGACAGAGATGAAGATTGTGTTTGTAAAAGTGTTTGGTGGTGTTTTTATTCCATCAGTTTGTTCAGTTTTTTCTTGAATTCACACAAGCTTTAGCATTTCCACCACCCCACACCACAGCTTTCCACAACTCATCCATGGTGCATGAAAAGTTATCTCCTTATGATAGATCTAGAGAGATCTAAATCTTCCCACTGTTCTTTTGAAGCTCCACAACTGTGGTATTAGCAGAGATTGGTCACAATCCCTCCCATCTCCTGTTCCTTATTTCTCTAATAACCAACTGTATATAGCAGATGGGAGCTGCAACATCATACCCAGTCCCATCCCACTGAAATGGCAAAAGAGCTGTAAAGCAGCTGAGAACAAAGAAACAAAATGCAGAATTGAATGTTGAGAATGGACAGGCTTCTAAATTTGAGCCATTTTTCAGAGGAATGAAGTTTTGATCAGCAGATATTTCAGGAACACTGAAAGATCAGATTTCATGAATATAAGGCTCTGGGGACGTTTCCTTTACTTTCTTTTGGCTGTTACATCAGATGAAAAACTCCAGCAATTTCTATTGTTCTAATGTTTTCAGAAGACAGACACAAGCACACCAGATTTATCTATTTCTGTGATTAAGCAGAATCTGAACATTGATGGTTCTGGAAAGCTTTGGGAAGCACATGGATTTCCAGTATCCTGGGCACATGGCTCACCACATTTATTGGTACCTCTGAAGGATTTGGAGAGATGAATGTTGAGTTTTGGTGGAGGCTCTAAGAGAATTCAGATCTTGCTCTCCTTTCCATGAATTTCAGCAGTAGTTGCTGATACAATGGGATAAATCCTGATATCTTTAAGATACTAGAATCATCAGGCATTCATTGTAGCATCTACCAATAAACTTCTCTAGGTCATCTGCCCAAAGGATGAAAAGAGTAATGCTTCAGTTAAATAAATCTGCTGAAGCCCTCCATACCTTTTTTCATTATTTTAATCTGTAGCCCAAAATGATGAAAAAGAAGTCCTCAGCCTTGGAGAAACAATGTGTACCTTCCTCTACATTTAACGCCGCTGTTTCTTGAGGAGTTAATAAATATCAAATGAATAGAAGAGCTTTGAGCCTGCCACCAGCATGGATTGTCATTTAAATCCTTTCCAGTTATAAGAACAATGAGAGCATGTGCCTGGAAAGGACTTCAGGGAGCCATATCCTGCAGCTCTTTGGTCAAGGGCTCTCCAGGGAATTTGGCAGGTTGGCAGCACTGGGAACATCCATGTCCTGCACCCGGCCACACTGAGCGGTGGAGCAGGAACATTGCCAGAAATTACAGACAGACCTAATTCCAAGAGTGGGCTTAATCTTCAGCAACAACTAGTTAAGTAAGAAAAGATCCTGGTCTCCATTTTATCTAGACTGTATTAACCAGAACTGATTGTGCAACTGTCACGGAGCAAAGAAGAAAAGTCAAACAAACCTTTATACAATTTCCATGCCCCATTGATTCCAATATGCTCCTTAAGGCCTCAGCAAAGCACCTCAAATCAATCAAGAAAATTTACCTTTAAACCTTGAAGTTAAGAAATACTTGAAAGAAACACAGGTTTTGGGGCATTATTGGGTCAGACTCAAACCTACCTGATATCCTGCATTAATTGTGTTTTCAATTCTTCTTGCTCTGTTCAATATAAGTGGATATTTGCAAAATGCACTTTATTCCTATCCTGTAATTACTCAATTTCTCAGTCATTAAATTAAGTAATGGAGTGATTTAGCAGCTTTGGTGTTGCTGCACTTTTATAGCTCCAGAAGGCAGGATGGATGTACTGGGGAACACTCAGGAAGACAAGCAACACTTCTGTCAGTCACATATCAATGAAAGAGGACCTCTATACTACTCTCATTTTTTCATTCTTCATATTCCTTTGTATTTTTTTAATGCTCATGAATGTTCCATAATCCAAGGCTGCAGTTTATGAATGCTTATAAATGACACAAATATTTCCTATTAACGTGAAGAATCTGGATGAACTAAAAGGAAATAGAAGATATCCATCTTCCAGAGAATGAAATGGAATTTCCATCTACAGATGGTTCAGTGGCACTTGGGTACCTGCCAGCTCCTTTTTGGCAATTAGAGGATCAGTAAGAATAAACAAAGCTTTAGGAGCACCAGTGTACACCTGCTTATTCCATTACTTTGGCAAGGATGGGTCCAAAACTCCCAAGAAATCTCCTTTCAGATCTCAGCTCAGTAACACAGAGCACTTCAGCTGTCATTTCCAGAACACAGGCATGTCCAGTTCTTGAAAGTCACACTGACACATGCACTGGTGACCAGGGAAGAGTGTCCCCTCCAACTCAAAACCCATCCTGGGCTCACTGAAACAGATCCAGTACATGCATCTACTGAACCATTTCAGCAAAATGTTGGCTAAGATATATAGCATGATTTGTCAGCTGGAATGGACTGGAACCACCTCAGTACAGCCTCCTGTTGTGGGCTTCTACCCCATCCTCAGGGCAGCAGAGTCACCAGGATCCTGCCTGTCACCTGCTGGGCAGGGCTGTCCAACCACATCCCCATGGGCTTTTGTGCAAGCACAGATGGGAGGTGGAAGGAAAAATGAAGCATATTCACTTTGCACCCCACTATGCCTCAGAGGTTCTGGCAAATCTCCTTGCACATATGGCAGAGTTTGGTTCGTCCATGGTTAAACCTCAGCAGCTCCTTGACAAGTGCTGTAACAACAATACAGGGAATGGAAACCAATGCCAGAAGAGACAGGAAATGGAGAAAGCGCTCTCAAGGACTTTGCTCTGAAAGCAATTTCCCATTGTTTACTAAATAGAAACATTTGAATTCATTGATTTGGTTTTAGCCAGGTCCTTTTTTGGCAGGGTATGTTGCCTCGTTTCCTCCTCTGCTTCATTTAAGACACCTCCTAGAGTTAGTCCTGCTGTCAAAGGACACACACTTCTAGGAGACCCTTAATTTTTGGATACAACTTTTAGGCTCATGCCCTAGACACTTCCTGATGGCTGCAGAGATCCTGGGCTGACCAGCCCTGTGGAGCACAAAGCCACAGCAGATGTCAACCTTCACTCCCTCCCAGGGACTTCTCACTCCCTGAATCCAAAATACAGTGTCTGGTCTCACTCCAGGCAATGGGAGGAGATGCAGGGCTCAGGGCATCACTCACAGACCCATAAGCACTGCAGTTCTCCTGGACTGGAGCAACAAGAGGAGAGGTGGCATTTAAAGCAGGACCCAAAAGAGGCTAAAAAATCTAATGAAACACCACACCACACACACAGCACAGCAGCAGAAGGCCAATACTGAAACATGTGAATGCAACGAGTTGATTCCAAGCTATTTTCCATTCTAGAAAAGGCATAAATCATTATAAACCAGGCTTACAAAACCCCAACAGCAGGACAGTAACGCCCTTGTGATCTGAAATTGTTCATAATTTCACAAAACTTCACCTCAGTGGATATTTCCTTGATGGAAATTGCAGACTGAATTACTTGAGAAAATTCCTTCATAAGCATTTCCTCCATTTCTGAAACACCTATGTTTTCCATACCCGGATATGGCTTTGCCATTCTCATTAAAATTTGTAAAAATCAGGCCAAGTTGAGAGAGAAAAACCTTAATTTGCAATTGCTCAGTGAAGAACAGCTAGAAGATCAAACTTAAATTCCTCTGGAGGCCCTAAATTCCTCTTGCAGCCACAGCTACTGCTGTCACAGGGTACTACTGAACAGATTTCCTTCATCCCACTTGTGCCCTGCATGCCAAAATGCAGGACTAGATACTGACCACGGGATGACATTTGGAGGTCATTCCTGTCCCCAGCAGCTACCACAGAACATTGCTGCACTCTTATCATCATCATCATCATCATCATCATCACCAAACCTGAACACACACAAGGGCAGGGAATCTAAATCCTTGCTGCCACCCTGGTCTGTTTTTTATTGACCAACAGGTTCTCACCTTCCAGCTGAAAGCTGACCTCAGCGGAGGGCTGGCAGATCACAGGTTACCCAAGTCTCTCCCTCTGTCACAAAAAGTAGCACCTGCATCAGCACATCTTCTGCAGACCCTGGCACACCAACATGGCCAGGGTTCTCCCCCCATCACTAACAAACCATGTTTTTGGTAATATTTCCTTTGAGGAGACTCTTCCAAGTCACCCAGATTCCCACACTCCCGAGCATCTCTCTTTCTATTGGGCACTCTGGGCAGCTTCCCTCGATGGAAGTGCTAAAAATATTAATCTGCAAAAGTGACTTGAATTCTCATACAAGTTCTTTCTTATTTTGATGACCATCTATTGATTTCACCTCTGAGTTGAACCTAAACAAAGGAAAAAGACTTGGTCCAATGCTTGACAACCCCTTCCATGAAAAACGTTTTCCTAATATCCAACCTAAATGTCACCTGGCACAACTTGAGGCTGTTTCCTCTTGTCCTGTCACTTGTCACCTGGGAGAAGAGACCGACCCACAAGCTCCTGTCAGGCAGTTGTAGAGAGCAACAAGGGAAAGGCAAAGCCTTGTCCCACTTTGCTTTTGGTACTTTGCACAGACACACCTAGGAGATGTTGGCTAACTTTAGCCAGGAACGACCAACAGGCTCCTGGAGCATCTCAAGGTTTTTCCCACACTCTGCAGGATTCTAGAACTGATTTCTTCTTGTACATAAAGGGCATAGACTTCGCTTCAGTACTGGGCTCTTCTAACTTCACCCCACTGTTCCTATTTCATTCACTTCTACCAGTGATGGAAAGGAGAAAGGAGAAACTAGAAAGGAGAAAAAATGAGACCTAGCACAATTTGCATTCCCAAATAAGCATGTTTTCACACAGAAGACAAGGAGCAAACATCCTCCATTGCCAGGACTCCCAGTAACTTCTTCCTGCAGTGATAAAACAGTTCAGTTCCCCAGACAGAATCAAAAGATGAGGCAGAGTTTTACCTGCTCCATGGCAAAAGGTGGGCTGAATCAGGAGACAGATGACTACTCCTTCCTGCCACTTACCCCTTCACCAACACTTTTATCTATGTCGAGTTTAGAAGTGCCTTAACCAACTTACAACACATCTCCTCAAACCTGGCTTTCTCAGCTTCAAGTGTGAAATTAAAACCATCCTCGAGGAGGCCATCCGTGCAAGGCAGCCTATAGGAAATGGAGCTTGCACAGATGGGACTTATCACACACTCCCTCGTGTCATATCAACACACCAGCTTTGCAAATCTGCCCTAAATAAACCAGAATTGACAACGCATTCTGTCTGAGGCCAGCAGGGCTCTGTAAGCCTAGCATGTACTTGGCAGGGGCTGGATTGTTCTCTCCACTTTTAACAAACAACTCCTTCATAAATGGAAAAACTTGTGAATGTTCAAGTCTTGTGCTGTGTTCAGATGTCTGGAGGATTGTGTTCAGCAAAGTCTCCTGGAGGGATCAACTAACTGGCCTTCAAATTCCTAGACATGAAGCTGTAGGTTGCTTAAAAACTAACAGGACACGACATGGCCTCCTCGCAATCCACAGTGGGGACAGACACTGGTCTGGAACATTTTCTTATTCCATTAACTCTTCACCAACCCATAACACTTTAAAGATGTTTATTTTTACAAGTTACTGTAGGTGAAGTGTATAGCTGAGCAATATGGTTGAACACATATGGAAATGCTTAAGCAGCAGCTCTATTTTCTGTCCAAGCGGTCTGTAGACAAACACAATAAACTGAAGTTACACACATGAAAACTCAATGTACTATATGAAAAAAGACAAAAAAATGTGTTTTCATAAAAAACAAACTTTTTTTTTCTTTTTTCTTTTTTTTTTTTTTTTGAGGAGCATCTGAGAGAGGAGGGAGTAGCACTGAAGAGGAGCCTTCCCAGGTCAGATCACATCTTCACCTGGCTAGTGCCATGTCTCAGACAGAGGCCTAAGGGAGAGAGCTGGGAGCTGTGTCCCCAGCTCATCCCCTGACTCCACAGCAGCCTACAGTTTAAGATTTCCACATGCCAGGTCTTCTGCACCAGTACAACACAGACTTTGTTGACTCTTTCTTCCAAGAATGGATCCAAGCACTTCCTGCAAACCCTCAGCACCAGAGTTGTGTTGCACCAGGTGCCACATTGTGCTCAACAGGCAAAGCAGTGTTTCCTTTTCTTTTTCCTGAACTTCCATTTGCTGTCTGTAATTTTGGTTAGGGAATTAAGGAGAAATGGGGAACAACTGCTTATCTTTTGTCCCACTCCTTTGTTCAGGCCCAGATGTTCTGCATTTGCAAACTGTCCTAGGATGTGTTCCTGGGGGAGGCAGTACCTCCTTTAGCCATAGCTTTCTCTCATGTTTCTCCACATTTACTGACCCCAAGTTTAACCTGCTGGTTTGTTTTCCAATCCAACAGGACCAGAGGGTAGGTACTTCTGCTGCTTTAGATCTGACTATGCCAAAACTTGGAATTCCCTCAGACTTTGTTATTTCTCCCTCCATTGCCTCCCTCAGGTCTCCTAAGACTCTCTTGTCATTCTCATGGTAACTGCTCTCAGGTACAACAACCATCACTGCTACACTTTTTCTCACCTTTTAACCAGTCACTGGTTTGCTAAAGAAAATTCTCTTATCCCCAGGAAAGCAGCTGCTCTAAGGGGCTGTGACAAAGGACCATGTCAGGAGCTGTTAGAATATCTGAGGACACCACACACACTGGAACACCCAAACCCAGATGTTTGTCCTTGAAGATTCCTCAAGTACAACTTCCTTTTACAGAAGACATGCTGACTCCTCCACATCCATATAAAATCAAGTGCCAGCTCATTCTGATCTATATTATTCTTCTGACAACACTGCACAATACAAAGCCAGATTTCTGTCTGCTGCTCCCCAAGCTCCCTGGAACTCTCTTGCAAGTTGGCATCATATCAGCCCTGTTTTCTAATAGGAGTGAGGAGATTTTAATTGAAAGGTTGCATACAAGTGTTAATTATTCAACAGTTCCTCTCCTGGCTTCTTCCTAGGCTCTGACATCCTGGTCCCTGCAGGCAGGTATTCCTCACTGTGTTCTTAAATTCTTAAATTAGTAGTTGGGTTTGAGATGGGTTCTGGTAAGGAAACTAAGCACAATGTAGATGCCTCAGAAACTCAGCGGTTTTTTCTGCTCCACCTCTTGATTTTTCACACCCTGGTCTCCATGGGTTTCTTCAAGCTTTTGGACAAGCCTCTTATTTCCAACATATTTGGGAAAGAACTGTTACTTTTTATACTTTCTGAAAGCCTTTGAAAGTGTTTATTCTTTTCTATCTTCCTCACTTGGTCATGACTTCAGCTTTTGGAAGGATGCCCCTGCCTCTCCAGCCTTCCTTCCCAGCTGCTTCACATCAGAACTTCTCTCTCTCACAGCAATTGATAGAGTTGAGGCATTTCCTCTGCAGCACAGAGCCTTGAAATCAGCTTCAGCTGCCTACAAAGGTTTCACCCTGCAGCTCCCTACAAAGGTTTCACTGCTCCTTTCAGTTTCTTTTTAACCTGCTGCTTCATTCTGATATATTTTCCCTTTGCAAATCAAGGGATTTCACTTCATGAAGTTTTTGGCTTGGGTTACTTCTGCAGGACTTGTGAGAGCACTTGTATTCACTGGCAGTACAATTCTGTACCAAGCTCTGCACAATTCCCAGAAGAACATCAAAATTATCTTCGCCTCTTTAGATTCCTTCACCAGATGTTTCCCAAGGATGTCATTCTTGGACTGGGGTGCCAGTTTTCTCCCATTGTTTTTACTGTTTTAAAGCTCCATACTCCTTATTATTCTATACTTTTCCTATCTCGAAGAGCAGGTATTTCAGCTTATTGCTTGGTTTATCATACTGCATTTTCTTTGTTTGTTCTACAGAAATTGTGAAAGCTAATTATGCTTCAAGAAAGGTAATTAGCATTTAGCTATTATTCATCATGTAAGTGCAGAATAATTGTTTTCATTGCTTCTATTTTTTTGTCCTTAATAAATACATAAACATGCAGAAAGATGAATCCACAGAACAGATCCAGTTCTGCTCATACCAAGAATAAGAAATAATTACTCTCTTTGGAATTTCAGAACAAAATACATCACTGAATGAAACATTTTCTTTAGAACCTCAAAGAAAATCAAGAAATGACAGGACCTTGCAAGTTGTTTATTTTCATTGCTCACTGAATAATAATTGCAACAGTTCTTTAACCCTCACTCAACTCTTGGTGTTGATGCTGATCATGTTTGACACCTCAAACCAGCATGTCAGTAAGAAAATAAGCTATAATTGAAAACTTCTCATTAAGTAAGACTTTGGTTTTTAAACACCTGTTATGTTAACACTGTCTTGAACTGCAGTGGGAAATGAGCAAGGTAAAGAAATTGCTGAAAACCTGAATGCTGGACAGAATGGTACAGATGGCATTTTTAGGTCAAAGGCTAAATCCTCACAGAACAAAAGACAAAGTTACTGTAGAGAAAACAAAAAGCATCAGCCCTAATATTGCACACACTCATTAAATGTGTCAGCTGGCTGTACAGAGAGGTATGAAAAGGGATTTAGGTACCAGTCAGTATTCAGTGCTACTGTTCCTTCAGCTGAGCTCCCCATTTCCCTGTCTCTGTTCCTGAAGCTGCTGAGGTTATAGAGACAATGATTCCCTTGTCTTACTTGTACTTCTGTGACAGAATCTCCTGAGCTGAAAGGGACCCACAAGGACCAGGGAGTTCAACTCCTGTCCCTGCCCAGACCCCCACCAACCCCACCCTGTCCATCCCTGGCAGCGCTGTCCAAACACTCCTGGAGCTCTGGCAGCCTCGGGGCCGTGCCCATTCCCTGGGGAGCCTGGGCAGTGCCAGCACCCTCTGGGGGAAGAACCTTTCCCTGCTCTCCAGCCTGAGCTGCCCTGGCCCAGTTCCAGCCGCTCCCTGGCTCCTGTCCCTGTCCCAGAGCAGAGATGGGAGCTGCCCCTCTGCTTCCCCTCACCAGGAAGTTGTAACTGCGATGAGTCTCCCCTCAGCCTCCTCTTCTCCAGGTTGAACAGACCAAGTGACTTGAGTAAGAACTACTGCTTGCTCCTCTAAATCACACCAGAGAAGCCACAGAACCTGCTTTCTCAGCACCAGCACTGACTCACCTCCAGAAGGAAAACTTTGAGCCTGCAGTTACACATTTTCCAGGGTTTGAGTGTACAATATCCAGTCATGAGAACAGAGAAAGGCAAGACCCCAGGAAGCCAGACCCCACCACTTCCTACAGCCTCTGTTACTCAAAGGAGTTATAGGAATCCCAGGATAGGCTTTCCATCACAGCTCTGAGCAGGCTGCAGGGACAGTGCCTGACCCACCTGACATTCACACAGAGCTCTCCTGTTCAGGATTCCAGCTGCATGTTTGAGCTCACACCCTCATTTTCCATGGATCATCAAGCCTACCCTGTAGGATAACACACACCAAAGGTGGCAAATTAACATCAAAATAAAGCAACGTACAAGACACCCTGGGAACAGGTTTGAGGGAGAGGGGAAATGTTTTACATCATCTCCCAGAGTAAGGTGATGGAATTCCCGATTCTTGGGACAAGGGAATTGGTAATGAGAGAGAAATAAATTCCTTCACCTCTGGGTTGAAATCCAAGTCAGGCTGGTAGTAGCCAAAACCCATTAGCTCAACATCTGCTAGTTGTTTGGCAGCCCATGTGAAGTGAGTTATATTCCTCAGGGTCCGCATCCCAGTCCCACTAATTGGCACCACATTGGCAATCTAAACACAGAGGTTAAGGTCTGAGCACACAGCAGGCAGCAACTCTGAGATCAGGCAGCTTCAGTTTGGAGGACACATGTGATAAATTATATTTCTGGTACATGGAACTCCGTTTAATTGCCCCGCCATCCTGTCCTGCCCTCAGAATAAAACTGTAAATCCAGGCAAGCCAGTGAACTGTCAGCTATCCCCTGCCCAGCACCAGCTCCTGCAGCAGTAACACACAGTATTAGGTCCCTTACCAGTCAAAGCAACTTAAACAACTGCTTAAATTTTAAGCAAAATTCTGTACAGCATGAAGTTAAGTATGAGCTAAAGTGTTTGGATTATAGTTACCAACATTCATAAAAACAGTATTTTCCCTAAACTCTAGTTTTTAATGCAGAAATGGAACACTCACTAAAAAGGCAGTAACAATATAATCTTATAAATCCCAAATAACAAGGCTATTTTCTTTTTGTCTTTCCTTCTCCTACAGCTTTCCAACTGAGAGTGCACAGGACCAAAACTGATTTGAAAACACAACCCATTGACTTTTAGAGAATGATTCTTTTTATTGCCCTATGGTAAAACATTTCTCTCTGAGCACAAAAAAAAAGAGTTGTTAGCTCTTAATACATAGTAATGAAGGAAAATTGATTTTTCATATCATCTGAATATGGCAGCATAAAACAAGTCTAAACTATGAGGGAAAGAAACTCATGTTACAGTTTAGAAACTGTTCCTGATGTTTACACATCACTTCAGTTTAAAGAACTGCTTATGATGGGAACATGATGAAAGCTGTTGAGCATGAAGGAAGGGAGATGGAAATGAAGCCAAAAGAAGCATCTCTGCCAGAATTCTACAAGAAAAGAGAATCAGAGACAGTTAGTTTGGGAGGGCCCTCTGGAGTTTTCCAATCCAATCAGCTGCTCAAAGAATGGCCAACTTCAAAATGGGGTGAGGTTGCCCAAAGATATTGTAGATGAAAGCACAACATAGTACAGTGCCCTGCAAAATCCACCTATAAAGAAATTTTTCTTGCAAGTCAAATGTCCTCTTCATCTACCACTGCTCTAGAAACGATTCCACTCTAAGCTGTTCTGAGAACCAATAGGGCCAGCAGCCATCGAGAACAGGGATACACTGCAAAGGAAACAAACGTAATCTGAGCACCCAGTAGGACCAAGAGATGGAGAACTTCAGATGCTAGAAGGCAGACTTAAGGACAGAAGACTCTGAGAGAGCTTGGAAAGTCCAGTCCTCCCAAGATCTGTATTTTATTTTATCTTACATTGGAGAGGTATGCTCAGCCTGTGAGAAAAAGGCAGCAGTGACATAAGGCCAGTGTGCATGAAAACAAACCCAACCCCCAGTCTGCATTCCACAGCCATGCTCAAAGGAGGTGCTTTCCTTCTTGTGCAAGGAATACTCCAACAGTTCACAGCCGGTGGGGGGGGGCTATTGTCTCTCAGCTGCCTCCTACAGGAACAGCCTGCTGCCTTGGCACAGCTCTGCCACCTCTGCCTGGCTCTGCCTGCACTGCCTGGCTCTGCCTGGCTCTGCCTGGCTCTGCCAGCTCTGCCTGGCTCTGCCTGCACTGCCTGGCTGTCTGCACTGCCTGCTCTGCCTGCCTCTGCCTGCCTCTGCCTGGCTCTGTCTGCACTGCCTGGCTCTGCCTGCACTG